>OZ010604.1:80646086-80676086 GCA_963932145.1 Acanthosepion lycidas | reverse complement strand
AACTCTTAAAAAATGTTGACTTTTTGCTATTTCTCTTCATCCCTGTTCTGCCAACCATTTACATAAGCAAATTAGGTAGCTTATTTGCTATTTTCCTCTGTTGCTGTTACCTTCAAAATGACCCGCAAGTGTCAAATGTTCTCTTTCGTCATATGAGCCCTAGAATTGTCGACTATCTGTTTCTGATGTTCAATATAAGTGTCCTTTTTCGTTTGCATTTTCTCTCAACCACAGTCGTCAGTCGTTGTTCATGTTCGGTCCATTGTACTCTCAGCATCCTTCTGTAGAAGCATATTTCTTTTGCTTGGAGATTCTCCTTCCTTTGTGAGGAGATTTTCCAGCACCCACTGTTACATTGGAGGACCGATATTACTTAACTGTTCAGTACACTGTAGAATAACAATACAATAAACAGCACTTACGGGCGTAAGGGTCCCAGCTAGCGTCCAGTTGGCAGACAAAAATAAAGCAGGTTGTAACTCAATACAAACCCTGCAAACTAACTGATGAATCAAGCTGGTATTTATATAAAAATACCTCCACTCAGGTACCAGCAGCCAATCACAGCCTAAGCAATGGACTATCCCACTTTAGAACAATGAGATGCCCGATGGGACCATAAATAGTTCTCTTTCTCAAGGTAGAAATTATTATTCAGTTAGCTTGCTCCACAACTGAGTGTTTATCTCGACCACGTGATTTCTCTACATGGCGCTGTGAACAGGATCTATGACATCCAAAGATTGGGAACTCTTTATCATTGAAGCAGGCCTATCCACTGACTCGGCCAAAACTCATGCAACAAGGTTTGCAGACGCGAAGCTGACAATCGAGAGCCTTCAAATGCTGGATCGATCTATGCTTAGGGAGCTCGGAGTCACATTAATTGGAGAAGTCCTGTGTATCATCAAGCAGGCTAAGACAGCCACCACCCAGACAACCTACATTCAGGCACTAGCAGCCAAGCCTCCCCATCTCAATCTCTCTACATAGTTGAATTATTATTCACTTAGCTTGCTCCACAACTCAGTGTTTATCTCGACCACGTGATTTCTCTACATAGCGCTGTGAACAGGATCTATGACACCCGAAGATTGGGAACTCTTCTTCATTGAAGCAGGCCTATCCACTGACTCGGCCAAAACTCATGCAACAAGGTTTGCAGACGAGAAGCTGACAATTGAGAGCCTTCAAATGCTGGATCGATCTATGCTTAGGGAGCTCGGAGTCACATTAATTGGAGAAGTCCTGTGTATCATCAAGCAGGCTAAGGAAGCCACCACCGAGACAACCCACATTCAGGCACTAGCAGCCAAGCCTCCCCATCTCAATCTCTCTACATAGTTGAATTATTATTCACTTAGCTTGCTCCACAACTCAGTGTTTATCTCGACCACGTGATTTCTCTACATGGCGCTGTGAACAGGATCTATGACACCCGAAGATTGGGTACTCTTCTTCGTTGAAGCAGGCCTATCCACTGACTCGGCCAAAACTCATGCAACAAGGTTTGCAGACGAGAAGCTGGCAATTTTCTTTGTTTCTGATATTCATGTTTCTTAATTTTTTGCTTAGTTTTTTGAAGGCATCTTTCGCTAACCCACTGCACGATTGAATTTTGGTGTCGCATATTCCGTTCTCTGTTAAAACTCTTCCCAGATATTTAAATATTTCTAATTGCTTTATTTTGATATCTCTAAATTTATATTAAAAAATTTTTATATTTAGATCTTTAAATACATTATTGTCCAATTGTTCAACTCTCCTTCAGTCGAACATTTTACTGCCGTCTTTATAAGCATCTTGGAACGATCCACCATCAGTATAATAAAGACACTGTAGTACAAAAGAGATGACTCTAATAGTAATACTTTAGATTTACCTCCTTTTGCCGAAAGGTTAAAGGTTGACGTGTCTCATTTTCAAATAAGATTAGAAAAAGGAATTGGCTGGTTAACTTCAATGCCTCAAAAACAAAACTGCTCTCTATTACTCACCACAGAGAACCATCCCTACCCATTATTAGAATGTCTAACGCTCAACTTCACAAGAAAAACCTCTTTGCTACTACTCGGTCTCACATTGACTGCTGACCTGAGATGGGAACAAATACATTGAGTCAATAGCTTCGTCCACCGCAAGGAAAGTTGGCTCCCTGTGCCGCGCCAGGAAATTTTTCTCGCCGGAGTCGATCCTTCAAATCTACAAATCAATCATTCGCCCTTGCACGGAGTATTGCTGCCATATATGGTCTGGAGCTCGTTCTGTTTTCCCTTAAGGTTCTTGATAAGATCCAGAGACGGATATGCAATGTAATTGGCCCTGATCTGGCATCTCGTCTACAGTCGCTCTCTCACTGACGCGCCGTATCTTCTCTCTGTCTTTTTTACAAATACTTTCACGGTAACTGCTACGATGAGCCGCTTTCGCTGGTTCCCAGACTTCATGAATTTAAGCGTTCTACAAGGCTGGCATCCCGCTCTCACCCTTTCACTGTCAAAACTGTTAAATGTAGCCGTCTCTTCTACTCCAATAGCTTCATGTTTCGCACTTCTCGCCTGCGAAACTCCCTCCCCTTTTCCTGTTTCCCTGATAGCTATAATCTCCAACTATTCAAATGTAACGTTAACCGATCTATCCCCTATCCTTCTCTTCATCCTTTCCTCTATCACTCCAACTCTCTGTAACCTCTTGCAGGCTAGTGGCTTCCCACGTTGCTTGGGGTGAAACGCTTAAGAAAAAAACTTTATGAACTCATTATAGTTTACTGATATTAATGGTCAAGAGTACGTCTCCTGCATCTCTGAGCTGAGGCGTAAGACACACACCCCAAAGAAGAGATCATCTGCTTAGTCTACGTAACTATAGCTATTGACTCCTGCAATGGAAATCTAAGGTCATCTTTTTGACACACGTGCAATTCGAACGTCTTATCTATTGCACGGTAGAATTCGGTATTTAATAACCTGAAAATATGTGATAAGCAGTAGTATCCAAACCAAGTAAATATTATATATATTCTATCGGATAACATTTAAAAATACATTCCTGTCCATCTTCACAATACAGGAAAATATTTGTGGACAACACCAATGAGAATAATAAACAAAATCAAAACTGAACAAAATTCATTACGAGTGTAGCAGCAACATTTTTTGACCAACATTTACTACCATTTTCTATTTCTACCATTTCTGATTAGCCCCTTATACAGGGATGCTTGTTAGCAAAAATACCATAGCTACAATGCATAAATTTAAAATTTCAAAATAATTATAACAGAGCGCGTTCACGTGTATTTTCAAAAGCCACAATCACAACTATCACAGTGACAATGAGTATGACTTCGCAATACAGCCCTTAGAATGATCTCAGAGGAGATCGAAAGGATTTGGGCAAAGAAAAACTACAGCAGCTTCCTTGATGAATTTCTACTTAACATCAAGAAGCTAATTAAATAACTAGAAAGGATTATAAAAAATAGACATAACATGTCTATATTATTCAATGAAACATGATTGAATATATATATATATATAGGCAAAGTCCGACAATTATTTTCAGACATTTTTTATGTTTATACATTCGTTTTTATAGATGCAAATATATAAGTAAATGCTCTGTTTATAATAAACAGTATTAACAACATTTGCCAGTCTGAATGTCCAAGAAATCTTCAGAGAAAATTTGCATCCTCCGACAGGAATCGAACGTGTATCCTATATGAAACCGTCATATAGCCTGACGTGCTTTTACCGATTGAGCCACAGAGGAGCGTTTCGTTTAGCAAGGTCGATTTTACTGTTTTTAAACTACAATTCTTTATAATTTTCTCACGTATTTTCATATCTGCTCGATGCGTATACAAATGTAAACAAATTACGTCACTCATTATGAAATGGACAAAGTCTGACAATTATTTTAAGACATTTTTTGTGTTTATACTTTCTTTTTTTTTTTTATAGATACAAATATTTCAGTAAATGCTCTGTTTATTATAAACAGACCATTTAGTTAAATATCTGTGTCTATAAAAAGAATGTATAAACATAAAAAATGTTTTAATATATATATATATATATATATATATATATATATATATATATATTAATGCAAGTTTCATTAAATAATATAGACAAGTTTTGTCTATTTATTTTAAGTTCCTTTCATATTGTCTGATAAGCTTAATAACATTATCATTGAAAGACAAAAGGAAATCACCATATTGATACATGTTTAAATCCGGTCTAAGCTTTCGGCTTACATAAGCCATTATCAAACATCACAATTTCAATAAAACAAACAACAATGATAGTCCGCCCTTGCTGCATGAAAATTTCAAGTATATACGAGACGCGGAAGCGAAAATCGCGTCGCAGCTCGTGACGTCACACATGACCACGCGAGTGAAAAGCGAGAACTATTAAGTATGGGATGCCGTTGGTATAAACTAATGGCTTCTGTTATAAATTATAGGCATTTAAGGATATTTGTGTAGATTTCATAGTTTATTTTGTTCAGGTTAGGTTTCAACTGTTTTATGTATATAGATTCAAGAATTTTTAATTTTTGTTTATTGTTTTCATGTTTGAGTATAATTGTGTTTCAACAAAGATTTTCCAGCATTGAGCATGCAGACAGGCATACTGTTTTAAATGTCTAAAAATGTTATAGTTATCATTTAAATGTAGCGTCAAGTGTCGTGAAATTTTCATGCAGCAAGGGCGGACTATCATTGTTGTTTCGTCCGTTGTTGTTGGATTTATTGAAATTGTCATCTTTGATAATGGCTTATGTCAGCCGAAAGCTTAGATTGGATTTAAACATGTATCAATATGGTGTTTTCCTTTCGTCTTTCAACGATAATGTGCTTAAATAAATATGCACAATATATATATATATATATATATATATATATATATATATATATATATATATATATATATGTCTACTGGTTAATTCTTTGTGTGATTACTTCTTTATAATATTACATATACTGCACCATTTAATATATGTATGAAAAAAACTGATCCGTAGTACAAAATTTATGGAAAAACTAAAAAGACATTTACTCTAATAATTGGGCCATTTTATCCTTTATCACGTTAACTGAAAAACACTTAGAAAGGAAAAAAATTCGTGGATTTACCACATTACTATATTAAAAAAATGTTCCAATTTGAAATATTCAAAATACATCTATAGCGTTGCGACACTGCACGTTCCAAAATTATGTAACCGTTATTAAATAACATATTCTTTAAAAAAACATCTTTTGGCCTACAATATATTTATTTCGTCTTGAAGTTAAGCGAAATGGAAAAAATAGTTATGCCTGATGATGAAAAATGTGACAATTTTCGAAAGTACTATCAGCACCAGAACATCAAATCTTATAATTTTAAAAATAAGGATCGCGACCTTTAACGAATGGTTAATCGGCTAACGTTTTATTAAATTTGTTAGCGAAGTGATTTCGCCATTAATCACATTTAACGTTACTGATTAATTCTTTGTATGATTACCTCTTTCTAATATGAGATAAGGATATATAGATTTTTATGTGTGTGTGTGTGTGTATGTGTGTGTGCGCTGGCGAATAACATTTTTACATATCAAGAACAACCTTGATCACAAGGTCATCCACAATAATTTTGCACCTTGGCTCTTAAATGATTTCACTATTCCTGGGAGATCTTCTATTATTACAATATGGGATAACAGTGTGGAATAATAAAATTGATGGAAACTAAAAGAAAAAGAGTCTAAATTAAATTGGCTAAATTAGACACAAGAAAATAAATGAATTTAAAATCTACAATATTGCTCGTTCGTGCGCATGTGTGGTCGCTCCTACGTAATGAATTTAGTCCAATGAAATCCTAAAAGATGAAACGCGTCATACGAAGACTTTTTTTTCCCACTTACTCATATATATATATATATATATATATATATATACATACTTTATTTTGGGACGTAACATCAAAAACATGTAAAAAATGCTACACAAATGCAATCAGTTTTCGATGCATATTAACACATCACATCAGGCGTTAGTAAATAACTGTTGAGTAGACAATTAACGTAGCGTTTTGGTTTTTTTTTGTTTTTGATGTAATATCCTAAATAAAGAATGTTGCTCTATTTTTGTAGTGAGCCCTCTTTTAAATTGAATGTTACGAACATGGGAATTGGACTCTATTCGTTCTCATTTTACACACACATATATATATATATATTTATATATATATATATATATATATTAATTCACCAGAAGGAAGGCGATAATGTCACTAAGACAAAAGGGGGCTACTGTGGGGAGTGAATGAGAATGAAAGAATTATCGCTCAAAGGTTTCTTAATTAAGTTTGGCTGCTCTGTGTCAAGTTAGCACTTTCAGAACTCCATAATTTTTAGCTGCTTTTCACTCCTTATCTAAAACTGATTTGTTGAAATTTCATTATTTTTATTGGGTGTGAAATTTGTTTCTAACTTTTTTATATTACAATATGCAGAAATAATGACAAAGATTTTTTCAAATAGGTTTAGTTGAAATTTAATAGTTAACCTATCTGCTTCAGTAGGTTACATGGATAAGAACTTCTGTAGAAAAAAATCAGTCAAGACTCTGACTAGAATTTAGTCTATCGCATGCCACAAAGAATTAAGGCCTTTATTAAGGCAAAAAGTTACCCTACAAAATACTAAATCATTTTTTGATTTGCATAATGTACATATGTGCAGCTGTATTAATACCCTGTATAAAATCTCTCTTATATCCGGGTTTCTCTTATATCCGGGTCTCTTATATCCGAGTTACACTGTATCGACTTTCTATGGGTGCATCCATTTTTTTTTTATTCATACTGTATGTCACTACAACTTTTGGCTTTTGGCAAACGAAAAATCGCTGTTGAAAAGGAGAATTCAATCTGCGGACGAGATTAAGAACAAAAGGACGAGGCAGCTTATAGCAATCCCGAAAGAGGAGTTTTTTTTTTTTTTTTTTTTTTTTTTAAATTATGAAAAAGGATGCTGCGATAAATATGTGAAGTCGGTAGCGGATAACTTTGAATCTAAAAGTGACTAAAGAGCCTTTTCCCTAGGTAGGCTATTTTCACGTTAATATTGAACGGACGGATACTTTCCGGACATATATTTTACATTCCGGGAGATTTTAATAGAAATGGTCGCGCCAAGACAGAAACATATGTCCCAAAATACCCCATATACATTTTGGTCTTTGGAAATATCAGCAAAACTAAATGGAAATCATTTCTTACAGACGGACATAACAGATGAGGTTAGAGGGGGGAGGGGAAAACGGAAAACAAGAGAAAAGACACAGACGTATTTCCTCCATTTTTCATTTGATTTCTTAGGAACAAACCTTTTTTTATCGTTTCTATTTCTATTTTTCCCTTTCAAATCTCTTTTCTTTCGTAATTTATTTTTTCGTTCTTATATAGGAAATTGGTAAACAGACTATCATTAAACCTAAACACTCTCCGACAATAAAAAAAAATAACAAAAAAAAAAGCCGAACTAAAATCAAAACAAGGAAAAAAAAAAAGAAAACAGAGAATAAGATATAACGGTTTAAAAAGAAAAAATGTTTTAAAAATATCTAAACGAAAAATGTAAAAAATAATTTGTAATATAACTGGAGAATAACAAAAGTTATTTATTTATTTATATATATATATATATATATATATATATATATATATATACATACATAGAGGGAAAAAATCTAAGTTTTAAAGAAATTAAGAACACGTGAAAAGAAAAATGTTGGTTTGATAGAAAGAAGGAAAAATGAAACGAAAAACAAAAGAGAGGAGGGGGAAAAAGCGAGGAAGAACAAGTGATTTCTTAAAAGAGAGGTGGGGGAAAGTAAGGAAGAAGTGGTTTCTTAAAAAAAAGGAGGAGGGGAAAAGCGAGAAAGAAGTGGTTTCTTAAAAAAGAGGAGGAAGGGAAAAGCCAGAAAGAAGTGGTTTCTCAAAAGAGAGGAGGGGGGAGAAAAGCGAGAAAGAAGTGGTTTCTTAAAAGAGAGGAGGAAGGGAAAAGCCAGAAAGAAGTGGTTTTTTAAAAGAGAGGAGGGGGGGGAAAGCAAGAAAGAAGTGGTTTCTTAAAAGAGAGGAGGAAGGGAAAAGCCAGAAAGAAGTGGTTTCTTAAAAGAGAGGAGGAGGGAGAAAAGCGAGAAAGAAGTGTTTTTTTTTTTTAAGCATTAAAAGTCGAAAGATAAAGGAATGGATAAAAATCGAAATTTCTGTTTTGTTTTTTTTAATCAATAAATTAATGTAATAAAAAATACTCAAAGTATGAAAACTGTTTTAATGGATCCTTAAGTCAATAGAACCTATTTACCTGATTAGAATGTTGTTTGTATATTTATTTAGCAAAATGTTTTTATCATTTCCTTCTCTTGACAACATTCTATTGTTTATTTGTTTTGTTTTTCTGTTAGTTTATGACATTTATTCCGGCTTTCTGATCATTATTTGCTGATCTGTCAAAGAAAGGATTCTGGATCTGTTTATTTCTGCTTTAAAAGAATACATTTTGCTTGGCAGTTTTTTAGACTTTGAAATTTTAGCTTAAATGTGTGCGTGTGTGTGTGATGGGTTAACACACCTAGATATACTTTAACATGGACACATACTAGAAAAAAAAACACACCTAACAGCAGTAGGGTTTAAGGTTTTGTTTATTTCTGCTTTAGAATAATTCATTTTTCTTGGAATTTTCTGGACTTTGAACTTTTAGCTTAATTGTGTGTTTGTTTGTGCGCCTGTGTGTGATTAGTTAATACACGCACACACATATACTTTAACAGTCGCACGCTAGAAAAATAAACACACACACACACATAGCACCAGTAGGGTTTAAGGTTCTGCCGAACTCTATATGTAAGGAAGATCCGGATTGGTCACAAAGCCGTCCAATCGCGACCCGTCTTCCTGCTACCTCAGCGGGAGATGTGAAACTTTTAGTCTCTTTTCGCATGCAGGACGTGGACAAACAACTAGGACTTTTTTGTCCTCCTCTGACACCAGATGTCGAATGTCTTTGAAGGCAGAAAACATACAGAAAATATAAAAGTTTTGTATGATACATCTTGTTTCGCAGTAGAATAAATGTCATGTTTGGTATATATTTGGACAATTCTTATTCTTTCCTCAGACATCTCCATAATGCCCACTAACATTAATTATTATACTTGCCTAGCACACGGACAAAACAGGGTTCTTGAATATGACTTATGATTTCTTTCTTGAAAATGATTTCATGGGAGCATAACTATAGACGATTGTAAAAGAGTTCCGTCTAATCAATTTAATTCATATACCAGAATTGGAATTATATATATATATATATATATATATATATATATATATATATATATATATATATATATATATATATACATATATGAATGTATGTATGTATGTTTGTATGTATGTATTTAAACTGTCAGAAGTGCTCCTCGCAATACATTGTGGAAAACTTGAAGAAATTTTAAAAAACGTGTCTATGAACATAAAAGGGACTTAATACACAATAATTTATTAAATGCATTCGTTATACATAGAAATAAAATCAACCATAACTTCGAGGAAACATGGCACAGTGGATAAAGGCGTTGGTTAGAACCAGTGACAAACCCAAAGAGTGTGAGTTCAATACCCGGTTAAGGAAGTGGAGAACTTTCAGAGGGAAAATTAGCAGGAGATAACTGACATCCATCAAACATGGCACGTGGAACTAGAACAGTCTGCCCCAGTGATCGAAATAAAGGGTTCAGTTCGAAATTCCAACCACCTGAAGAAGGCCGAAACGTTGTGACAAATATGGCGACAAAGATGAGGACAATGGTCCGCATAATGTAAATACTGTATATAATACCTCATCTCAGAAATATAGACAGACTCAGCGTTTGTTTAATTTAAAATTTTGCAAAGCTCACATTTTTGCACTTGTCTATAAATACTTGTTACAAAATAAAAGCCTTCCATTTGTCTTGATAAAGTCCCTTTTTAATTAAACCGTATTTTTATTCAACTATAGATTTCTCTTGTCAGAAAAAAAATGTTTTTTTTCTGACAAGATTTCTCGAATATTCAGACGGATAGATGCGCGCGCATGCGTCCGTGTTTGTTGAGAGAGAAAAAAAGGTGGATCTATAACATTCAGAACGTTATTTGTGCGTAACTGAATATAAAGAACCTGATAGAAATTGGAACTCGGCTCTCCACTTTGCAACTCCAGTCCGTTTAGATAGATAGATAGATAGATAGATAGATAGATAGATATAACTGAATGAACTGATACAGATAAATAGATAGATAGATAGATAGATAGATAGATAGATATAATTGAATGAACTGATACAGATAGATAGATAGATAGATAGATAGATAGATATAATTGAATGAACTCACACAGATAGATAGATAGATAGATAGATAGATAGATAGATAGATAGATAGATATAACTGAATGAACTGATATAGATAGATATGAATAGACTGACATAGATACATAGATATAGAGATACATAGAGATAGAGGGATAGATAATAAATAGATCGATAAATAGATAGATATGAAGCGACTGAGAGTGAGTGATATATTTGAATAGACTGGTATATTATATATATGTGTGTGTGCGCGCGTGTGTATGTGCGCACACGCCTGTGTATATATAGAGGGAGAGAGAGAATTTAATTTCCTATTTCTTAAATTTACTTTATTTTTCTAATTGCATTCATTTTTTCCATTATCCTTATACCTATATTGTTTCAAATAGTTTTCTCTTCATCGATTATCCATTATATATATATATATATATATATATATATATATATATATATATATATATATATATAACTGTGTGTCGGTTTAATAAGGTTCTTTTTTAAGTAATTCATGTGGCATTTTTTCCAGATTTCGTTTATATATTTTCGACCATTTTTTTTCTTTTTCTAAATTTTTGCATTTTTTTTCTTTTTTCTTTTCTTTTTCATTTTTTCCTTTCAATACATTTTCGTGTCTCGGTTGAACAAAGTCGCCAAAATGCAAAACTCTTGTTTGAATTCATTACGAAAGAGAATAATGCCTACTGTCTGGTCCGAACGACGCCAGCTGCCTTTGCCCGAAGCCACGAGCAATCATACAAGAATGTTTTCTTTTTTCTTCTATTTTCTTCGCATCCCACAATACAATTTTTGGCAAAGATACAAGCAGCAACCAATATGGCGGCTACCTCCTCCTGCTGAATACATTTCTGTCATGTATAGAGAGGAAATGTTTTTCTAATATGACAGATCTGGGAAGTACGGTGAAGGAATCAGAATTTTAATTCTCGTCCTTTGTATTTGCCTTGTTTTTGTTACCATCTCTTTTTCTTTCTTTTCTTTTCTTTTCTTGGCGTTCCTCATTTTTATCTCTCATATTGTGTTGTGTTGTTTTATTGCTTGTAAAAAAATAGGTGGGTTCTTTCTGGCATATAGATCTTAATACGTAAATACATGGCAGAAAGAATAGCGGATTTATAAGTTGTCTGAAGCAAAGCTCTGTGTAGATAGATAAGAAAATGCACAAATATTCAGACAAAAAGCTTTCAGATAGATAGATAGATAGATAGATAGATAGATAGATAGATAGATAGATAGATAGATAGATAGATAGATAGATAGGAACAGAATAAAATAGATAGATAAATAGATAGATATTAAAAAAGAATGTGATATATATATATATATATATATATATATATATATATATATATATATAGCGAGAGAGTAGATACATATGAAAAAGAATGTGATAGATAGATAGATAGATAGATAGGAACAGAATAAAATAGATAGATAAATAGATAGATATTTAAAAAGAATGTGATATATATATATATATATATATATATATATATATAGCGAGAGAGTAAATACATATGAAAAAAGAATGTGATAGATAGATAGATAGATAGATAGATAGATAGATAGATAGGAACAGAATAAAATAGATAGATATGAAAAAAGAATGTGATATATATATATATATATATATATATAGCGAGAGAGAGAGAGATAAATAGATACATATGAAAAAAGAATGTGATAGATAGATAGATAGATAGATAGATAGATAGATAGATAGATAGATAGATAGATAGATAGATAGATAAAAATTAATATAATAGATACGAGGAAATGTTGAAAATTTCCAATCATCGGATTTTTCTAAGCCTGTTAGCCGAACCGAAAACTTTTCAGAAATTCTGATAGATAGATAGATAGATATATAGATAGATAATGAACACACAGAGATAGATACGAACAGACTGAAATAGATAGATAGATAGATAGATAGATAGATAGATAGATAGATAGATAGATAGATAGATAATGAACACACAGAGATAGATACGAACAGACTGAAATAGATAGATAGATAGATAGATAGATAGATAGATAGATAGATAGATAGATAGATAATGAACACACAGAGATAGATATGAACAGACTGAAATAGATAGATAGATAGATAGATAGATAGATAGATAGATAATGAACACACAGAGATAGATACGAACAGACTGAAATAGATAGATAGATAGATAGATAGATAGATAGATAGATAGATAGATAGATAGATAGATACGAAAACCTACTGATAATCCCTGTCCCCACACACATCACAAAATCTAACGAAATGAACAAATAAGCTGTTTTGTTTAATCGCTTTTTAGTCGGGATAAGAACCTTTCGTAGATAGAGATGTATACGAGGTGAGGCTGATGAGATCACAGCCCGACCTTCTTCCCGAAACCTAACTCACTCATCAAATAACAATCGTTTGTTCGTCGAACCGAGAACTTTTCAGCATTCCTCAGAGATAAAAAGAAACAAAGTAAGCAGAACTACGAAAGTAATGGAACATTATAATAAAAAAAAATATAAATCAATTTAATCGTCTGTTTTCTTGATTTTCGTTCTCTTGGTTATTCACCCGTTGTTTTGTTTTTTTTGTTTTGTTTATTTTTTTTGTTTTTTGTTTTTTTCTCTCGATGACGTCGTTCACTGCCTTCGGGAAAAAGAAAGAGCTAAAAAAACGCTGACATAGAAATAAGTCTGTTCGACCTATCCAGGTATAGCGTACAAACACCTACTTGCTTCTGTACCTCTTGTATAAGTCAGTAGCTTTATTTTATATACTAATGCAAACAAATAAAAGAATAAAAGAAAACAAAACAAAAAGAAAAAGAAGCCTTCTCCCTGTTTTCCGTTCATTGTGGAGGATGGGGTATGTGTGCACGCGGATGCGTGCCAAGTGACCCAAGCCTTCGTCTATCATAGAGTCGCAAAGTCATAAACAAATAATTTGAATGTATACGCCTCAAACACACAGTTTCTTTTTTGATCGCCCGTTGAATAGGTCTCTGTACTTTGGTGACACCTGACGCAAGCAAAAAGTTTTGTTGACGAAAATAATAGACCAAAAAAAAAAAAAAATGACGCGAGCATACGCTAATTTCCTTTATGTTAAACGCACGCATGTGTGTGCATACGTGTGGGAAAATCTCGTCGTAGTCTTTTAAAAACAATCATATATATGTCAAAGTGACGAGGGAAAAAGAAAATGCTTATTTTCCCATGAAGATTTAACGTAGCTTAATATGGCACAAGGCTAACCATTTGGGAAAACAGAAGCGAGAAACAGTGTGCCGCGTTATTCTTCAAAGTGGGAAGAACCCTTTAAAGGCAATAGAAGACATATCTGCCTTTTACCTAAGAACAAACACTGAACCATGGAGTCAGTAGAAAATCAACTATCAAGCTACCAATCCGAATACGTTGGTATCAATTAAACATACATACATATTTCTTTCGTATATATATATATATATATATATATATATATATATATATATATATGATGACCATAAAATGCAAAATAAACATAGAACTAGAAGTAGAAATATATTATAGTTCAACCCCCCCATATAATTCTACAGTGAAAACTAAAATAGGCAAATTATTCTTTAGACTTCTCAAACAAAATTTCCCACAAACTAGTGCATTATATAAAATATTTAATAAAAACTATGTCAAATTAAGCTATAGTTGTATGCCTAATGTGGTTAGCTTAATTAATGGATACAACATGAGAAAAATTAAGGATAAACCACGTACAGCCCTTCCCAAATGTAATTGTAGGAATAAGAAAGCCTGTCCCCTCCAGGGAAAGTGCCAGCAGGAGTGCGTGGTATACCAGATTAAAATATACAAGGATAGACTTAACAGTACTGATGAAAATCCTAAAGTATATATAGGATCTACCCAAAACAATATTTGTAGTTTCAAGAAGGAAAACTTCAAACATAATACCAAGTTATCTACTTACATATGGAAAATTAAACATGACGATAATGAAGATCCCATTTTGAAATGGGAAATATTAAGAAATGCTATAGATATAAAGCAGGTAATAAAGTTTGTCCTCTCCGTAGAGAGGAAAAGTTAGCCGTCACTTTATTTAAAGAACGCAATAATTTGCTAAATTTAAAAACGAAAATCTTAAGTAAGTGTAGACATAGAAAACAATGATTACTTGTTTTTCTTCCCTGTTTTTTTTTTGTTTTTGTTTTTTTTTTTTACGTTTTTGAATAAATACGAGGTTCACCCGAACTCCCGTTGTTGTGTTACTTTTTGTTTTTGGCTTTTTTTTGGGGGGGGGGTCACATGGTCATGTTTTTTGTGTTGTAGGCTATATATTTTCTGTTCTTATAGCACCTCTTTAGCCAGTCCGCCCTGACGATCCGCGTAGGTGAAACCTAGGTAGGTTTGTCTGGCTCTTTAGGTTTACTTATATTTACTTATATATATATATATGTCTGGCTCTTTAGGTTTACTTATATATATATATATAATACATATATATATATATATATATATATATATATACATATCTATATATATATATATATATATATATATATATATATTATTAATGCATGTTTCATTAAATAATATAGACAAGTTTTGTCTATTTATTTTAAGTAAGTTCCTTTCATATTGTCTGATAAGCTTAATCACATTATCATTGAAAGATGAAAGGAAATCACCATATTGATACATGTTTAAATCCAATCTAAGCTTTCGGCTTACATAAGCCATTATCAAAGATGACAATTACTTTTCAATATATCAAACAATACACGGGCGAAACAATAATGTTGCATGAAAAATTTCAAAGCAACGACTAACTAGTGTATACGAGACGCGGAAGGGAAAATCGCGTCGCAGCTCGTGACGTTACACATGATCACACGAGAGTGAAAACGAAAAGTATTAAGTATGGGAAGCCATTGGTATAACCCAATGGCTTCTGTTATCAATTACAGGCATTTAAGAATATGTGTGGAGATTTCGTTGTTTATTTTGCTCAGGTTAGGTTTCAACTCTTTTATGTATATAGCTTCAAGAAATTTTAATTTTTGTTTATTGTTTTCATGTTTAAGTTTCGTTGTGTTTTCAACAAGGATTTTCCGGAATTGTGTACGCGGCCAAGCATGTTGTTTTAAGCTTATCTGACAATATGAAAGGAACTTACTTAAAATAAACAAAACTCTTCTATATTATTTAATGAAACATGCATTAATGAAAAATTGCTGCCTAAATATATACAATATATATATATATATATATATATATATATATATATTGAACAATAAAAATATTAAAAAATTAAAATCTTCAGACACACTGGGTTGTATATTAACATTCTTTCGTTTATATTATTATTTCAGTTAGATTCCTCGACTAGTTTCGGCCAACATGGCCATCATCAGGAGAAGTGAACTACAGAAATGAATGTCTTGATGGAGAAAATGAACTTTTGTCTGTAGTTTTCGTTTGTTTTTGTTTTTATTTTTTTGACATGAATTTTGGTCAGACCTTGTGTTAAGTTGTTATTTGAGATAAGAGCTGGATAGATGCTGCTCTGAATTCCCTTGGTCATTTTGACAGTTTTATTGGTTCCTGGAAAGGGGATGTGTCTCTGTTAAGTGTGTGTGTTATTTGGTTCTTAGGGAGTATGCTTTGTGTAAGCGTGTATATTACTATGGGTGTGTGTTATCATTTGGCTCATTAGGGAGTGAGTGACTATGATGTGTGTAAGTGTGTATATTTGTGAGGGTTTGTGTATAAGTGTGACACCACTGCAAATGGCCTTACCTGAGTAAAAAAATAGAAATCGATTACACCCTGTCACACTAATGGGCCTAAAATTGACCGTATGGTAAAAGAAAGGAAACTAAAGGGGTTGTTTCATTTAATTTGCACAGGGGTGTACATGACAAAATAATTATAAGGATCTTGAAATTGAAGCTGAAATCTTTAAATATATATCATTTAGAGCCGTAGAGACTTGAACATTAATAAAATCTATGGTATCTCCTACTTACAAGAGATCCAAAAAGTTATACAAAAAGTTTCATGTTCCCAAGAGAGTAATATCAATGTAGTTGTTTCCAGGTAATTAAAAGCCGAAACATTTTTAGAATGTAAGAATAATTCTTCTTCTTCTTTTGCGTGTGAACATTAAGTTAAACATTTTTAGGAGATAGCAATGATTTTTTTCCATTTTAAAACAGACGTTAATTTTTTCAAGTCAACTTATTTTCAATTTGTTCTTTCTTATTGCATGACATAAGCTAATTCGAAATTATTCGAATATATTAAAATTTGGAAATCTGCGTTGATAGAAAATGGAACGCTATCCAAGATGTGTTGTAGGTGCATAGGATTTATTTATGTCCCTAAAGAATTGATTTTCAATCATTTTTTCTTTTCTTTTTTTTTAGGATGTTCTTGCAGAATATGTAAAACTCTGGGGCACACTTTCAATAGTGTATTCATCTGTGAGGTCCGTGTGTGTGTATTGTGTGTGAGGTGTGCGTGTGTGTATGTGTGTATTGTGTGCGTGAGCTGTGCATATGTGTATGTGCGTGTGAAGTGTCTGGGAGAAGTTTATTTTCATTCAATTAATTTCATTTCAGAATAAAAGATATACATTTACTATTTCTATAATACAATTCCTAAACTTATCAATTAGTGAAAAATAAAATAAGCTTGCAATATTTACATTATTCTGACTCATCTTTATTGCAATATTCACAACGTTTCGACCGTTGTACGCTCCGGCCTTCTTCAGGTGATTGGAATTTCAAACCGAACCCTTTATTTCGTCCACCGGGGTAGATTGTTCTACTTCCACGTACCATGCCTCTTCCGGATGTCCCAGTTATTTTCCCTTAAACTCAACTCTCCTTTTGTAATATTAATTACTCACATATTTTCAAATGGTTTATTATGAGTTATTTTACTAGAGTTTAGTTGTTAAATACAAGTTTATTTTCATTAAATTAGTTTTACTTCAAAATAAAGCATAGACATTTATCATTTCTATAATTACAATTCCTAAACTTTATTAAAAAATAAAATAAGCTTTTTTTTTTCATCAAATGGTTATGGGGGTCCAGCAAAAAAATGAAGAGTGAAAATGGTCCATGGGTAAAAAAATCAGTTTAGATCAACAGATCTAAACCAAAAAGTTATAATTACTTTGGGGAAAATATTTGCAATCATCTCATGAGTAATTATCTCAATCGCTATCTACTCTACTCCTGAATACTCTTTTTTCTTTCTTTTTTTCTTCTTTTTTTTTCTTCTTTTTTTTTTTTTTTTTTTTTTTTTGAAAGCATTTCACTCCAAGCAAGGCGGAAGTGCTACTAGCACGCAAGGGGTCACAGACTTAGGGTAGAGAACAGGAGTAAAAAGGCGTGTTCAGGGAGAGTATAAAGAGGAGGGCGGAAAACAAGATCAATGTATCAGAAGATGTCGATTGACATTACACTTGAATATTTGAAGATTACAATTATAATGGAAGCAAGCAAAAAGGAAGGGACTTCCACAGACGGGAAGTGCGAGATAAGAAGCTGTTTGAGTAGAAAAGGCGATTACATTTAACCGTTTCGACAGTGAAAGGGTGGGACCGAGATAACAGTCTAGTAGCTGGCTTAAATTCATGCAGTCTGGGAAAGTATCTCGTTGGAACAGTTGTCGTGAAAATACTTGTAGAAAAGACAGAGGGAAGCCACAGCACGTTTGTGAGAAAACGACTGTAGATGAGATGCCAGATCAGGATCTATCACGTTGCATGTTATTTGAGATAAGAGCTGGATAGATGCTGCTCTGAATTCCCTTGGTCATTTTGACAGTTTTATTGGTTCCTGGAAAGGGGATGTGTCTCTGTTAAGTGTGTGTGTTATTTGGTTCTTAGGGAGTAAAAAAAAAATGAATAGTAAAAATGGTCCATGGGTAAAAATGAATAGTAAAAATAGTCCATGGGTAAAAAAAAAAATCGGTTTGGAACTACAGATCTTAACTGGAATTACTTTGGGGGAAATTTTTGAAATCATCTCATCAGTGATTATGTAAATCACTCTCTAGTCTCCTCCTGATTACTCTTTTCTCTTTCTGCTCATTACTAATGCTTTTGTTCTTAATTCTTTCACACCCTGTAACCCCTGACCTTTTAGTGGCTGTACTGTCTTGCTCGGGGCGATACCGCTTAAAAAAAATTAAATATTAGAAGTTTCCAGCACATTTTCTTGTGAAAACTAAAGACTGAACACAGTAGAAAATCAGTTTTCCGCATACATAATATTCTATGTTCTTTTTAGAATGGAATTGACGGGACGAGTTCCAAACATTGTTCGCATTCACTAATGCCCTCGAGAAAGGTATAAATACAAAAATAATGACAAACCGGTGCATGCTAAATGTAACGCTAAGCTTACTTTTAAATGACAACCGTGCGGCCAAAACGGTGATTTTGTCGATTGTGCATCATATGATTTCCATATGCATCTCTTCTTCGCACCGAAGTATTGATGTCCTGTTCTCTAGTTGATTGTTGTTTAGCGGCATATCAACATCTACGAGCTATTTAATGCCGAAATATAAGTATTTTGTACGCAATGTCATTTTTTGGGGGTTTTAGTAATACAAGTTTTACTAATTAACCCATAGATGGGAAGAAGAGATAGATTCATACCTTTCCCAAGGGTATTTGCTTGTAAATGATTGTAAAGAACCCAACTGGAACTCTACTCTGCGATGAACAATTTTGAGACATTATCCATTACACCACCTGCACATCCAAGCTTACAAAACCTGGTATCACCCATCTACGTATTGGTCAGGTTCTACGTTGCTTAACTTCGGTGATCGTACGTGAACCGGTGTTTTCAACGTGATGTGGACGTAAGATATATGTCACTGCTACCATATAACATCACGCCAGTTGATGCCTTGTGGCCTTGTTTTCTTGAAGAGATTGTTTTTGGAATGAGAGAAAGCAGACGAAACGAGAACTTTTGATAGTCTAATGGAATTACAGTTACAACATGGAATATTTAATGTCATAATTCCTCGAAGAAAAACAAAAACGATTTGTTCGCACAATTCGACTCCATGATTAAGTACCCTGATGTGGGTGCAGGCTCATATGACCCGTAGGGCTACGCTAGCGGAAAGTTAACGAGCCAGACAGGTCAAGGGATAGGAATCAGATAAAACCATAGTCACATAGAAGAACAAATCTCAATGATGAAAAGCCTGAAGCGAACAGCAATTCTCCGACTGCATAGATAAGCATGTATGACCTGGAGAGTTCTTCTGGTAGGGTGGGGTATCTCCTAGGAGGTCTAACCTAGCCAGACAGGTCAATGTGTAGAAGTCAGGCAAAGCGTAAATCACCCCGTGGAGAAAATGTCATTGACAAAAATAACTCGAACGGGCAGTAGCCTTCTAGTTGCATAAATAGTCAAACATCAACACGCGAATACTTTGATTTGATATGCACCGATCGATGGCGGATGGTAAGAGACAGAGTCAACTATACCGACATAGATCAATCAATTATAGTTAGCGATTTCTAGTAGGAATTGTGACTAGTACTGAATCGTACGTTTTTTAGTCAAATTCACCCCAAGCCACTAAGGGACTGCTGGATGTGAAAGAATTAGAAAAGAGAAAAACCATTATAAAGAAGCGGCACGAATAGATGAGGGAAGATTAGGAGTGACGTTACAGTTAAACTTTTTGCAGATTAAAGTTGACTGGAAAGCATGGAGCCGGAAGGGAGTTCCACAAACTGGAACGCTGCTCTACGATGAACAATTTTGAGCCAATATTCATTACACCAGCCGCACACCCAAGGTTACAGCATCTGGTATCCCCAAGCGGTCACCCATTTAGGTATTGACCCGGTTCGACGTTGCTTAACTTCGCTGAACGTACGGCAACCGGTGTTTGACCGTAAGATATAAATGCAAGAAAAGAAACTGCATAAAACTTACGGTTTACATCAAGAACCGATTCAACAGTAAATCGACGAAATCTTGTTACCAATCTACAGTGGCCTAAGAAAAGATTTTATTCAGGTGAAATAAACTAATATCCAATTTCAAAATTTAATTACGTAATCCCTATTCAACATAAACAAAGTGTATTTGGAACTATTAGGTTGGTGCAAAAATAATTTCGTTTTCTAACACATGTTATTATGTGAGAAAACGAAATTATTTTTGCACCAACTTAATAGTATGGCGCAGTTCTTCCATTTGCTAGTTTCAGAGCTTGTATTCGAATTTTCATGGATTTGATCAAGTTATCAACAATCATCTGATCCATATTTTGTCACTCCTTTAGTAATGTTTCTTTAAGGGTTGCCACTGATGTGATTTAGGTTGCACGCTCTCAAAGTCTTCGGTCAAGGTGCTCCCAAACGTGTTCTATTGGATTCATGTCAGGATTTTGGGCTACCCATAGCAGTGACTTCATTCTTTGCGATTACTTCCAGGCCTTTGCTACTTTGCTTGTATGACATGGCGCTCCATTATTTCGAAAAAGGTAAACATTCTTGTCAATCTGATTGGTTTCAAATAGTAGGAGTAGTCCTTTCTCTAACATTTGACAGAATTTTGAACCATTCAGCCGCTCGGCAACAAGAATCAGCTCCGATTTTCCTCCAAACCAGACAGCGTCCCACACCATTAGTCCAATCCCTCCATGTTTCAGGGTCGTCTGCAGACATTCAGTGTTCCAAGTCTAATTCTGATTTCTCCAAATATAAACCTGTCTCGAATTCGAATACTGGCAGAATTTACTTTCATCTGACCAAATTACAGACTGCCAAAATTCATAATCTTTTCTCTCGAATTCTCTCGAATTCTCTCGCCCAGTCCATACAAAGGTTCCTGTTAACTCAGACACGATGCTTGGTCTTCCTTAACGTTGTTCCACACGACAATCTTCTTCATTAAATTTCTTGACAATATTATTAACCGTTTGATGATTAACCTGGAAAAGCCTAGCGATTTCTCTATTTAACTTGCCACACTGGTGCGATCCTTTTATTTACCCTTGTTGAAATTCATTGATTTCCTTACTTCCACGAATTTTCAGTACAAGATATCAAGTCAACTATTGTTCATAGATGAGAGTATCTTCATACTAACACGGTATTATCTGAAAAAAAAAAAAAAAAAACAACAAGAAGAGACGTTATTAAACAAACCAAAATTGCTGAAATCAACGATGGATAAAAACTTATAGCTCACTGTAGTGCTATGGTTAAATTGATAAAGTCTAGTACTATAGCGAAGAGCTCATCTGGACAACTACCATGAAAATTTTTATAGAAATGGCACAGGGAAGCAATTTTACGGCGGTGGGAAAGTCACCAGTGCCGAGACACTAGATCAAGGCCAATAATATTGCAGATACCCATTTGGATTTTATAAAGAAACTCTCAATAAATAGCAGGAACTTATAATATAAATGTGAAAGCAAATGGAACACAGCACAATTTGTTAATCTAACTCTTCATTTATACGACATTGTTCATCAGCTGGGTCAACAAAAAAAAAAGCGGGAAACTTTCGACAAAGAAAAATGAAAGAAACTCATGGTCTTCGAGATTGTTCGAAACAGAAGAAGTAATTAGAAACTGAAACGATTTTCTTTTCTCTTGAACAATCTTAGAAAACTAAACACTGAATTTTTAATACTTTATTGAACATAAAGATGTTACAACTGACTGCAAGACTAATATGGTTGCAGAGGTGGCCAAAATAACAAGGAAACATAAATTTCCCCTTCAACAAAATGGCTAAAAATTCAGAATCACTACGACATGAATCCATATTTCTAGGAAATCAGAAACGATTCCGACAAGTATAGAAATTCTGGAGAAGAAACCAGAAACGGACGCAACAAAAAAGAGACGTCATATACTGAGGAACTAATGAGAAACGATACCAGCAAATATGTGACGTCATATCGTGGCGGACTAACCAGAAACCATCCCAACAATGATGTGACGTCATATCGTGGCGGATTAACCAGAAATGTTCCCAACAATAACGTGATGTCATATCCTGGCGAACTAACGAAAAACGATCCGAAAAAAGACGTGATGTCATATCCTGGCGAACTTACCAGAAACGGTCCCAGCAATGATGTAACATCTTATCCTGTGACAAAAATGACGTGACTTCATATCTTGGCGAATTAACCAGAAACGTTCCCATCAAAATAGGATGTCACGTTATATCCTGCGGAACTAACCACAAAAAGGTCCCAACAATAATATGACGTCATATCGTTACGGACTAACCAGAAACGGTCCCAACAATGACGTGACGTCATATTTTGACAGACTAACCAGAAATGGTCCCAACATGACGTGACGTCATATCCTGGCGGACTAAGTAAAAACGGTCCCAACAATGACGTGACGTCATATCCTGGCACACTAAATAGAAACGGTCCCAACAATGACGTGACGTCATATCCTGGCGCACCAATTAGAAACGATCCCAAGAAGCATATGACATTTGTTTCGTCAGGACACGTATATAAAAATAATACAATATTAAGCTGAGTCATATATAACTTCCGTCTGTTCAATATAGCAGGTGATGAAAAATGGGTTACCTCCGACAAAATTCAATACGATTATAAGGTATTTAATATTCTGAATTAAATCAGAATAGTTGAATGTCATCAATTCTCTTATTCTGCTGTCATCGCAAAATACAAAAAGCAAAATAATACATTAATGCGTGACCCACACAGTCGCGCCTATGCACTCATATATCCACACACAGATAAATAATTTACACTACGACGTCTGAATACATATATGCTGATATGTATATATACTTAACTGCCTTCGGACGCGCAGAGATATTTATGTTTGAACTCTTAAACTCTTATCACTTTTTCCTTATGAGCCCTCTAATAACGTTTGATGGAATAATAATGTAGTATTAAAAATAAAATCCATTCCTTAGAAATTGCTTTGTTTACATTTCCGATACAAAACAGAGATGATAAGGGATCTCGAGAAAAATAATGAGTGAAGGGATGTGCATTCCTTATAGGCTAAAAAGAGCCTTGCTCAGTTTGAAGTCTTCCGTGGCCGAGTTGTAAGGCAAGCCGAAATAAACAGTATTTTCACCTACAAAATGGGTCGCTGGCTCGATTCCTGTCGAAGTATAAGTTTATTTTAAGTAAAAAAAAATATGGGAGGCTGGTGGACGCAATGCATACTTTTTAATAAACAAAAATGGGATGTCTATTCCAAATAAATGGTGTCTACTATCATAAAGTTTGATGTACAGTGTGCGGCAGAAATACCTCCCATGTATAACTCGCACATAATGTTAAGACATTCGCTAGATGCAGACACCATTGAGACTAATGTCTTATCATTATGTGGGAGGTATTTCTGGGAGTTTTTCTGGGAGGTATTTCGGCCGCACTCCGTATTAAAAATGTTTGATTAAAAGTAAGATCCATTAATTCTTTATATATATATATATATATATATATATATATATATATATATATTGATGCATGTTTCATTAAATAATATAGACAAGTTTTGTCTATTTATTTTAAGTAAGTTCCTTTCATATTGTCTGATAAGCTTAATAACATTATCATTGAAAGACGAAAGGAAATCACCATATTGATACATGTTTAAATCCAATCTAAGCTTTCGGCTGACATAAGCCATTATCAAAGTTGACAATTACATTTCAATATATCAACCAATACACGGACGGAGCAATAATGATTCTGTTTTTGTTGCATAAAGAATTTCAAAGCAACGACTAAGTCGTGTATACGAGACGCGGAAGCGAAAATCGCGTCGCAGCTCGTGACGTCACACTTGACCACGCGAGAGTGAAAACGAGAAGTATTAAGTATGGGAACCGTTGGTATAACCCAATGGCTTCTGTTATCAATTATAGGCATTTAAGAATGCTTGTGGAGATTTTGTAGTTTATTTTGTTCTGGTTAGATTTCAACTGTTTTATGTATATAGCTTCAAGAATTTTTAGTTTTTGTTTATTGTATTCATGTTTAAGTTTCGTTCAACAAGGATTTTCCGGAATTGTGTATCCGGCAAGGCATGTTGTTTTAAATGACTAAAAATGTTAGTGTTATCATTCAAATGTAGAGTCAAGTGTCGTGAAAGCGAGTTTGTGGTGTGACCAACATAAATATTATTTAATCCATTAGAGATAAAATCTCCCAAAGGGCACTTGAATTTGTAAACTGTGTTGTTTTTTTGCAAATCGCTAACGGGGAGTGGGTAAGAATCATTGCAAACAATTAAGTTGAATATACTAGTCTATATTATTTGATGAAACATATATCAATGAAAAATTGCTGCCTAAATATGCACAATTTAGTCGAAAATTATAACATAAATATGTCATAAAACCACTACATAAATAGCCCTTTTGTTGCAACACTTCTGGTGTCTTATCAAGTGATGGTGTTGAGTGTACAAACACCATTACTTGATAAGACACCAGAAGTGTTGAAACAAAAGGGCTATCTTTGTAGCGATTTTATAACATATTTATTTTATAATTTTCGACTAAATTATATTTGCTCTACTCTGTATTGAGTACTCTTTTAAGAATAGTATTTTTTTGGTTATTGCAATTTATTCCGTATACACCAATCCTATACTTGGTAATATATATATATATATATATATATATATATATATATATATATTAGGTGGGTGCAAAAATAATGACGTAATAATGTCGTTTTTTGACGTTAAAAAATACGTCAAAAAACGACATTATTACGTCATTGTTTTTGCACCAACCAAATAATAAGGATCACCTTTTACAAGTCCCGTTGTGGGGGTGGACCACTCGAAGAAGAGAGTTACGTTAGGAGGCAACTTGTGCGGATAGGAGTGGAAGATAAATTTAATCCTAGCCTTGAACAGGCTAAGATTGTAATGATCGGGATAACATTTTCTTAGGGGTCGTTTACACAGGACAGTGATTCACGAGAAGAAAAGCTGTTAGAGTTGAACTTACTTCTCGCCGATGGAATACCGATTAATGGGAGTATTTTGCTACTATGTAAGTGACATGGCGTCTCCTTGCCATGAAGATTTGAAATGGCGGGACCAGGGAATGTAGTTAGCGATAGAATATATAAAAATTATTTTGCTTATATTAAATCTATCTTGATTCTCTTTCAACATTTTCATAAGGCCCCATAGATTTATGGAATAATATGACATTATTATGATATAACCACCCTACCACAATCACTATATGATCAAACACTGAACAACTAGGCAATGAAATACACAAACCTTTTCATTTCTTAGAACCAAAACTGTTTGGCAAAGTTCCTTACGCAACAGGCAAACGGAGAAGTGTTTATTGCTAGGCATTCTGTAGACATGCTATCATTAAACACAGTCATTATCAAAATGCCTAAAGTCGTTCCTCTGCAAACTATTGCTTGTTAACAGGAACCACGTTGCATAGTTTTTACTCATCACAAAGATTTGTAGGAGTTACCTCTTCCTTAGTTCCCTAATTCTTCACCAGGGGTCTCTCTACCCATACTATAAATACTGGGTGACTTCTTGCCTCTTTCTCTTTTTTCCTTCAGGCCACGTGCCGAATCCCACCTCGTGTGGAGATGAGGTCAATCTCTCTTTCTTCTTCATTTCAGCGACAAGATGTAAACTCTTAGAAGATCAGCGTTTCCCATTCCTGGGAAAACGCTTTGAACATTACAAACATTCACCAAAATGCTAACATTCACCAAAGAACAAACACAATATTCCCATACACACAAACGTTATGTCTATATGCCTTGTAATTTGTTTAATACATATTTGTTGATATATATATATATATATATATATATATATATATATATATATATATGTTTTGTTTGTCTTCTTTCATCTTCGGTTGGACAAATTAAGTCCGCCAATTTTCATGTAGTTGGGCCTTTTAATATTCTACCTGGATTTACACACGTGTTTCTAATACAACAACACGTGAATAGACAAACGGTCCTCTACAGATTGATAAATGCCAGAGAATTATAAATGGTAAGGAACTTTTTCAGAGAAAATCCTTAGAATTTCGGAAATATCATCCTTATGTCCTTTTCTTGAGAATAGGTTTAAGCAGAATTCCAAATTATACTATCGTACGGATATACAATGGATATCGGCTCGGGTTGAGAAATCGGAGAGGCGTATTCGAATTCCAATTGTATTTGTTAGATTTACATACGCGTAAATGTGGATAAGGTATGAATCCATCTCGTCTCCCCTATATGTGGTAAATAGCAAAACAGATTCGGCAACTAGTCTACTGCAGAAAGCAACAGCAATCTACTGCGGGAAAATCATCACTCGAAAGAGACATGATTACTCAAGCGTGTATAACGTATGGCACTTGACGTACGCCAACTGAAATCACAGTACAACATTAAAAAAAAAAACGGAAAATAGACCAACCGAAAAAAAAACGTGATCGAAATAACAAAGATAAGTATGCTCGTCCAAACAATTCATCTAACAATGTTTATATTTCACTTTATAATGTTAGACAATACGAAAGCAAGAAAATAAACAGTCCAAAACAGTAGAGTTTAAAAATACAAAGATGTGAATTCTCGTCCGAACAATACGTTGAATAATGAAAGCACTTCCGCTACAGAAAATATAATCAATATTTTGACGGAAAATATGGGGAATTTCGTAGGGAAAAAAAACGGCATTTAGGAGGAAAAAATTCGATTGGAAAAGAGTAAATTGAAAATGCAGATGTCACTCTGCCATTCAATATTGGAGCTCTTCAATACAAAAAGATAGAAAAACAGTAATAGGCAAAAATGGTGTAACGAGAAAACTAGGACGTGGATGTTTGTTTTAACTCTCGTTTTCTTTCTATTTCAGTTAAAGTTATTGACCTTCTTGTTTCTCTGTCCAGGTCTGTGAAATTCAATCCATTTTCAGCTGTTTACGTTCCGTGTAACGAGAGAAATGCTGAGATTTGTATATAGCAAAGAGCTTTCAAAAAGTAACATTGGAAACATATCGCTTCTTTTATATACTTGAAAATAAGAATAATCAACTAATGTCATAGGTAAAGTGTTGTTATTGGTCACTTTTTTAGAAGTTATTTCCTTTCATCATTTTGTTGTTGTTACTTGCTTATATCCAGTTGTAGCAATAGAAGGCATAGTCTGAAGTTGTCCAAATCTCTTATCCTGTTGACACTCCCACATTTTTAAAGGCAACTGAAAGAAAAACCTTAAACAGACTGATTCAGGATATATAACGAAGCCTCTAAAGCAACAACAAAAAACAGGCGCAGACGAGGAAAATGAATACAGTGTGATGCTCGGTCCTGAAGAGCAATTGCCTATGGCTGCACCCCGTTATTACACTAAAGCAGGGAAACGGCTGCGGGGGAATGAGGAATTTTGTATCTGGCTCGAGGGTATGTGCACGGATTCACCACAATAAAACCGAACTTGTGTCACATCCCGTCTTAATGGGGAGACCAGGGTCAATACCAACAGGCTTTCCGTGGCCGAGATGACGAGGATCGAAGTGTAGTATCTGTTCCAGCATCAACAGGAGTTAAAGCCAGCCAGCCATCATGTTCTTCAGCTCGTCATCGTCCGTTGCCCCAGCCATCAGTCTAGACTATTAAGTTATCATTTTGTTTTGTTTATTAACTTTTTATTTTTCAAAAAATAAATTAACATTACACTATATTCAATTATATATTCACTTTTATTTTGCAATTACTCATTTCAATTACTAATTGTAACTAGCACCTGTTGCTCCATTAAGCTTGCCGTTTCAGCTAGCTCCAACATGCTTCCCGCTCCAGACATCCTTGGCAGCAGTAATATATGCAAAAACTGTCCTTTTCAGGACAATTCTTTTCAGCAACTGCAAAGTTGTCCTTTTCAGGACAACGCTCGCCAGCAAACAGAAAACTGTCCTTCTCAGGACAACGCAATTCTCATCCATCACATAAGCTTGCAGAGTATGTTTTGTTTTGTTTTTTTTGTTTTGTTTTTGTTTTGTTTTGTTTTTTTTTTGCCTAAAGCACTCTGCAACATTGTTTTCGATGATATCTTTATGTAATTAAACTTGGCAATTTTTTTATTTGCCTTGTTTCTTGTCTTCCATCATTCAATATCTAGTTGCGTGGCAATACATTTTTCTGTCGATAATATTGTCCCAAATCACTTGCACGAAGACAGACACACCAGTAGACGGTCGCTACTAGATGTTGAATTCCCTTCCTTATGACTATTTAGGTGACTTTTAAAGTAATCTTGGTTAACTTGAGCTCATTAAAATCATCACCAGTCCATGAGTGGTCGAAGGGGTTGCCGCGCAGCTGATCACGTGACCCGTTCTTTGCACATATCTGGGTTGAAAATAAGAGAGATCATACTTATTATAAAACCCAGGTTGTGTGCGTGTGTGTGTATGTCTGTACGTTTATATATTGGATCGGATTTCTTACATTTTTCAACTGATTTCAACAAAACTTCACAGGACTACATAAAATTACCATGCGGTGGTTCTGACAACGCCAAAAATTAAAAATAAACACAATAGTTTTTGCACAAAATCAATTTGAAAACACGATTAAGAAGCATCACGAGAATGAAAGGGGGACAATTCATATCGAGTTATACTTATTATAAACCAAGGTTGTGTGTGTGTGTGTTCATTTATATATGGGATCAGATTTCCTACATTTTTCAACCGATTTCAACAAAACTTCACTTTTTATTTGGCAGGTAGTGTTTCTTATTGTCTTACACACTTTTTTCTTTATTTTTACATTCAGAATGATTTAAAAATTCCATTTACAAGACAATTGTTTATAATAAAATTCTGTTCAATCGGTAGTCTCATAACGATTGAAAACAATGTTTTTGTTTGAGTTTGGGTTTGACCAATTCCTAAAAAAAAAAAAAAAACTAATTAAGACATGCGTGTCCATCAACCTTAAACAATAATCGTTGTCAATTTTATTTTTCAGTCTTTATGATGGCCGATGATTGATCGATCGCTTACTGTTACATCCCGGGGCTCTACTGCTAGTATTGGTATAATTTTAGATATTAGTATATTCGTATATTTTTAGTATGTCTTGGGCAAATAAAACCCGGTCGAGCCTATCTAGTTCCAAGTCAAACCACAGCTGATCTACCTGTATCCCTATTGCGGCATTCACTGAGGAATGGTTAATTCATCTCCATCAAATGAACCCGCCGCCTCTGTTCGAAAGTTGACCACAGATTTCACATTCATTCGAACACGTGCAAATCATTAATAGGCGTTTCACTGGGAATTTAGATTCATAAGCGGTCTCCAGGGGCATGTGTATGTACACACTTTAGGATATTACGATCCGGCTTTGAATTCAGAGTTTCCTTCTCCTAGACTGGTTGCCAGCCAAGGCTTTAGAAACCAGTCTGGTATTTTATCCATAGGAGGAAGAAGAAGAGACGGATTCATACCTTTCTCA
>OZ010604.1:80631086-80641086 GCA_963932145.1 Acanthosepion lycidas | reverse complement strand
TTTTTTTCTTTTTTCCTGATAATATTTTTGTTTTGTCAAAAATCTATTTCTGGAAATATTTTTTTCTCAAAATTGTATAGCTGGTAATAGTTTTTTGTTTTTTTTTTCAAAAACGTATTGCTGCCAATAAAATCTATTTTTACACTTTTCCATTCTCTTATGTTGGTACCAAACTTAAATAATATATTAAAATAGAATATTTACTGGGGTAATAGAGTAGAATTTTTAAGTCGAATCTCGGAAGTTTCTGATATTTTAGTAAATATCTTTACACTAATTGTGAAATAGTAGGTTTAATTCCAAGACAAAATTGTTAAAAATAGAATTTAAAAAAACTGTCTGATATTAGAAGGCGTTTTGTATAAGAATCCAGCAAGGATACTGTTTTGAGATGTACTAAATCTCGCTAAAACGAGGAATTCGAGGAGGAAACGGTAAAAAGGCGATAATGGTGGCTTTGTAAAGCTCTACGCGTCACAGACAAAGACCTTGATTTTAGGGTCAGTGACTTGGTAAGGCAAACGCTTATTTGCTATGAACAGAAACCAGAGAGTTGGCTTATATTTAATCGAATTTACGTGTGACGATAGAGTCTGGATTCTATCCTCAGCTAATGATACTCTGAAGAAATATCTGGAAGCGTAATCATAGACCAGAGGTGGCCAAACTTACTTAGTGGGAGAGCTACATACGATAAAGTTCAGATATTTGAGAGAGGCATCTTTAGTAAATGTGAGATATTCTTTTTGTATTTGTTGTGGATTCCGCGTGAAAAATCGGTCTCCAATAAATGACAAACGCAAGTATTTAAGCTAAGAAATTAAATGTATTTACACAACATACAAAAGGTAATGCTGTTAGTAAAATCCAGGAACGCCGGTTAGTATTAATCAAAGATCGCTATATACAGTCTCGAAGTAAACTTCCTTAGAGTCGGGCGTCCTTGTAACTGACTTCTAACGTCAACTCAATCACATTGACTATGTACTTTCCACTCAGTTTCTCCACCCTGTTCCTCCACCTGTTCCTCTACCTCTGTTCCTCTGCTCACATCTCTGACTGACTGTGGCTATTTTATGGCAGCTCATCGAAGCAATTACCATGAAAGTATTTATTTTTAAAAAAAGACAGAGAGAGGCGACGGCACGTCTGTGAGAGAGCGACTGTAGATGAGATGCCAGATCAGGGCCAATTATATTGCATATCCGTCTCTTATCAAGAACCCCGAGGCAAACAGAAGGGGCTCCAGACCATATATGGCAGCAATACTCCATGCAAAGGCGAATGTTTGATTTGTAGATTTGAAGGATTGATTCCGAGAAGAAAAATTTCCTGGCGGGGCACAAGTAACCAACTTTCCTTGCGGTGGACGAAGCTATTGTATTTGTTCCATCTCAGGTCAGTAGACAACGTGAGACCGAGCAGCCGCAGAGAGGTGCTCTCGGGAAGTTGAGCGTTAGGCATTCTAATGGGGGGCAGGGAAGGATGTCTGTGGTGATTAATAGAGAGCAGTTTTGTTTTTGAGGCATTAAAGTTAACCAGCCAATTCTTGCCTAAGTTCACAACCGATTGGAGGCCCTTTTCGAGACGAACGGCCAGGTTAGTTTTGTCAGCGACACTAGATTTGTTTTTGAGGCAGGAGTAAATTGTAGTGTCGTCCGCGTAGATGCCCACCTAGGAATATATATATATATATATATATATATATATATATATATATATATATATATATATATATATATATATGTGCCGTGATAATATTTCGGAGTACTTAAGAGGATCGCTCGGTTGAGAATCTCTGCGTTATAGTCTTAAGTGATTATCTATCAAGAAGTAACTAATCCTCGATATAGGTAAATAAAAGCAGAATATAAAAAAAAAACAATACCAAAGAAAATATTTACTATTGTATAAACGTAAACTGATACAAATAAAAATCTCAAAACTGCCGAAAATGTCACTGATGAGTGGTGAATATATTTTCTGTCGAAAGATTGTTGTTAAGCTTGTTTCATAATTAGGAGTGGGTTTCCAGTTCCTTCTAAAGCAGGGATGTTCAAAGTTGCTTAATGTAAGAGCCACGTACGATAAAGTTCAGGTGTTTGAGAGCCGCGAGACATGAACAAAATTTACACATACGTCTTCGTTACATACAAATTTTGTTAGAAAGTTTTTATATAAATATTATATAGAAATAAAGTGTCACTGCCGACACTTGAGTTTGAACATAGATCGCCAGTGAGCAAACGCAGGCGATCCCATTATTGAATTAAATAGACCACGTGACCATAGCGGAAACGCATAAGTTTTAAGTCGCGTGACGTCTAACTGATCGTTATTTCTAGTCTATCCTCTATTACTATACGGAGCATTATTCTCTACTCTATTTACGATACTATTTCTCTATTCGGATCACTATACGGTTGTTACTATTCGAGCGAGTATTCTCGAGCAAGTACTATTAGTGCGAGTGCTATTTGAAATCGTCTGACACTAGTATTGTTCAACGGCGTTACTAAAGTGGTATCTGCGATTAAAAAGTCTCTACTACAATGAGCATTACGAAAGTGACAAGTATTCGTTGACATCACAAAAGTAGCAACAAGTGTTCGTTGACATCACAAAAATAAATATTAAGAAATGCATGTCTGCTATAATATTTATTCATGCATCCAAAAGCTTCGTTTCAGTCTGGCTCAAAATTTCTATTTTAATCTTCATATTTTCGTTTCTAACAATATGAGGAGGCCATCTTCCACCACAAAATTTTCACTGTCACTTTTAAACCAAACTTGTATCCGAATTCTACCAACTAAGTATGCACAATGCAACATCATCTGTTACAATGCATTAATATATCTGACGTGAATGCAATCTCCTCCTCCATGACCCCAGTCTTCTGATATTCCCTCTGTAACTCTTACAGACCGGAAATTTCTTTAATCCCTCTGCATCCCATAACTCCTTCCCACAGCACTAAAAAAAAAACAATGTCTCACACAGATCTACCGTTAAAATTAGGATTTAAATTCTTAAATATTTTTACTAACCATGAACATTAAACTTACTTTTTAATCCATTGGGGTCTCAATTCATACCCAGTAAATAATTATAAAGCCTGAAATTTTTCTTATTTACCTTTTTATATTTTAGCTGTGATGAAAAGAAGAGTTCAGCCAAGGTACTTTCACGAGCCGCATACTAAAAGGTCAAAGAGCCGCACGTGATCGCGAGCCGCAGTTTGGCCATCCCTGTCAGAGATAAAAGGAAGAAGTAGTTCAGAGGCAATATTACGCCAATTTTCCGCTTCATCATTTCACGCTATGTTAAACCGAGAAAAAAAAGTACGTATCTAAAAAATATAAATACAATAATAGTTTAGTATTTAATTTCTGAGATTATTAATTGTCATAATTCTGATGTTATTTCGAACATTTATTCTTATCTTGATTCATATAGATGTTATAAATATAAATATAAAATATAAATAAATATATGTTATAAATATATTAGTCATCGAGTGGTTCTAGACCAGGCAGTGAAACACCCATTCAACCGGAATAATTGGCATCACAGGAACAAAATATCACAATAATCAACAGATATCCTATATCAGCCAATCAATGGACATCTGATGATGACCAGAGGGTACTTAGTTGAAACATTGTGACTATAATGAGACTTATATCAACAAAGATAAGAACAATATTTCAAAATAATACACATAAAATTAGCGTTTACTATTTATATAATTACAAACAAATAGCAGAAAAAGTGAATGGTAAGAGTTACTTAGAGCAACAAAAGCGAGGAAGTTGTGGAGAACCATTATCAACCACACCCTGTAAGGACGTAACATATAAAAGAAATACATCCTTGTGCAAATTAATTGAAACAATTGCTTTAGTTTACTTTCTTTCATCATAAGGTCAGTTTTAGACCCCACTGGAGTGACAGGGTGGAATCGATTTCTATCTTTTTCTTCGGATTAGGTCATTTGCAGTAGTATGCAGTAATATGAATTTAATTTCGGGGTGTATGATGAAATTTGTTTGGCCTTAAAAAATACTGCGTCATCTGTGATTGAATCAGATTTTTATCACGCCCAGACCATATTGTCCCGACTGTCGATTAGTTGTCCTACGGCCATTGCGATGGACGTTACTCCAAGGGGGCGTACGAATATTGTAACGCTGCACAAACACACTGGTAAACCTTACCAGTGAGCAAATCAAAGTATTATAGAAACTCTTCCAATTTAAATCCAATCAAGAATCTGTGGTCAGTCTGCAAGTAACGACTTTGTGGAATGGACATACGAAGTACTAACATGTGCACTGGGTCATGTTTCATTGGAAAAATACCAAAAAAAAAGTAAATAATAACAGAATTGTTCGTTTTGTTTCAATTAATTTGCACAACGGTATAGAACATTGTTATATCACAAATGCAGCCTGATCACTAAAAAGTATATTACTTTTAAAAAACATATGGCACCCACTTCATATTTGGTGTCCTAGGTACATGTTTAATTTGATTAAAGAATAACCTCCAATTAATAAAATAACTAAGATCTACGTGATTAATGACTAAAGATTCTGAATATTTACCAAACCTAGGGTACACTTCTGCAAGGCTATATTAATCGGGTACTCTGTAAGGATTGAATTACAAATGCACGACAGAGTGATGTAGTCTCTATTTCTAAAACATTTGGAAATAGTGTTTATGTATTACCTTATATCAGTTCTTTCTTTTTATATGCTATAACCTTCCAGTATGTGTGGTCAAGGCCCTCCACAACTTCCTGTATGTTTCTGCTCTAAGTAACACTCACCTTTTTAATACAACTTTTTGTTCCTGTTCTTCCAAAAATTAATCTCTTCTTTTATATGCTATGTCCCTTTAGAACGTTGGTGAACGATCATAGCTCTCCACAACTTCCAGACTTCCCCTGCCCTTTAAATACTATTATTTGTTCATGTTCTTCCACAAATTCGTCTCACCTTTTATATGCCGTGTCCATTCCGAACGTAGACAATCAAGGTAACCTTCCTGTATTTTTGTTTACCTTTTAATAATCATTTATGTTACTGTCCTTCCATCGATACACTCAGACAAGTCAAATACGTTACACGCTGTTTCACCTTACTTCTCTTGCCTTGAGTACGTCCTATGAATGTATTTTGTTTCTTTTGGTTTGATGCCATGGAGACCATAAAGGCGTACTATAGATTCCATTTTTTTATTATCTGTGAATTCCATGACTTTTGGGGAAAGATAGTGAAGTGATTTTCTGATTTCTCTCTCAGTATTTTTGAATTCAGTTTTCCTTCGACAATTGGGAGGTGGGGGCATATAAGGCCAAAAGAGCACAGCCCAAGCTACTAGGGATCCATGCCCGGAGGAAGAGAAAAAATAATTCGTGCTTTCTCCAGGCGCATTATTGGTAAAGTAAGTGCAACGAATGAAGACGGAACTAGACCTCGACTCGCCGACTCCACTTTCCGAGTCGATAAACGTTAGGCTTCTTGCACATATACCCACTGTACTCGCTGAGTGTTTGCCATTAATAAAATGTTGTCAACTGAAATAATTATCAATATGATCGATAATGGATCAATAATATGGTAATAATAACAGCAAGGGTTAATATTAGCTGCTTCCTTATAAGAAAGCATTTGCCATTCAGTGACCGAGCAGCCAGTACTGCTTCAAAACTAAAATCTTTCTCTTAAAACAAATTTCCAGGAGAATAGCTTTCTCAAGTCCCGTAATTGTTATCGCTTTTTCCGGTATCGATGGTAGTTTCCTTCCTAACCTTTTATTTGAAGTGGTGTCGAATGCCAACACCTTAATTATGTCAGTATTTTATCTTATAGTTACCTGTGCTATACATTTAAGTTGTTTCCGCTGTTGGTATTCCTCAAATGATGTGGTTTATGTTATTTTGGTAGCAGTTCTTTGTGATTCCGTAGCGCCAGTCCACAAAGTTCAAAGGACGATGAGCTTTGACAAAACCCACAGGCTTTTCTCGCTCTCAAAATGATCAACATATTTAAAAAAAATTTTTCATCAATTTGCCGAGACTGAATATGTTAACAAGTGCAAAGCTTTGTCGACCCTTTTTTGTGGGAAGGGGTGGGGGAAGATTGTTTGTTTTGACGTAATTAAACTTGCGGAAAGCGGGTTTTCTCTTTCAGATTTTAACTATCGATATACCCGTTAGTTTTCTTTCGAAGATTTCTTTTTACCTGGTTTATTTAAAGTCACAAGTCTTACAAATTGGTTGAATGATTAATTTATGTATTTTACGGCTTATCAACCTCTGTATGATTACTTAAAGCCGAAACATAGGTTTGAAGTGTAAGAATAATTTTCTCGAATGAATATTGCCTTAACAATCTTTCTTTTTTTGAGAGTAACAATGAGTTTCTTTTACATGTCCTACCATTTAACCCATAGCTGGGGGAGAAAAGGTGGAGTCATACCTTTCCCAATGGTATTTATGCATAAGTGAATGCAACGAACCTGACTGGAAATCGAACTCTGTTCTTTGATTTCCCATTCCGAGCCAGCACATTTACTGACTGGATGAAGTATTATCATTTAAAAATGATGTCTCATTTTTACATCATACATCTATCGCTTCTTTATTTTGTAGTAGTGTTGTAACATACCTACGGACGATGATAGGTATGCCCCCATTCACATAAATACAGTAGTGAATAGTCTACATGGTCTAGTGTTGAAGATTCGTCCCCAGCTGTGCAGAGAGGATCCCCAAACGAGGCTATTTCGAAGGGCAGAGTTTCGTCTTGGAAATCAGCTACCCGACCCCGTTTTATACGGAGTCTACGGAGAATTTTTGGCCGAGCATACGGGCTCGGATACCCCACGTTAAATTCGGCCTTGTTCGACATCTGACCTCGTGGGGCGGTTGGTAGATATAACTGCAGTTGAAGATTCGTCTCCATCTGTGCTGGTCAAACTCTCCGCCTCCGAGCACAAAGGATCCCCAGACGAGGCTATGTCGAAGGGCAGAGTTTCGTCTCGCGAAACAGCTACCTGACTCCGTTTTATACGGTATCTACAGGGAATTTTTGGCCGAGCTTACGGGCTAGGATACCCAACATTAGATTCGGCTTCGTGCCACATCTGACAGCTTAATTCATTTCTAGCAGTTGACTACTTCTTCTACGCGCCGCTAGCGAATCTTATACGTGTTGTTCTTGTCCTAAATATTATTGTTCATTACCAAACTTCGTGTGATTATTCTATTCAGTAACCTTCCCTAGGTTACAACAAGTTGTAATAGACGTAATAGTCTCTTTGGATATTTTTAAAATTCTACAATTAAGCAATCAGATTGAACTAAAAGCAAAATAAAATAAATTTCGAATTCGCACACCTGATCCTCAAGAGCATGAATGATCTGGTGAGCTCTTAACTGTAATGCTCAAAATCGGACCGAAAAGAATATAGCAATACGATTACATTTGAATGACGTCTGTTATTTACCCTTCGTAGACCAATTCGGTAAGGCGATGACTGGGGATGTAAGTACAACTCTTGTCATAACTTTATTCTTTTTTTTTTTTACGATCCATTTTCATTTTCATTTTTCCTTGTGCTTTTTTACATGCTTAGTGAGATATGTGTGTGTGTATGAATATGTGTGATTATGTATATATGTCAGGACATGGATCATAACTTACTTTTAATACCATGTAACCAAATCCAACCTGTCGCATGTTACTTGGGGAGATAATGGACACCGTTAATAGGAATGCTATGAAAAGCAATTGCTCAGTGTTAAGCCTTAAGAATCTCATTGATGAAAATTTGAACTTAACTGGTATAGATAGATAGATAGATAGATAGATAGATAGATGGACTGAGAGAGTAATAAAACAGTAATATTTCGTTAAAAACAAACAAAAGAGTTGTTAACAGTTATATAATATCAGTCTTCCTATATAGCAGTGAATGCTAGACGATTTCATTACAGATGAAGAAGAGGCTTTAATAAGCAGGAATTTCGTTCTATAGAAGGACACTGAGAAAGCCATGGACTGAACAGGTGAACAACAAGGAATTTTTAAAGAAAATAGAAACAGAAATGTATTCTTACTGTGGAGTAATGGATAGCAGCTCGGGTTGAGGAATCGGAGAGCCGAGATTTAATTCAATTACATTCACGTACATACTAATACCCTTGGGAAAGATATGAATATTCTCCGCCCCCAGCTATTCGTAAATAGCAGGACAGAACGGGTTCTATAGCCTTGAATGGCAACTGGTGTACCGCAGAAAGACATGGCAACATATATATATATATATATATATATATATATATATATATATATATATAAACACTTTTGTAATTATTCAGTCCTGTCGCCAGGAGGTTTCAGATATATACTTATAATGTTCTCATATTTTTCTCCGTTAATAGTGGGAGGTTTGATTTTTTTTTTAATGTATTGCATGGTTACAGTTATATACAGGGTGCGATAGATAAATTGTCGTCTAAATACCGCCAAAATGAAAATAAAACTGACATCTCATTTTAACAGATATATTTACCAAAATTACAACAAAATAAAATATCTCGAAATACCAAAGAGTAAATTTATTCAATAAAATCGCCATTGGCTTCAACCACGTCGCCCAGACGTCTTCAGAATCTCTTCTGGGTGGTCTCTTTGTTGAAGTTGGTGAATGCTGCCATAATCCTTGCCTTCACTTCATCTTTTGTGGTACAAGGAGTTTTGTTGGTTTTTCGCTCAACTGCGCACCACATATAATAATCAAGGGTTGTTGCAGTCTGGGGAGATAGGTGGCCACTTGTAGGTGGTTATGTGGTCGCAGAAATTGTCTGACAGCCAAGACTGTGTTCTACTGCTCGTGTAGCATGGTGCAGAGTCCTGTTGCCAGACATAGAATCTTTTAGTAGCTACTCCATTGTTCCAGGGCAACATTACCTCCTCAAAGTACTTGATGCAGCCTCCGTGTTGAGTCGCAGGCTTCGTGGGAAGGGAGTCATTAATTTGCTATCACTAGTGATGACTCCAAACACCTTCGTAGTCACCATTATACACTTCCAACTCTGCACTGTCCACAGATTGGCTCCCAAACACCTCGAAATATCTTTATTGGAGATTCCGGTGCGAATGTCAATCAGTACACTATGTCGTTTCCAAATTTCTGGCGGAGTGAATTGAGTTATGGTGCTCTTTTTTCTCATAGACAGTGCCCAACTGACCCTACTATACTGTGCGGTCAACAAAATCAAAAAACAAACAACGCGCATACGCGAAATTAAAAATTTTGAGAATAAACTAAATGATATTAAATATATTTAAATTTTTAATTTATCTAGTCACAGTATTGCCGCTCGGAAGGAGGATCTATCTAGAATGAGATGTTAAAATTTTATTTACTCTAGTGGAAAAAAGGAAAAAGGAAAATTCCTAGTTTGTATTTCTCCCATTATGGGCATTATTATATACATGATAACACAGATAGGACGGGATAACTGAAAGAAAGGGAATGACAAACATGTTTTGTCCTCAGAGTTTTATACCGCTGTCATACACAAAAATATATACAAATATTTACACGCGCCTGATACGAAGAAATAATACATATGCAACAACAAGTAGTGCGAAAATGCAAAAAGAGAAACAAGGTGTTTCTGTTGCTTTGTACAATACTTACTGCCATACAGGAGGACAGATATCACCTATCAGTTTACTACTCCTTTTCCTCGTTTCTAGCGAAAAGTTTCTATTTCTTAGTACTCTGCTCAACTTCCTTGGCTATTCCAATAAACCTTCGGATTTCAATGTCACTATTTCCGTCCACTGTTAAAACATTTCCCAGATATTTCAATTTCCGCGCTTGTTTGATTTTGGTAATTTTTTCTGCTAATCTCATATTCTTAGTGAGATTAACTTTTTGCACCAGAATTGTGAATCTTATGGCCATATTGGAT
>OZ010604.1:80571086-80626086 GCA_963932145.1 Acanthosepion lycidas | reverse complement strand
ATTTAAATTAACTGGCAAGAGTTTTCGTTTTTCACTTGCTAAAATCGCTGATTTTAGCGCCATTATAGGCCATCTTTCAACACAATGTAATTCATTTTTATTTAAAAAATATATATTTCTGGGACATTATTTGAGGAATTTGAGCTGATTTAAAGTTTAATTAATCTGATTTAAAACAATTTTTATTACTATAAGTTTAAAATATCTCAGAAATACTTTTTTTTAACCTGAAGGTAGCTGCTGACAATATGACATCTTTAATGACAGGGTGTATCTGTAAAATTGACTTGGGGGAATATAACATGAGCGCCTTTTTTATATAATTTTTAACTACCCAATAATCTTTAAAAATTATTAAAATATTCTCCATAATCTAGTGTTTTATTGGGTTTTAGTTACTTTGGTTTTAAATTTACTATAATTATCGCTCATAGATAATGTCGTGTATGGACATCCGTATTTACAAAAATAAGTTTGTTTATATACACAAAATAAATTTCAAAATTCTTTTTAAAATATTGGGTATCGGTGAATTGTAATAGGCTCTTCAATATATGATTAGTAAATATAGACATATAGTCTTTTATTTAATAAGCTCTGCAAAGTAAGGCAGAATTTTAAAAGATTTAAATGTATATAAATTATTCTAATTAAAATTTTAATAAAATGAAAACAATTCTTGTAAAAATTCATTATTCATCAAAAATTTTCTTTTCTGAAGACAATAGTGTCTATAATCTATCTTCTTCCTATTAAAAGCAATTAAAAGCTTTTCTATTAGGTTGGTGCAAAAATAATTTCGTTTTCTCACATAGTAACATATGTTAGAAAACGAAATTATTTTTGCACCAACCTAATAATTAAATATTATTTTAGTTTTATTGCATTTTTTATTTTACGTTTCAGAGAAGATTTTACGTAACTTAGGTTTGTTTTACAAAAAGGAATTGATGATTTAAATTCACCAAGGACTTCTGCTTATAACACATATAACCATTAAGCTCTACAAAATTAATTTCTCAAAATTTCCTAAAATTAAATAAGTGGAAGAGTAAAAGATGTAAAAAAAAATTTTTCTCAAGATTTCCTAAAATAAAAAACCTTACTAAAATATTTTAATTCATTTGTGAATAAGTTCTGAAAGTTTATTTAAAATGTGACGATCATTTGATTTTGATAGAATTTCAAATTTACTCTGTTTTTCACTGAAAAAAAAAAACTAGAATTTCCTATACTAATCTTGACACATAGACACAAAAAAGATTTTTAACCAAAATTTCGAACTTTATAAAATGGATCAAAAGTATAATTCAATAATGAAAAAATACTTTGGTCTTTCTTCTTAATAATAACATAAAGATTTTGATGATAAAACTTTGTTTTTATTAAGTTTGAGGCATTTTTTTTTTCATCATTGTATGCTAAATTTTACCAAATTAGTTGAGGTACCTACTTTAACGTGACAAAAGTTACGAAAGAAGTAAAACGTAAAATATCTATAAAAACTCAGTCTTTATTATTGTACACTATTTGTTACCCGGGGAACAAAAATCACATTTGAACTTTTATTGGATGATTAATTTTCAGAATAAACTAAATGATATTAAATATATTTAAATTTTTAATTTATCTAGTCATAGTATTGCCGCTCGGAAGGAGGATCTATCTAGAATGAGATGTTAAAATTTTATTTACTCTAGTGGAAGGGTTATGCGAAAAAGGAAAATTCCTAGTTTGTATTTCTCCCATTATAGGCATTATTATATACATGATAACACAGATAGGACGGGATAACTGAAAGAAAGGGAATGACAAACATGTTTTGTCCTCAGAGTTTTATACCGCTGTCATGCACAAAATTATATACAAATATTTACACGCGCCTGATACGAAGAAATGATACATATGCAACAACAAGTAGTGCGAAAATGCAAAAAGAGAAACAAGGTGTTTCTGTTGCTTTGTACAATACTTACTGCCATACAGGAGGACTGATATCACCTATCAGTTTACTACTCCTTTTCCTCGTTTCTAGCGAAAAGTTTCTATTTCTTAGTACTCTGCTTAACTTCCTTGGCTATCCCAATAAACCTTCGGATTTCAATGTCACTATTTCCGTCCACTGTTAAAACATTTCCCAGATATTTCAATTTCCGCGCTTGTTTGATTTTGGTAATTTTTTCTGCTAATCTCATATTCTTAGTGAGATTAACTTTTTGCACCAGAATTGTGAATCTTATGGCCATATTGGATTTTTCTCACCTTTTCGTTTAATTTTCTTTTTAATAAGTGTTCACCAAATATGAGGCTGAAGAGCTACTCAAGATAGATTCTTACTGAATGAGGTCATTAAATGAGCAGAAGTGCAATTTAACCGGGTTTCGTAGGAGAAATAACGGTTAATTTTAGACTCTTTTGTTTCAAGTGTTGTCACTCAACAGCCAACAAGAAAGATGCAGATCGGAGTTGAAATATATTTTTAAATTTTTAAAATAGAATCACACATTGAGGGATTAAACAGGGAATTGGGTTTAGTCAGAGAACATAGTTTTCTCAGAGAGCCATTTAACTAACAACAACATTCCTCAGAAGAGTGAATCCCACTTCTTTGTTTATACCTCGTCTCATTGAAAAAGGACGCATTTGTGTCCAAAAAATTTGACTTTGCTTTATCTTTGTGCTTCAATTTAATAAAAAGCCAATATATAATAAAGAGCATCAATATTCTTAACATTTTGTTGTCTTTTTATTCCTCAAATTTGATTAACCGTTCTTTAAATAAATAAAAGGAGAATATATGTCCAGAAGATGACACGCTGAGATTCGAACGAAAGCTTAAATATTTTATCTATTATGAGCAAAGAAACTTGGAAATGAGTGTTGGATCCATTGAAAGTTTCGAAGAGGTTGCTAGTGTTCCCAAAATTGGAACAAGAAATTGTGTGTGCTTTGTACAACTAAGAATTCCGTTGCTATTTCTGCGATTACAAATCGAAGAACAGTTTTAGCTCTTTGACTCATGTAATCTATTAATGTTTTGTACAAATATGTCTTTCCAGAGTCTGCTGGTCCATCAGTTAAGAAGAATCTATATTCAGACATTTCATTATTTACTGCAGTTAAAATACACTAAAATATTTATGGCTGCCGAACATTCAGACAATTTATTCTTGCTGCTATTTCAACTGATCCGAGCGAAAGCCTACAAATAAAAACCAAGTTCAGACAATGTCAGTGCAGAACATTTCAAACTATATATCAATAATGTATTTTTCAATATCAGTTAAGCCTTTATTTCATCCCATCGCTAAAGTTTCTCTTTGGTTGATAAAATTTTTCTAGCATCTTTTCTTCTTAGTAGCCATTGCATTATATTGGAATTCTAGGTTTATTCAAAGAACATATAATAGCAGACAAATATCTAATGTGAGAAGGAAACTGGTCAAATGAAACCTTAATCAGGCACCTAACCCATTTATCATCATTAATGATCAAATATCTTTCTGTGGCTTCTTTGAAAGAAACTACATAAAGCGCAATTTCATGTTAAATACACTTGCCAGGATATATGATCTCTCATTGATTGTTGTTGTTCTGGACAGACGTTGTCCATGATCTCACTCCATGATGGATTGCTCGTGATAGGAATAAATAAATTTGGCGTAACAAATTTTCTATCTGTGGCTATGGTATCATGGTAGCTCTTCCTCATTACGAGAGAGAACTTTCAAATAATGATATTTAAAAAAAAAAAATTGTATAACGGAAGTGAGAATCATTTATTTAAATCATTTTATCTTACGTAAGGCGATAAATTACTGATCGGGAAAGCATCATCTTGGGAGTCGGTTCCTCAAAGTAATAAATAATCGTTGGAATAATCTGCTTGAGTGGAAGTCACTTTTCACCAATGGAATACGAAAAGAATGTGAGCGGTTCGGTACAGTGGGCGTGGCACGGCGCGCACTGGCTCTGAAGGTTAAAATTGGGGAAGTAATGAATGTAGTTGGTTTGAACACTTTCCATGGAATATTTAAACTTCTGTATCTGCTTGATTCTTTCTACCTCACCCGATCTGTTCAACCTACATAGCGAGGTAATTCTGAAAGAATTGAAAAACCTACCGGGATTTAGTATTGGCGGCACAATCTTAACACCATAAGATACGCAGTCAACACAGTACTGATAGCGGACACGGAAGAGAGATTACAAATTCTCCTACAGAAGGTAGGGACAGGGAGCGTGAAGAAGGGACTAAGTACAAACCACAAGAAGCCAGAATACATGGTCATCAGTAATAGGGCGAACCTGAAATGCGATTTTCAAGTGGGGGGACACGAGAATCAAGCAGATTGGGAAGCGTTTCGACAGAGGACGGTAAGTGCGACGTATTGGGATGGCCAAGGATACATTCCAAAAGCTGGGCAGAGTATTGCGAGACAGGAGGATTTCTTTGGTAACAAACTAAAGAGTACTGAGCTGTTACGTCTGTCCTTCTTTACGGCAACGAATGTTTGACGATTTCCTCAAAGATGAAGAAGAGACTCAAGGCGACGGAGATGTGGTTCCACAGAAGGATGTTAAGGATATCATGGACCGAGCGTGTAAGCAACGATGTACACTTATAGAGGCTTCAAACAAAGAGAAGGCTTATACTTAACATCAGGAAGAGGCAGCTGAAGTTTCTGGGACACATAATGAGGAAAGAGGGCTTGGACAATCTGATACCCACGGGTCGAATAGAGGGAAAGAGAAACAATGGAAAACAACCTAGTTTGCTTAAGCAAGTAGAATGTGGTCTGGAGGAGGAATCAAGTGGAATGTAGTCTGGGGAAGGAACTTGTTGAAAGCTGCAAGGGATAGAGGAAAGTAGAGAGTCGTGATCACCTACGTCCCGAAAGGACATGGCACATAAAAAGAAAAGGCGATAAAAGCAACTGAGATGCAAATGGTTATTGAGAATGAAAGGAAACAGAGAAGACAATAAAAGAACAAGATTCTAGCAGGAAGACGATAACTGCAAGAGAAGAAACTATTAGCATAGAACTTACGGTTACAAGTAACAATTTCAACAATGAAATTATGAGATCTAGCTGCCTCTCTAGTACGGCGCTTAAATTCGTGAGACTGAGATTTCAATGAGGAAAGATCATTAGAAAGATGACCGTGGAAGTATTTATAGAAACGGCGGTGGGAAAATAACTGAAGCCGAGATGCCAGGTAGAGACCGCTAACTTTGCAGATTCTTCTATCGATCTTGCTTAAGAATATTTATATATATAGAAGTACCAGACCAAATGCGGCAGAAATATTCGAAGCACGGGTGAATGATGGACTTATAAAGGTGCATGATAGATGTTGACGAGACAAATTGTCAAGCGCAACATAGTAAACTGACTTTCCTAGCAACAGATTTAGCAACTGATTCAATATAACCGTTCCACTTCATGTCAGTGTAAAATGTAGGCTGAGGTTAGCATCAGCCATATTGATAGAAGGCAAAAAAGGTTCTTTACGATGATTAATAGAGAGCAGTTTAGTTTTAGAGGCATTAAAGTTGACGTGCCACTTCTTGTTACAATAAAAAAAAAAAAAAAAAAAAAAAAAGATTGAAGGTTATTTTCGAGATAACCGGTCAATTTGGTTTTATGGAACCTATCAGAATTACTATTGAGACAGGAGTAAATAGTTGTCACCGGCACAGATACTGCGTGGAAAACACTTGCCCCATTAACTAAATAATCAAATATCCACCATGAGCTTTAAGATTAAAGCATCTTTGCTGTAATATGAAAGAATTTAAATTTATATCCGCAGCATGAAGGAAAGACACAAGAATCCTTTGCTGAAATAACATTCGTTTCTCACGGCAGTTTGAACATATTTATATTGCAACTTTCTAATATCGTTGCGTCTATTCGTGTCTAATATTTATCCCTTCATGTAAATCCCGCATCTCCACTGGGATGGAATCGTATAAGTTTATATCAAAATTTGGGAGTTTATATTTTCACATTGACTGGAGGAGGAAATTTATGCTTTCTTAGATGGAAATGAAAATCTCTATCAAATGCTGGTTGGCCAAGGACTGTCTCTAAAAATCTTTGCCGGGTCGTATTCAACCGCTGTCTCTCTTGAATACGAATCTAACTAATGGTTTTTCTATACTACATGGCACGAGAGCCACGCAAAATGGAGCGTTACTGTTAAAATAGTTATGATGGATGAGGTGAGGGATATGAGCGATAGAATGGTTGGAATTGAAGATTATGAAGATAAACAGGATATATAAAAACTAACCCTTGACTTGAAGAGGTTGTAATGTTCAGGAGAGCATCCATACAGGAGTCTGTTCTACAAAGTCATAATGCTTTGGAAAAAAACAGTATGAGTGGCTCTGAGTGTGATTCAAGCCTGTAGAAGTTGCATGGTGTCTCCTATCTGCAATGGTCTGAACTAAAAAATAGTAACAGTAAAAGAGTAAAGACAGGCTTTAGACATTGTATTTGCTGTAGTGTACGGAAGACTGTGTTCCGCTGCTTATTGAGTTTGCTTATTATGAACTCTATGAAGATTTTATATGTCCAAGCATAAACATTATTAACTGCGACTTAGTGACTTCATTCCCTTGCTTGGGGTGAAATGATTAACAAAAATGGAGAAGTTGGTGATCGTACATTATTATTAAATTAAGATTTTATATGTTGAAGCATAAACATTATATACTCTGAAACTTACGACTGTTATTATAGATTAGAGTCTGTACAGATTTTCAACTTTAATAATAATGTGCGATCACTGACTTCTTTTTTGTTAACCACTTCACCCCAAGCAAGGCACTAAAGCCACTAAGACGCAAGGAGTTAGTGAGTGTAAGGAAATATTACGAAAATATACTATTAAGAAGTGAGGACAATAAAAGAACAAAAATTAAGGAGATAAAGATTAGCACCTAGAGAAGGCGCAATGAGTCACTTTCCTGGAGTTTAGCATCAGCCACATTGATGGAAATTGAAAAGGTTTCTCTCAGGCAATTAAAAGAAAGCATTTTTGATCTTATCGAACCAATCGGACTTATTATTAAGACAAAAATAAATTATTGTACGATCGACAAAAATACTGAGTTAAGAGCTGATATCAGGAAGGTCATTGATAAAAATTAGAAACAACGTTTTGTCCGAGGATAGAGCCCTGAGGAATGCTCGCATTAATGTAAAAAGATCTAGAAGAGTAGCCATTCAAGATAACCTTCATTTCGCGATTTGATTGGAAACACTGAATCAGTTCAAAAATTCGTCTAGATATACCATAACCTTTCAATTTGCGAAGAAGACCGGTATACCAAATCCCGTGAAATGTCTTCATGATATCCAAAGCATGAGCCCGAGTTTCACCCTTCTCATCTAAAGCTTCATGGACACTCTTAAAAATAATCGTAAACACATCAGCAGTGTTGAGCTAGAGAAGCGAAAGCCATATTGCTTATCTGAAAAAATATCCCTCTAAGGTGAGGTGCTTAAGCAATTCAGAGTTGATTAGAGCATCTAACACTTTGCCAAAAATAGGTAGAAGAAAATAGTCCTGTAGTAAGAAAAATCAGACGGTTCGCTTGAGTCCTTAAAGACTGGAACTAGAGAAGAGGATTTCCAGCAAGCAGGAACGCAAGAAGAAGCAAGACATTTATTGTAGAGTTTAGAAAGAACAGGAACCAATCCAGGAGCACATTTCTTAAGGATTATTGAAGGTTATACAATGAAGGTCATAGGATTTGCGGGGATTCAGTTTAGCGATAATAGGAGAAAACTATCGCTGGGGTTGCATGTATATCACCCAGTAGAAACACAGTTCTAAGTGGAAAGTCAGACACAGATACTTTAGACGGTTCTAGAATTTGAAGAGAATTTACGAGCAAAAGATTATCAGCAGATGTTAACGGCTCAAATTGAGTGAATAGATGACTTACTCTTATTTCATACGCTATGACAGAGTTGCCAGTAGTAACTATAATTCTGGTTGTTCTTTATCTTTAACAGTCAAACCTTTCCGCAAATTTCGGCTTACAGTTCATATTGTCGCCTTTATGCAACTATTTAACTTTGAGAGTCCAACATTTCTTGCATTTTTCGCCTACAGTTAATTTTGTCGCTTTTGTGCACCTGTATATTTTTGAGATTCAAGCATTTCTGAATTTTCCGCTTACAGTTCATTTTTTCGCCTTTATGCATCTCTTTATCTTTGAAATTCAAGCATTTCTTCATTTACCGCTTGCAGAGTCTGAACTGAAGCAAATTACACTGAGAGGTGTCGGCCCTGTGGAACAACTGCCCGAAGCCGCGCACTCTCATATCACTAGAGAATGGGATCTGTGCTCGCACCGGGGCCAGCTCAACCGAAGTTTGCGGCGGCTGCGGACAATATTTGTTCCTAGCCCGGGTGTACGCGCTCGGGCTTCCCATATTAAACCGACCTTGTGTCACGACCTGACCTCGTGGGGCTTTGAGTAAATACAAATTACTCTCTCTCTCTCTCTCTCTCTCTCTCTCTCTCTCTAGTAGTTTGTAACACATTATTTATCATCACTCAGTTGCGTCTCTGTCCTTGGACAGAATGAACTCAGGAGCGACTCCGTCAAACGCTGGTTAAGTTTTTTTCTTCTAGTTCTTTTGAAAAGAAATATGGGAGTGCCGACAGGATACAAGGCCTTTCCCCTAAATAAGTGATCGTATCAATTTATAACGTATCTACCTTTCGAGATGCCTAGTAAAAATAATTTTCCTTCCGGATTTTATCTGTCTCATGAGAGGTGTGTCTGGTCGTGGTTGTTGGTCTGGAGCCGGATTTGCGTTTAGTGGCGTCTTTTCTAGAAATTGTGTCTGTAATATTACCACGCTTGACTGTTATGCATTTATCATCTAGGCTGATAACTTTGAAGAGACCTTGATAGCCAGCTGTGAGTGATCGTTTAACTACCTGGTTCCGCATAAAAATATACTCGCAGTTTTGAATGTTTTTTGTTTTGTTTTTTGGGGTTTTTTGTTTTTTTTGTATGTAAACATTTCTTATGGTGTGTCGTTTTGGTGTGCATTTCAGCCGTGCTATTTTGTTGTATGGTTCTTGTATAAATGGGGCCGTTGGGGTGGAAATCGTATCTGATATGCCACAGAAGTATTGTCATGATAAGTATAGGGGGTTCACCAAAATCGAGTTCGGCTGGTGTGCAGCCTAAATCTTCCTTAAGTCTATTCCTGGTAGAGAATAAGATTCTTGGTCGGTATTCAATCCATTTAGTCGTGTCAGATATCGTAACCAGACCATTTGCACAGGGGTGATAAGCCGTCCTCTTGACGTGCTTACGACTAAGTAGATTGATGAATTCCCGAAATAAGGATGATTGAAATTGTGCTCCACGGTCGGTCGTAATTACTTCTGGTGTTCCAAAAGTTGCACTCCAATCTTTTACGATAGCTTTGGTGACTGTGTTCGCTGTAATGTCTTTGATTGGTAAGGCGGTTGAACATCGGGAAAATCGATAGATGATGGTCAGTAGGTACTTGTAACCCTGACACACTGGTAGAGGTCCAACAATATCAATGTGTATGTATGTGACGCGGGCGTCGTGGTTGCTAAAGGTGCCAATAGGGAATCTATATACTTTACACATTTGGCATTCTAGGCACGTGGTAGCCCCATCACGGATATTGATGATCCTGTTGCGCCAAACAAAGTGCTCCTTGATGTGCTTTACCGTAGCTTATTTGCTGGGGTGCGGCAAAACATGTAAATGTTCGAAGATCATTTTCCTGAGTGTGGCAAGAATATATGCTCTGGGGGCGTTTATTGTGACATCACAGTAGAGACACTTGTTGCTGAAGGGGATTGTGAATTGCTGGGGTTGCAGGTAAGTGCACGTGCGAACTTCTTGTAATGTTGTCTGACTTTTGTTCGTCGGCTATTAAATTGTGACTCAGTATATCGTAAGCAAATGTATTATTATCAGCTTTTGAGTGTGTATCTGCTATGGTATCTTTACCCTTTATGTGGCGTATTTCTGTGGAGAATTGCGAGATGTAATCTAAATGTCTAATTTCTCGCGACGTGTATTTGTTCGGAGTTAGTTTTTATAGCCGTCGTCGGCGGTTTGTGGTCAGTATAAATGGTGATATCTCTTCCCTAAAGAGATGCCGAAAATATTCTTGGCTAAGTAGATAGCCAGTAATTCTCTGGAGAAGTTACTATATCTGGTTTGGGCTTATGAGACTTTAACCAAGATAAAGACTGTTGGTTTACGGTAGGATTTTAGTTCTTGATCGATGATTGTGCCTACCCTTTGCGCCAGATGTTGTCAGTAATATTTTTGTCTGCGGATCGTTGTCGATAAATGACAATTTGTGAAGTCGGCGAGGGCGGTTCTTACAGTGTTAAATGCATGCAAGGTATGGCCCTCAAAAGTGTTTTTCTTCTTCTCCTCCTTCTTCTGAAGATTTATTAAGGGTTCTGAACAATTCGAAACAAATCTTTGGTAGAAATCTTTGACCATTCTGATGAAATTTCGGAGTTGTTTGATTGAAACTGGTGTAGAAAAGTCCTGGGTGGCTTTAATCTTTTGTTATAGGCAAGATACCATCGGCGTCAATGTTGTGCCCAAGAAATTTGACGCCTGAAAAGCCAAAGAAACATTTTTCTAAATTTCTCCAAGACCAGATCTTCGAAACACTTCATGGAGATTCTGTTTATGTTTATTGACGTCATCGCTAGCTGTCCGGATATCGTCCCTATACACGCATGCAAAGAGAAGAACGCGTAACACTTCGTCAATATCTTCATAAATTTCCTTTTTTTTTTTCAATGAATAAATTTATTGAAACAAAACAAGTTCAGTTGATCACTGATGACAATTCCAGAACAACGTAACTATAAACAATTTTTTTCAATCCTCTGCCAGCCGCAATGATGGAGAAAGCATTACCTCGAACCATCGCCAGTGAGACACGCTGCAAGAGCCACTCCGTTACGCGAGGCTCGTCCCTTAATCGAGACGCAATCGCGACAATCCTCCGAAGGAACGCCATCGAACGATGGCCAATAACCCTTGAAGTCTCCACTGCCACAGGAGTAAAAAAAAATCTATCAGCAAGAGAAGAATATTTAACTATTTTTTTCATCTCTGCGTCCCGAGCGACGGATCCTGACTCAACCGCGGAACTGATCAAATTACCGACCGAAAATGTATCCGCACAGGTCGCATCCCAAATCAACGACTTCCCCATTTTAAAAGTGAAAATGGTAATGCCATCCGGCCGCTTTCCATCACCACGGTCGAGGCCTACGGATTCGATTTGGGAAGGGAACCCAGCTGCATCCAAACTTCTTTTGATGATGTCGTTAATGGTCTCATGCCGTGGAAAGCGGCCGGCACTACGACGATAGGAGTGAGGACGCAAACCAAACTTATCGATGGAGGCTCCACATCTGCATCTGTGACGCTCACATCATTTGATTCCAAAACGGATCCCGACTCCGACTCGAGAGCACTCATCATCTAGAAGGGTACCCGTAGATGAAGAGTGCACTGCGTTGAGCCAGGTGCCACTACTCGGTTGTGAAGCCGATAGTAGATAGGCGAGGTGGTGCTGATCCAGAGAGAGCCTCAAATTAGTAAAATTGACCTCGCATTTTATTTTATCCCAGCTTTTTTGTTTTGATGTGTCTAGTGGGATAGAAAGTAATTCTTGGGTCCAGACGCTGGAAATGGTTCGAAAGAACTACCCGAGAAACACTGAGACGATCCACCGCGTATCTCATCAATTAATTCGCGACTGGACGAAAGTGAAGAAAGATATGCTGGAAGGGCCAAATCTACCGCTGATCGAAGGCCCAGGCCTCCGAAACTCAAAGGGAACTTTGCCTGCCTCCAGCCTGTGTCGTCGAAATTGACGTTGCAAATTAGCTTCGTCAATTAAAAGTTGAAATATCTGAGTGGCGTTCCTCGGGTCGAATTGCATTTTTACGAATTCATACAAGCCAAATGATGTGGTAACCGCTGTTTGGGGAATGTCGTCCGTAGCCACAGGGATTTGGTGGTATGACTTGGTTAGGTCGATCTTGCAGAATATGCATATACCCTGTAGCCCTGGGGCAAATTCATGGATATGAGGGAATGGGTAGCGATCAGAGATGGTTTCCTGTAATCGGTGAATACTCCAAAATCCGTGATTTCAGGTTACGGAACCTGGTATAGTGATGAGACAAGTGGGTTTGCACCACGTCAGCGAGCCTGGATGAATATCGCTTCGAGCTGCAAAAGATAATTTCTGAGGTTGACTTAATTATCTGGGTGTAGTTGGAGCAGGAGTGTTAACATATTGACTGTCATCTCGGTTGTATCTTCGCTTGAAATCATAGTGAATGCAGTGATTTTTTTTCGTTTTACATCAAGTAATCACTTAATGCTGTGTCATTCGCGTCGTAGGGGTCACCACTTTGTTGCGGGTGGTATATTGGCCCGCAAACGGGTATCGAATGACGGAAGACAAGAACAAACAAAACGATAACTTCAGTAAAAATAAATATATATTGCGAATTTTATTTTTGTTAAAGAAAAATACATAAACAAAAATAATGTTAGTGTGAATTAGGCAAGAGGGTCAGAAATAGCGTTGTCCTGAAAATTACAGTTTTGTTGTCACTAGAGAGTGGATGTCCTGAAAAGGACAGTTTTGTTGTCACTAGAGAGTGGATGTCCTGAAAAGGACAGTTTTGTGGTCGCTAGAGAGTGGATGTCCTGAAAAGGACAGTTTTGTTGTCACTAGAGAGTGGATGTCCAGAAAAGGACAGTTGTGTGGTCGCTAGAGAGTGGGTGTCCTGAAAAGGACAGTTTTGTGGTCGCTAGAGAGTGGATGTCCTGAAAATGACAGTTTTGTTGTCACTAGAGATTGGATGTCCTGAAAAGGACAGTTTTGTTGTCGCTAGAGAGTGGATGTTCTGAAAAGGACAGTTTTGTTGTCACTAGAGAGTGGATGCCCAGAAAAGGACAGTTTTGTCGTCGCTAGAGAGTGGGTGTCCTGAAAAGGACAGTTTTGTGGTCACTAGAGAGTGGATGTCCTGAAAAGGACAGTTTCGCAGTCGCTAGAGAGTGTTGTCCTGAAAAGGACAGTTTATTGCATATCATTGGCAAGGATGACTGGAGAGGCTGGAGAGTCACTGGGCCGCGGAAAATATATATTTATTGCTTCAATTGAATCAATTGCGTCATAATCCCAAAGGGAAAGTGAGGTAATTCTGGTCGACATTTCTATCCTAGTCCTGATTAATCAGATTCACAACCCATTCACTCATTACAATTTTCTCATTCGCAACAAGAACTCATTTATCACTATTCAATACTACATATGCCACAAATTCATAGGGAAACTTCTTAAAAAAAACATGACATGAAAATTTCATTCTAGGCCGCGGTACATATGTTTTGGTTGCTTTTAAGGTGACTTTATATCCTGAACCCGTCTTACAACAACGCTGGTTAAACTTCTTCCGGTTGTTTTAAAAAATATATGGGAGGGCAAACAGGATACGACAATTAGATAGATATATAGGAAAAGTACAAGATAGATAGATGGATAGATAGATAGATAGATAGATAGATAGATAGATAGATAGATAGATAGATAATAACAGACTGAAATAAATATGAACAGACTGAGATAGATAGATAGATAGATAGATAGATAGATAGATAGATAGATAATAACAGACTGAAATAAATATGAATAGACTGAGATAGATAGATAGATAGATAGATAGATAGATAACAGACTGAAATAAATATGAACAGACTGAGATAGATAGATAGATAGATAGATAGATAGATAGATAGATAGATAGATAACAGACTGAAATAAATATGAACAGACTGAGATAGATAGATAGATAGATAGATAGATAGATAATAACAGACTGAAATAAATATGAATAGACTGAGATAGATAGATAGATAGATAGATAGATAGATAGATAGATAATAACAGACTGAAATAAATATGAACAGACTGAGATAGATAGATAGATAGATAGATAGATAGATAGATAGATAGATAGATAGATATGCACGTGGGGATCCAAAAGTTGCGAACAAAACCTTTATGCATTTGGAGTTAAGAATCTTTTTTTACTAAAAAGAATTCTTCCTACATAATTGCATTTTGGCAGACGCCATAAAATTTGCGAAATACCAAAAATCTCAAAATTCCTCACGACTCTTTTCTCTTCGGTTTTTCAAAAATGACTTCCAAAAGTTGCTGCAGAATATCGTGAAAAATATAATCCTCATTTAATAGAAAATTGATCTATTAGTTCTTTAAAAAAAGAATAAATAATGTCTTAGTTGCATGTAGGAAAGACTAATTTGTAATATTTCAATTACATTAACTGCATATTGGCTATAATTTATTTCTTTTATTTTCTTAAGAAATGTAACATTTTGTTTTGGACAGCCTAATTTATTATGTCGTTTATTCTGTGACCAAATGAACATGTGTAGGTAAAAATATTTTTGTTGCTTTTATACAAAATAATTTTGTTGCAGGTTAATAAAATTTCTCTATATATATATTTATCTCCCTTTCTCTCTCTCTCTCGCTCTCTCGCTCTCTCTCTCTCTTTCTCACATACACACAAACAAAATTTCTCTCTCTCGCACACACAAAACTTTACTCTCTCACTCTATTTCACTCTCTCTCACTCACTCTCTCTTACACACACAAACAAAATATCTCTCACTCATTCACTCCCTCTCTCTCTCTCTCGTTATCTATCTCTCTCTCTCGCAAGCACACGCAAACAAAATCTCTTTGTCTCTCTCACACACACACACACACACAAACACAATCTCTCTCACACACACACAAACACAATCTCTCTCACACACACAAAAAGAAATTTCTCTCATTCACTATTTTAATCTCGCTCGCTCACTGTCTTTCCCTTGCACACACACACAAAGAAAATCTCTCTTTGTCTCTCTCGCACACACACAAGCAAAATCTCTCCTTCTCACACACACACACAAAAACACAATCTCTCTCTCTTTCTCTCTCTCTCTCTCTCTCTCTCTCTCTTACATACATACAAAAACATACACAGAAAGAAAATTTCTCTCTTCCACTGTCTTACTCTCTCTTGCTAACTCCTTTTCTTTTCCACTCTCACAAACAAAATTTCTTTATCACTCCCCGCCTCTCTCTCTCCCTCACTCTAATCTTCTCTCATTCTTTCTCGCTCTCCCTCCTACACACAAACGCACACACACGCAGGCAAACAAAGACGCACGTGTGGATGCGAACGCGCTCGAAAGAGTGACGAATTGTCCTCGGACTTGGCAAAAATAATATTCTGATGTTTGGTCATTAAAATACTGATTTGGGGAAGCAGAACGGAGGCTGATCATTTTTTCAGCACTCCCACCCCCAGCTAGTGTGAAAAAGTTCCCAGCGTTTCTTATTTGAAAAGTAGGAGTCCATTGGTTAGCCTACCGCCCGATTCACATCCCTTTCCCTGTTTTTGGAACAGGAGTAGAGGTTTATCCCTTGTTTCCATTTGGGCATTGGGTTTCCGGTACCTTCTCTTAAATTCTTCTCATTTCCTTTCACTCTCAGCAGCTCTTTGCGTCTTAGTGGCAATATCGCCTTGCTTGAGATTAAATGATTAAAAAAACATAAGAAACGGTTTCATAATCTTTACTTTGTCTCCATTCTACAAAATATAAGAAAAAGAATAAAGATGTCGCTGAGAACATTTGCACACACCAGACGTGTGTGTGTGTGTGTGTGTGTGTGTGTGTGTGTGTGGCTGTGCATTCTTTCTAAGGCGAGTTATGTTTTAACATTGATTGCATCATTCAGCTGATCACACAGACAAAATGGTGAAGGCATATATCAATCAAATTTGTATGACAAGCAGGACGGTTTCGCGGCTATTTCATTGAAGGGAAACATAAAATCGATCCCTATTATTTCATAGGGTGAGTAAAACACATCGTCAAATGACACGCGTAAAACGCCACATCTTGTCTTGCTCCATCTTTTCAGACTATTTTCACAATACGTACGAATGTATTCACTTACAGAGTATGTGTTGAGGTGATATATTTGGATACCGTTTATTGTCTTTCACTGGTTTCATACACGGATGTGCGTCTCAGTGTGAACACACGCACATACAAAGTGACACGTGTACGCAACGCGCATCGTAAGCCTCTGGAAATGTTTTCTTGTCGCTCTGAAGGTCGACATCCCCTGGCAACAACCGCAAATTCTATTAAGCTATCATTCGATTCGATTATTCCCTTTCATCATTCTCTCTAATCCGTTATTCCGATATTCTTAACCTTTGTTGTTCTCAAAGGCAAAATTGTCCTAAAGTGATTAGCAGCCGACAGTTCCTTTTCTGTAGAAAAACGGCGCATAAAGACTTCTTTTTTTTTTTTTTTCCTAAAAATTTCATTAATGGTTTTTATTTTATTTATTTAGTCTGTGGTCGAATTTTTAGAAACCGAAACACGAATTTTTACATAAGCGTAGATTACTTCCTGCTTAAAGCAAAAGAAAGAAAAGCAAAAAAACAAAAAAAAACGATTTTTAAAAACACGAAACTTTGGAAGAAATAATGTTCACTTGCAAGCAAACTAGATTCTCAAGATCCTTTGAATACTGAACCAATTCCAGTGGATTCATTGGTTGATTGATAATTTCATATCTGAAAATTTAGCATCTACAAAAAGAATTAAGTTTTCACTGTAAAAGAAAAAAAGGCGAACCGACTGATTTTACTTCCACAATAGCATCAGAGCTATAACGCAATTCTCTGGCAATTTTGCGAGAAAATTCCCAGTGTTCACTTTAGGTTGTCTTTCTCCTGTAATAGCCGTCTGGAAGCCACTTTACAAAGTGTAATGTATTAGGTTGGTGCAAAAATAATGACGTAATAATGTCGTTTTTTGACGTATAACGTCAAAAAACGACATTATTACGTCATTATTTTTGCACTAACCTAATAAGTCAAATTCCAAATAGACACGATCGAAATAGCAACCACTAAAAATGACTAAAAACTGGCCGCAAAAAAAAGATCGTATTCTCTGTTCTAAAAACGCTAAGAACGAAATACTGCAGGGTTTCCCAACTTGGGTGATACCGGCCACCGGTAGGCGATTTCAACTGTTGGGTGGGCGCCTTCGCAACAAGACAGAAAATGATGGATGATTAGAAATTTTCTGTAGGAGATATAGGATTTTGAATATTAAAAAGATATTTCAACATTTTAATATATGCTACTCAAAAAAATATTTAAAGAAGATAAAAAAAAATGATGCTAATTGTAAATAACTGAGTCACATTCTTAAATAAGATACAAACATCCCCGCAAACAACCAATATTTTGGTATTTTCTATACTTTTGAGAAGGCTCATTAATATTCAAATAGTTCTTCAAACGAAATACATTTATTCGGATATAAATGAGATAAGGTAAGAACAATATATTCGTTGAATTTTTATTAGTTTCTAGTAGGGATGTGAACGTGGGTCGATGGTGCAACAAAAAGTTGCGAACCCCTTATATACTGGAGCCATGTCTCGAAATCCACCTTTGAGCTTTCATTAACTTTTAAAAAGGAGTATTTTCAGTTATTGTTAGTAGTAAAAATGGCCGCTGATGTTAACCGATCTCCTCTTACCACGCACGAAATCAGATAGCAATACTCTGTTGTCCCGTCTCTTTAATATCGCTAAATACATCATACTTCCTCTATTTAACCTGCTACTACTTTTCTAATGGAGTGTCTCAGCACACAGTATCAAAAAGTCAGCCATACAATTATCGTATTGGACACCTCGATGTAGTGTAATTGTCTTGCTAGAACAATTACGACTGAATAATGTGTTTGGTCCTCACTGGGTACCGTATAATTTGTGCCCTTTGTGTCTAAGGTACGCTCCGTCAAATATATTCTTTTCTCCAAAGTAAGACAACAATTAGCACTTTTTTAAGCTAATGGGAAACGGACTTTACAAGAAGTTACAGAAGAAAAAGGGAATTTTAACTACATAAGTTTAAAAAACTCTTGTCGTGTAGAAGAAAACAATTGGTTCTCTTGTGTGTAGGGAGAAAACATATTCCTGCAAATATGGAGCAAATTTTGGCTTTGATAATTGAAATTCAACAACAAGAACAGAAAAAGCAACAACAACAAAATCAACACGTTGCTAGAACTACAAAATCAGCAACAGGAGTTGTTGAATATAATTCCGAAGAAAACAAAAAAATTCTGCAATGATTTTTGTCAGAAGCTGTCCAAAACACCATATCAGAATTTGTATACAATCCTGATGAGAAACTGACTTTTTCTGCGTATTTTCTTAGATATGAAGAAATATTCAGTCAGGAATGCAGCGGCTGGGAAGATGAGAGAAAAAAGAGATTGTTGTTGAGGAAAATAGCTCCGATTGAATATAAAAAATACTGCAACTTCATATGACCAAAAAAAAGGTGAAATCGGGTTTGAAGAAATGGTGCACATTCTGAGGAAATTTTTTACTAACAGGAGCTCTCTATTTAATTCTCGTGATTACGTTACAAGGTTTTCTAGCGCTGGCTAATTACTATAAAATATATGTATATAATATGCATAATTTGAGAGCTCTACTGAACGATCTACTTAAAAAGGAGTAAAGTGGAACTGGAATGATAACTGTCAAAAGGCGTTTGACGAAATAAAAAACACGTCAGATTCATCATTAGCACACACCAATCCAAAAGCATAAATTGTTGTGGGGTCAGATGCTAGTAAGTACGGTACTGGAGCGGTGATTTTACACAAATACGCTGGCGGTAAAATGAAAGCCTTCGTTCATGCTTCACGCTCGCTTCTACCAGCAGAGAAAAATTACAACCAAATAGAAAAAGAGGTTCTAGCAATTATATTTGCTGTGAAGAAATTTCATAAATTTATTCATGGAAGAAATTTTAGGTTACAAACACAGACAGCTATTAAAAATATATGTTTCAAAGAAAAGAATACCTACGCCGCATACAGCTAATAGACTACAACGCCGGAGTGCCATCTTATTAAATTATGATTTTACGATGGAATACCAATCGTCTAAAAAATTAGAACATGCGGTTGGATTATCAAGATTAATATCTAAAAATGTAGAACCATTTGATGGCATGGTCATTGCAGCACTAAAAAGCGAAATGGAAATAAAAAAAATATTTTGATTCAACGTAGTATGAGAGTTACCAGTTACCCCGGAAGAAATAAAAAAGACGGAAAATGACGCCTTTATTACGAAAATAAAAGCAATATAAACAAAGAACAAAATCTAGACTTAAAAGCTTACTCACTATGTAACGTTGTAGTAATGATCGGGCAAAGTGTTGTAATACTTAGTGTGTTACAGAAGTGAATATTAAAGGATTTCCATAGTGGACATTCTCGAATGAAACCTCTGGTGAGAAGTTTCGTATCTTAGCTCAAGATATTGAAAAAAAAAGATGAAAGCTTGCAGAGGTTGTACTTCTGACAGCAAAACTACGTATCACAAAGTTAGAACCTTCGTCAAAGACAGTGACGCCATTGTCAAGAGGGCATATAGATTTTACAGGTCTTGTGAATGGATCACATTATCTTGTAGCAGTTGATAACTAAATGGACAGAAATTTATATGTGAAAAAATCCAATATCTTTCGTGACAGTGAATTTTATTGTATGAACTGTTTGTGAGATATGGTATACCAAATACCATAGCCTCTGATAACGGAATTCATATGTAAAGAATATAAACGACCCCACCGTATCAACCAAGGTCGAACGGACAAGCGGAGCGTTGAAGGAAGCAAGTCTTGAGATAGCAAATGAGGAAGCAAATGAACATTTTCCGAGAGCTTACAGTGTAACACCTGACCCAAATACACTATCAAGCATGCCGCCGATGAAATTAATGTTTGCTAGAAAAGTAAAATCGGTATTCTACAAGTTATTACCAAGTCGAAAACCACGAATAAATAATAAAAACGACACCAAATATTTCAAGATCTTCGATAAAGCGTTCTTTAGAGCATATAGGGATGGCAAAGAAACGTAGGAAGATGGCATAATATCAGCAAGAATCAGAAAGTTGAGTTACATGGTAAAAGGAAAAACATAATCAGTTTAAAAAAGATTGAGCGATGAAAGACCTGAAACATTGTAAAACCAATAAAAATATTTTTACAATGTGCCAGTACCACAACAAGTAGGGGAACCTTCATAGACAAGTGCCAAAAAAAGAAAACGTACTGAAAAACTGAAATTGAATCTGATAGAGAAACTCTACAAAGTCAAGTATGTTGGCGAACTCTCCAGAAAAGGGAGGGAAAGATATTAGGTTGTTGCAAAAAATAATGACGTAATAATGTCGTTTTTGACGTTAAAAAATACGTCAAAAAACGACATTATTACGACATTATTTATGCACCAACCTAATACTAAAACAAATGAAAAAGAAATTATTTTTTAAAAAGAATTAAGCGTAAAAGGGTGGATGTTGTGGCGTAAATAGTACACCCCCAGTGACTATGTGAACCAGTCCATGACTATTAATAAAGCGTTCTATGTTAACTGTAAGGGAAAAAAAAAACATTTGGAGTCAGGTAGTTCACAACCAGGTTGTTGAACTCTCTGCCTTCGGGCAAAGAGAAACGCGGACGAGGCTATACCTACGGGTAGAGTCTCGTCTGGGTAGGTAAATAAACCCGACCCTGTGTATGCGAGGTCCACGAAGATTTTTTTTCGGAATCACCCGACATAAACACCGGCCTTATGCAAAATCCTGCCTTGTGGGTGTAGTTTGAAAAAACAAAAAAACATTACCTCATGGACATCCGTACGTAAGAAGAATCTTGTGGGGAAGCCATATTGTTTTTATGCTGACAAATTAACGCAAAATCACGGCGACCACGAGATTTGAGAAAATATTAATATGCAGTGTACGAAAGACGGGGGTGGAGAGAAAAAGAAAGTTAGTCTTCAAAAGACCATACAATACGACAAATACAACATCTACACGCTATTTCGACGTACATATCTGTTATAAGCGCCGTGATGATATAAAGGTATATCGCCTGCCGAAGCGATATTTTGGTATATGTCACCTAAATCTGGCCAACGTGAAGGCACTGTGCCGCACAGAGCAATTTATACATACCAGTGGAGACATCCTAGAGTTAGATCATGTTTAATACACCCTGACGGGCCTGAATCTATACGGGTTGGAGAGGAAGTTTGGGTCAAGCCAACTGGAGCCTGCTGCAGGACAAAATGGACAAGAGAAACGATTACCGGGGCGCAGTCGTCCAACAATGTTGAGGTGGATGGTAAGCCAAGATTTATATTATAAGCGCTACGAAGCGCATTATAGCATATACATTACCATCCAATACAGACTTAGACATACAAGAATATTCACAAACCTATTAGGTTGGTGCAAAAATAATGTCGTTTTCTCACATAGTAACATATGTGAGAAAACGACATTATTTTTGCACCAACCTAATACATACACATAGAATTATCCACGTTTTCTATGCACGTGACATTTGTCTGACCAATGAGAACTGATCCAACCATAATTGAAAATACCAGTGTTTTTGCCTTTTTGTCTGTTTTCTCTTAATCTCTTAATCTCTGACGAAGCTTTAATAAAAGTGAAACATGTTAGACTGATATTAGTTAATTATGTGCCATGTGTGATACACGCTTAGGCGATCATGTATCTTTCGATACATGACTGACAAGGCAGATTTTTTTCCTGCAGTAGGTTGCCATTTCTTTCTGCAGAAGACCAGTTGCCATCCAAGGCTATAGAACATGGTTTGTCCTGCTATTTACCCACAGCTTGGGGGTGGGGAAGAGAAGAAGAGGATTCATACCTTTCCCAAGAATATTAGCACGTAAGAAAATGTAATGGATTTGACTGGAATATGAACTCGGCTCTCCGGTTCCTCACCCCGAGCCGCTATCCATTACTCCACCATGCCTCCTTTATATTGATATATGTTTCAGATATACACACACAGATACACACACACAGATACACACACACACACACATATATATATATATATATATTGTCATCCAGAGAAATATAGACAGATACATTTATTTTACATTCCAAATTTTAAACATAATCTCCTTCCTTGATAATACAGTTAATTGAGTGCCAAAATCCAATTACATATTTTTGAATAAAATACACTGAAACTTTCAGATCCAAATTCAAATAAAAATTGCGCATCAGTCGCCGGACATTGATATCTCCCGCTCAAAAGAAAAGAAAAAAAGAAAAATCTACAAGCCGCTGTTCTACGAATAAATTTATTAATGTTGTAGACGGTAATTTTCGTATCTCTTTTGTCTCTGCAAAGAACCCACAAAGCCTGGGGGGAAATCTTCGTCGTATCGGCTTGAGAACAATGCTTACCGGTTAATGCTGTAGAAAAACGAAAATGAATTTTCAAGAGGCACAATTATTTGCTCCGATACAGAACGTTTAGCTGCATAGAACGTGACCCGCCACCCACTTTTTTTTTTTTTCAACGCTGTTTTGATCTCATTCATGAGTTAAGAAGAAGCTGTGATTGGATGAACGCATGCCGTTCCTGCTATCAAACCAGACCCCCAACTCCTCACTTCGCTCAGACAATCAGACAATAAAGACGGTTCCTCAAGATTTCGTTATAGAATTTAACGAACCGACACCATAGAGTACTGCTGAGATTTTTGTCACACGCACTGAAATTAAGTGATGTCAATCTTCTGGTAAAGCCATTTCTTCTGTTGCTTGTGCGAATCAGTCATTTTTATTTTCATAGTCCGAACCACAACACAGAAAGCATCGTCATCCACAAAAGAATAAATCCAAAATCCGAGTCCCGAATTAGCGATATAAGCATCAAACATATCTTTTTCTTTTTATGTGCCATGTCCTTTCAGGACGTAGGCAATTATGGCTCTCCACCTCCTTCTATCCCTTGCAGCTCTCAGCAAGTTCCTTCCCTCTGCTTCCTCTCCCAGACCACGTTCTGTCATTCAGCTGCTCAAGATCGCTAGGTATGTCACACGCTGCTTTTCCTTGTCTCTCTTTCCCTCTATTCGATCTGTCGGTATCATATTCTTCAGGCCCTCCTTCCTCATTATGAGTCTCAGAAATTTCAGCTGCCTCTTTCTGATGTTAAGTATAAGCCTTATCCTTGTTTGTAACTTATCTAAGACCTCATCGTTGCTCACATGCTCGATCTATGTATCCCCTGCATCCTTCTATAGAACCACATCTCCGTCACCTCAAGTCTCTTCGTCATCCTTGAGGAAACCGTCCAACATTCGCTGCCGTAAAGCAGGACAGATGTCACGTAACATCTCAGTATTCTTTTCTTTGTTACCAAAGAAATCTTCCTGTCTTGCAATACTCTGCCGAACTTTTAGAATGTGTCCTTGGCCATCCCAATACGTCTACGAATCTCAGTTGCACTTACCATCCTCTGCCAAGACGCTTCTCAGATATTTAAACTTCCGCGTCTGCTTGATTCTCGTGTTCCTGACCTGAAAATTGCATTTCGGGTTCATCCTTTTACTGATGACCATTCATTCTGTCTTCTTGTAGTTTGTACTTAGTCCTTTCTTCTCGCTCTCCGTCGCTACCTTCTGTAGGAGAATTTGTAATTTGATTTTTTTGTTACTGCTATCAGTACTGTCATCTGCGTATCATATGTTACTAAGATTGTGGGCGCCAATACTAAATCCCGGTAGGGTTTCCAATTCTTTCAGAATTACCTCGCTATGTAGGTTGAACAGATCGGGTGAGGTAGAAAGAATCAAGCAGATACAGAAGTTTAAATATTCCATGGAAAGTGTTCAAACCAACTACATTCATTACTTCACGAATTTTAACCTTCAGAGCCAGTGCGCGCCGTGCCACGCCCACTGTACCGAACCGCTCACATTCTTTTCGTATTCCATTGGTGAAAAGTGACTTCCACTCAAGCAGATTATTCCAACGATTATTTATTACTTTGAGGAACCGACTCCCAAGATGATGCTTTCCCGATCAGTACAATCTTAACTTGTGCAAGTCTAGAATTAAATGTGATCTTCCACACATATCCCCAGAAACTGTGCCGCTGACTCTACCTCGAGTGCTTCTTGGACCTTGTACAGGGTGAAAATCATTGAAACAAACAACAACTGAGAATGGAAAATTTTTCACCGTGAACCGAACACCCATTGAACTATCGAAAGATGTCTTACAAAAGCTAAGCAAGGTACTGAAAAACGGAAAATATATCGTTAGAAACAAAGAAAAGAGAGCTTCATTTCTATGTGTTATCCCTCCTCTTATATGACAGTGAATGTTGGATAATTTCCCCACGGATGAGGAAAAAACTAGAGCGAGCAGAAATGTGGTTCTACAGAAGGATAATGAGAATTCTATGAAGGAAGCGAGTAAGCAAATCAATTTGTGTCAGTTACTCTCCCTCTGGCCAGAGAGTTCTCTCTCGAATCGCCAGACCAGTCATACATGTGTCTCCGACTATCTCTCCTCAATGCGGTAAGCTATCTCTTCTTCCTTTACCGCTCTCCATCCTCTCAAGAGTGTGCGATACACGATAGCATTTCTGACATCATAGACAAGGCTCTCTCCCTCCACCCGTTTGCTCACATTTTTGTGTTTGGTGACTTTAACGCCCATCACACCTTGTGGCTTAAGAATGCTACTACTGACCACGCAGACATTCAAACGCTCAATTTTTCAATCTCTCATTCCCTCACACAGATAGTTAAGTTCCGCACTCGTTTTGACTTCAACCGAGAAGGTAAAGCCTCTCTTCTCGACCTGTGTTTTACCTCCATCCCCGAGTCCTGCAGCGCCTTGCAACTTTGCCCTCTTGGTAACTCTGATCATGTGGTAGTTTCTGTTAACATCTCCTTCAACTCCACCCCCTATAAAGAACCTCCTACCACTAGAACTTCGTTCTACTATCAACGAGCTGACTGGAACGCGTTCCGTGATTTCCTCCGCGATGTCCCCTGGGATGGAGTCTTTACGCTCCCCGTCCAAGAATGTGCTTCTGAGGTCTCATCCTGGGTTAAAGCTGAAATCGACGCTTTCATCCCATCAAGGAAATATAGGGTCAAGTCGCGCTCCTACCCCTGGTTCTCCGCTGCTTGCTCAGCCACCATCGCCCATAGGAACCACTACTTCCACCTATTCCGTAGCGACATGTCTGACTGCAATAGACGTCTCTTTGCCTCCTCCCGTAACGAGTGTAAGCGTTTCCTCAACGATGCTAAGTCAATATTTGCGGCTCGGATGAAGGAACGTATTGCATCTCGCAAATTTGGCTCCAAAGATTAGTGGCGCCTCTGCAAGAGCGTGTTGAACAATTGCAAACCCTCCATACCTCCTTTATTAAACCAGTTCGAAGTCCTGACCTCCTCTACCGACAAGGCTGAATGCTTTGCTCGGAAATTTTCATTCAACTCGACGCTCGACTCTTCGGGTGTACCCATACCCGACTTCCCTATTAAAACTGAGGCCCTATTGAGTGGGTTAAACATAATTCCAGCTTTGGTATTAGGCGTTATCTCCAATTTAGACCCCAACAAGGCTACTGGTGGAGACGGAATACCAGCCATTGTCTTGAAGAAATGCGCGCCTGAACTGGTGCCCGCCCTTTCTAAACTATATAACTACTGCCTCAAGGAATCTTGTTTTCTTGACTGCTGGAAGTCCTCTTCGATTGTTCCTGTCTTCAAGAACTCCGGTGACCCCTCTGACCCTTCCAACTACCGTCCTATCAGTCTCCTTCCCCTCTTCGGCAAAGTCTTCGAAGTCCTAATAAATACCGAAGTGGTTAACCACCTCACATCCCATGATCTGCTCTCAGACAAGCAATATGGTTTCCGCTTTGCCCGATCTACAGCTGATGTGCTTACGGCCATCACTGAAACTGTCTACCGAGCTCGTCAAAATAACGGGAAAGCCCGTGCCGTGGCACTAGACATCTCCAAAGCATTTGATAGGGTTTGTCATGCCGGCCTTCTTCGCAAGCTCCAGGGTTATGGCATTACGGGTCGATTGTATAACCTAATACAATCATTCCCGTCAAACTGTGAATTGAAGGTCGTTCTCAACGGATTCCCATCCAGTTCCTATCCCACGAACGCAGGTGTTCCACAAGGCTCCATCCTAGGCCCCACTCTATTCCTTATCTACATAAATGACCTTCCTGACGCCATAAATTCCCAAGTTGGCATCTACGCGGATGACACCACAATTTACTCCTGCCTCAAAAACAAATCTAGTGTCACTGACAAAACTCACCTGGCCGTGCGTCTCGAAAAGGACCTCCAATCGGTTGTGAACTGGGGCAAGAATTGGCTGGTCAACTTCAACGCTTCTAAGACAAAACTGCTCTCTATTAATCACCACAGAGATCCTTCCCTGCCCTCCATTAGAATGTCTGACGCTCAACTTCTCGAGAGCACCTCTCTGCGGCTGCTCGGTCTCACATTGACTGCTGACCTGAGATGGAATAAATACATTGACTCAATTGCTTCGTCCACCGCAAGGAAAATTGGCTCCCTGTGCCGCGCCAGGAAATTTTTCTCCCCGGAATCGATCCTCCAGATCTACAAATCAACAATTTGCCCTTGCATGGAGTATTGCTGCCATATAGGGTCTGGTGCCCCTTCTGGTTGCCTTGGGGTTCTTGATAGGCTCCAGAGGCGGATATGCAATGTAGTTGGCCCTGCTCTGTCATCTCGTCTTCAGTCACTTTCTTAGACGCGCCGTCGCCTCCCTCTGTCTGTTCTACAAATACTTTCATGGAAATTGCCCCGAGGAGCTGCATTCGCTGGTTCCCAGACGTCATGAGTTCAAGCGCCCTACGAGGCTGGCATCCCGCTCTCACCCCTTCACTGTCGAAACTCCTAAATGTAGCCGTTTCTTCTACTCCAATAGCTTCATGTCTCCCTTCCCTATTCCTGTTTCCCTGTGAGCTATAATCTCCAGCTATTCAAGTGTAATGTCAATCGACATCTTCAGTTGCCTTGATCTATCCACTACCCTCCTCCACATCCTTTCTTCTATCACTCCTATCTGATCTTGCTCTAAATTTTCTGTAACCCCTTCCGTCCTAGTGGCTTCCCGCCTTGCTTGGGGTGAAATGCTTAAAAAAAAAAAAAAAAAAAAACTCAGTGTTTGTCAAGAAGAGTGAGAATTCCGACAGACTATGACTAACTTAAAACAATTTAGTGATATTATGAACACGAAACGACATGAAGACATAATATATTTTTTTTACTATTGCACAATTTAATGCAACATATCAGTAAAAATTATTAGAACTAAGATATAATGAAAGTGATTTTTAAGCGTAGCTTAGATGTGGCTAAAAAAGGCTAAAAGTATGAGGTACCCAGTGAGGATCAAACTCACTACTCAGTCGTAAATGATCCAGCAAGACAATCTTGTCAACAATTACACCACATCGGAGTTCCCAACTCAGATATAATGAAGACAGCAAATCCAATTTTAATAATAGTGATTACCAAAGACTCTGGCAAAATAAAGGAAACGGTTGCCTGATATCTAAATACGTGAATAGTAATATTTAATTTGATGCTACTTTTCCCGGTTTCATTCCTTGTAGAATCGGTATTTCCTGTTAGAAAAAAAAAAGAAATTATTTGAAAATCATTAAAAAAGGAAACGTTCGCTTGATCCTTACCAAAAATTGAACCACATATAGAGAGAGAAGGTAGATCAGCGCCCTCTTTGGGATCAGGTTGAGATCATAGACAAAGAACACCATTGAAAAATTCATAAACTTAAGGAATCAGCACATATGATAGGCCGCAAAAATCTCCTGAGTCGAACAAGCATAGAAATGAATATAATATGGGAACCAGTAATAAGGAGTGCCAGAGAAAAGCAATAATAACAACAAAAATTGCAATATGAGCTCTGGTAAAAACTTGCAATGAAAACAGCAAAAATTGCAATATGAGCAATGGTAAAAAAAAGGTAGCTGAAGACATTAGGTTTATTATACCCAGAAATTCATACACAGATGTCCTCAAGGGCACATAGCACAGTGGATAAAGGCGTTAGTTAGATCCAGTGACAGGACCCAAAGAGTGTGAGTTCAATGCCTGGTTAATGCTGTGGAGAACTTTCAGAGGGAAATTAACATGAGATAACTGATAATTGGCATCCATTAAACATGACGTGTGGAACTAGAAAAAAAAACAAAATAAAGGGTTCAGTTCGACATTCCAACCACCTGAAGAAGGCCGGAGGGTACAACGGCCGAAACGTTGTAATAAATATGGCAACAAAGATGAGGACAATGGTCCGAATAATGTAAATGATGTACGTAATACCTCATCTCAGAAATATAGTAAGATACCGAAAAATTGAACTATTCACAATTTTTGCTTGTTGTTACTATTTCAGTATTAGTAAACATTTCGCACATTTTACTCTAATAAAAGTCACAAAAAGTATAAAAAGATTGATGAGCACTGGGCACAGGTTGCGTTGCACCAGACACTAGGTTCGTTGACAAGGTGCAGTTTCTTCTAGTCAAACGCTTGTGACTTAAAAATTACTCTTTGGCCAGATCGTTAACCACGAATGAAGATCCAAACAATTCCTAGCAATAAACCATATTTTATTCTTGGGTTGTAACTTACTGCTATACGTGAGTGAAGTAAAAATAAGGTGTAAATGAGGGGGTCTAAAGTTCAGTGTCCGTTGTCCCTGTTCGTCCTCAAGGCGCGCTTCGTTCCTTCTGTAACTTTCTCTCAGTCTGAGCCTCTTGCTCTGTACTTTGAAGTTGACTTCACTTACTGATAACTATCGGTCGAAAGCAAATGTTCCGTATCCCGCTTTGCGACAGGTTTTTTTCAATTTAACAAGATCTTAACTGACTCATATGCTTATTGACTTCATAATGTTCGGGGTGGGGTACACAAGTGCACTGATCTGTGCTGCAAACACACTGTGAACTGCGACTAATGATCTTACAAAACTTCGATCTTTGCAAACGTCTATCATCGGTGGCCGTCCAGAACCTGGTCTACAGGTGTAGACATGTTCACTTGAAAACTGTTACCAATATCAAATCACCGTCGACGCGTTGCGTCCAACATGTGCAGCTATTTTTCTTAAATAATCCGATCTCTCTCAAACGTGTGTATTCCCGTTCCCTGATACTTGCTTGTACTGGGCATTTCCTCTTATCGCAGTATGTTTCACTGTCTAAAGCTCAGGCAGAGACGGTGCACTGATATTAGTGTTACTCTGCTAGAAGATCAACATTTTATCCGAATATCCGAACTAACCTCTAGTATGTTCATACTGTACCCGATGCAACATTAGGATCGTCCTTCAGGGTAATGAAACTTTATTTGCCGTCAATGAATATACAAAGGGGAATTAATAAATCTGTAGATTAACAGAGTTATCTGGTGATTTCTTAACTGAAATATATGAACATTTTCACTTCAGTCTATTAATTATAGAGGCTGTGGATTTCCAGCTAACAAAATGATATTGCTACAACGCTAAATGATATTATTATTATTGTTATTATTATTATTGCTGTATCATTTCAAGGTGTGGGCGATCATGGTACTCCACAATTTCTTGTCCTTTGTAGCTCTAAGTCATTTCTGTCGGTAAATTTTCATTTTAACACCCGAGCGTCATTCACTGCTGAACTATCTTCTTTCAGAAATTAGTACGCGCTTCCGTAAAGCGATTTTTTTACTTAATTTAAGAAGAATGTTAACTTTCAAATATATGTAAACATCGACAAATAAAAGAATAAAAAAAAGAAAAAAAAACACCTAACCCTAATTTGAAACTTAACTTTCTTCTTAAAAAATTTTTTTTTTTAAAATAGAAGAATAACCCACAAAAAAAAAACACCTAACCCTAATTTGAAAGTTAACTTTCTTCTTAAAAAAAAAATTACTTTGTTATTCTTTTATTTGTGGATGTTTACATATATTTGAAAGTTAACTTTCTTCTTAAATTAAGTACCAAAAAATCGCTTTACGGAAGCGCGTAATAATTTCTACAAGGAATTACTGTGAAGGAAGTAAATAGGCCCAAATTGTATACGTCCACCAACAAAATTCAGCACTGAATTACTTATCAAAAAGCCGGTAATGGCTGACGAAAGACCAGGAAAAAGTCCGATTTTTTTCGGGTCGTTAACATCCAAAAAGGTTGGTTTCTTCAATATCTAATTGTTGATTTGAGTTCAGCATATACATTTGCACGGAAATAAGACTATTTTGTAAAAATTTGAAGGGATATTAGCGCAAGGGTGTTAAAATAAAAATTTACCGTTCTGTCTTTTTGGTATCTCTCCTAATCCCTGTTCTGTCCATCATTTACACAAGCTCATTAGGTAGGCTACTCGCTGTTTTCCTCTGTCCCTCTTGCCTCAATCTGTCCTGCGAGTGTCAACTTTTCTAAACCCACTTTCCTCATTATGCGCCCTAGACATGTCAACTGTCACTTTCTGATCTTAAGTATAAATTCAATTTTGTTCCCATTTTCTGTAAAACTTCGTCATTGTTCACATGTTCAGTTCATGGTATTCTCAGCATCTCTTTAGTTTGACAATTTTATCAACCAATTCAATTTTGTTAAGCTATTAGTGTTTCACAGGTATACAGAGTTTGCCAAAATTCACTTGCGGATGTAAAATGTCATAGCATGTCAAATTTGCTATGATTTTTATTTATTTCTTTTCATAGATTAAAATAAGAAAATTACGGATAAAAAGAATTCTAACTGAACAAAGATCTCAAATTGTTGTATTTTAATTTTGGGTTTGTTATGTGGCTCCTGTTATTTGGTCCACGGGATTCGAAGAAGAACACTTCTCGTTAAGACCTAGAGGCTTCATTTGCTCGAAGCCGCCTTTAATCATCCATCTGAGAAAGCGGTCGGGCGGTTGGATACAGCTGACAGTTTAGCTCGTTCTGAACGAGTTTGATGCCAGGCATGACATCTGTATGAAAGCTTCGGTCTGTCTCGAATTGTTGTTCTTTAAGAGATGTTATTGATACATCGTGGATAGCAGTTTGTAATAAATTCACGTTGTCTTTTCTCTGCCAATGATTCACAGAAATTTCGCATCAGATTTGAAATTGATAAAATTCCAGCTTACCTCCTTGAGTAAAATTATTAAGCTTTGTTCAATGAAAACATTTCTCTTCTACGTTTCATCCCTTTAATTATTCTCCAGATATTCTTAGAAACCTCTTCATTTCAAGAGCTGTTATTTTAATGATTCGAAACTTGTCACGGAATTGCTTTAACACACTTTTCTTGGAGAATTGACAAGACGACATTTTACCCATCGGTTAGGAAGAATTATATACTTGCTAGATTTCTTCTTATTTATCTATTTAATTTTACTTTTCCTATTCAACATCACCGACTTAATCAGAATAACGAATTGTGACGAGCTTACTACCGATTCACATTTAAAATAAACAGTACACAAAGGTAGTTATTCGTTTAACTTTGGCGTGAAAACATCAGTTGCAATTAAATATTTGTCTTGACATTAGCTCGTTTCTTTCATTAATACCGTTTTCTTTCTTTTTTTTTTTTTTAGCAGAAACGTAATTTAATGTTTTTGTTGGAATTTATTTGATTTTCAAGCCAAATCTTCCGAATAACGTTTTGCTTCGTGTAAAGTCACGTGATTCCTTACACTATCATATTCCTACGCCGTTGTACTATTTTTCTCCTCAGACGCCATGATATTTCTATTTTAACGAGTCTCTCGTTAATTTTTTTTTTTTTTTTTTTCGTTTACTTAAACCCTTCCGGAGAATATTTTACTGGTAAGTGAATTTTAAGTCTTTTAATCGACTACCATTTCTGCCTATTAACAGACAGTTGTCTAAAAAAAAAATTTAAATGTGCTTAAGATGATTTTTTTTTTTAAAAAAAAAAAAAAAAAAAAAAAAAAGATGGACAATTACAAAACTATTTTAATGCAATGACTAAATCCTGACATATCTTCGTCTATGTTCCGTGTCCCTACAAGACGTAGGGGTTCCTGACTCTCCACAATTTCTTGTCCCTCGTAGCCCTTAATAAATTTTGTCTTTTATCTATCCTATTCTTCTATACATTTACTCGAGCTCATTAAGAAAGTTATGCGTTGTTTTCCTCTGTCTTCAAATTGCCTTATGAGTATCATATTTTGCAAGCCTTCTTTCCTCATTATGAGTCCTAGAAATTTCTGCTATCTGTTTGTGAGGTTAAATATAAGTTTCCTTTTTGTTTCCATTTGCTCTAAACTTTCATCATTGCTCACATATTCCGTCCACGGTATCCTCAGCATCCTTCTGTAGAACCACAACTCATTTTTAAAAAGATATATCAGGAATTATGTCAAAATAAATTAAGTTATCTTGCTCGATTTTCTAGATTTAAGACTACGATGCACAATATTTTTCTTCGCGCAACAAAACATTTTTCGCCAATATTTGAAACTTTGCTTTTAAAACTGAACAAATTTTTTTTTTTAATTTAAATATTAAAATATGTTACGGAACAATAGCCTAGTATATTAAAGCGTCGTTTCGTGAATTTACTGGCATTGTAATTATGAGTTCAATCCCTAGACCAGGCAGTGCGTACTTGGAGTCCGTGAAAACGGCCCGAGCAATAACTAAATGGTACTAAATGAAACATCTATAGAAATGGTCTCTAAAAAGAGAACAGTCAGATCACGTAGATTAAATAAAGAATTCAGTTCGAAATTCCAAGAATGTTACTAGAATCGACATGCACCTGATAGAGGCTAAGTGAGTGGGGGGGTGCATAACGACCGAAATGTTGTGATAATAGTCCCCGCGTGTAAATAAGGGAAATAAAAATCAACTAACTGATAAGTTTTACTTCCTTTTGAAAATTCCGCTTGAAAGATAAACTAGAAAGTAATATTTTCTAGTGGAAATTTATTTTTTTTATACAGGGTTCGCCAAAAGTAGGTATGCGCTTTACATTTTTTAAATATTTTATTACATTTATGTTTATTTGTTTAAGACTTAACATTTTTCTCATAGTTTAATCTCTTAAGTGCCCCAAATGTCCTCCTTCAACATTGCAACATTCTGTCTATATCTCTCAGATGAGGTATTAAGATTACTTGTATTACTTACATTATTCGGACTGTTATCCTCCTCCTTGATTGCCATATTCACAACGTTTCGGTCGTTGTACGCTCCGGCCTTCTTCAGGTGACGAAGCATAGAAATGAATACAATATGAAAACCAATAATAAGGAGTGCTAGAGAAAACCAATGAATAACAACAAAAAATTCAATATAAACTCTGAAATAATAACATTAAAAAAAATTGCAATATGAGCACTGGTAAAAAACGATTGCTGAGACATTAGGTTTATAAGTCCCCAAGATTCATACACACATGTTCTCAAGGACTTATGACCTAGAGAATAAAGACGTTGGTAAAATCCAGTGACTAGACCCAAAGAGTTGTGAAGAGGTATGGCACGTGGAACTAGAACAATCTACCACGGTAGACGAAATAAAGAGTTCAATTCGAAATTCCAATCACCTGAAGAAGGCCGGAGCGTACAACGGTCGAAACGTTATGAATATGGCAATCAAGATGAGGATAACAATAATGTAAATAATTGAAACATTCCTCGAACTTTTCCAGAATACTATGACACACAGTGCGACACAAATTCCGATCTCCATCAATTTTAATAGATACTTCTGAGATGTACTATTTTAATTCGTCCACTATGTGGAAATTTCTCTGATAAACACCCCACAAAAAATCTATTGGTGTTAGTTTAGGTACCTCCACGAAATCGATAAAAAAAAGAGCATAGCTTTATGAAAAAGGTGCCAACCTTACCGAAAAAAAAAATTTTTTCGTATAAATGCTTATGTTATTATTAAGAGGAAAGGCAAAAGTTTTTTTTAATTATTTTAAAAAAATTTCCTTCTTTTTAGAACATTCTAAATTTTGATTTAAAAAAAAAACCTTGTTTCTCTTTGTATCAGCGGAACTAGTAAATAACATAGACGATTTTTAGCCCGTTTTTGGTATGACACATTAATTTGGAGAATCTTGCAAAAATAAAAATAATTGTCGGATGTTAATGAAACTTTCAGGAACTATGATTGAAAGATGATTGAAATTATTATAAATATGTTTTTTTATGAAAGTCATGGCAGAAATATTTTTTTATATTTATTACCCAACCGTAACTGATTTTATGAAAACGCTAGAAATTCGATCGCATCGGGTTTAGTGATTACAATAGTTAAAAGCACAAGGCTTTGAGGAATGCAAATCATGTTTTTTTTTTTTTTTATTTTGTTTTTGTTTTTAATTGGACCCCCGCTCTGAATTGTAACATACAAAACTCAATAAAACAAAGATATTATTTAATTTCAAATGCTTTTTATTCACTTTTAGTTGTTTTTATGAATATGGACAATATTTTCTGAAAGCAAAAAAATTTTTCGATGAAAAAAGAATTTTTAATACAATTATTTGTTATTTCTTAATTATAATAGATTTCTACATTTAATTTTTTAAAATATTATAAAATTAGTTAAAAGCCTAAGTTAAAGGGGTTTCCTAAGTCTACTTATGGGATAGATCTTTTTTAGTGCATTGTAAATTGTATCATTTTGACTAATCAGAATATCCCTAGTAATTAAGAAATGTAATTTTGTCTTTATAATCAGGCTTATAAAGTACAGAAGACCAACCACAATACAATTAAGTTGCGTTATTTGAGTTAAGCATTGTTCTCCGCTGTTAAGGCCTTTACTTTTGCGAAACACGTGTGGAGAAGTTAATTTGATTTTTCAATTTCAACTGTGAAGGGTACCTACAAGTATCAGTATCATCTTATGAAATTTATATGATCTTATTTTTATATTAATTTCAGTTATGACATTTTTCCATAAATTAAATATCAAAATTAATAATAAAATGAATGGAAATACAAATAACACAGTAAAATGTAATAAATGTACATAAAACTATAATATTTTATGTACACTTCTGATAAAATTTCATAAGAAAGGCATCTAATTAATTTATAGGTACCTTTCTTATGAAATTTAATCTCACTCTTAAGTCTTATTTTAATCTCTTTATGATATATTTTCCATAAAGCATCGTAAACGTAAAGGTGAAAGCTAAGTACAAAAAAAAAAATAGAGCGCTGAAAGTTTTCCTTAAAAATAACGAGGTAAATAAATTGTTCACTTAAATGTAAATTATTTCACTTTTCTCCTACCGTAGAACAAATTATCCCCACGGAATCGGTCAATATGTTACTTGTCACCTGTCAAGTGAGGCGAAAGTTTATAACCTGCTTTGATTTATTTTGAAATTACATCTTTTCGGCGCAGAAGCTAAGTTAAGCTTGGTTCAAAATATTTTAAATAAACCATATAATTTCTGATTTTCTTAAAATAAGTTTTGAAAAAATGATAATTGATATTTAAGAGAATTTCAAAATGAGATTTCCAGTTTTTTTATAAAATGGAAAAAAATGGTCAATTTTGCTGACTCAAAACAAACAAGATTTTTAACGAAAATTTCGGACATGCTAGGAACGATTAAAAAATGTAAAAAAAATACCCCCAAAAAACTTTGATCTTTCCTAACATAAACCTTTAGACGATAAAATTTTGTTTTCGTCAAGTTTGGCGTCTTTTTCATCAGGCTATGCTCTTTTTTTAGCGATCTCGTGGAGGTACCTATAAGTTCAGGTGAACTTGGTGGCCATTCGATTCCGTCCCCTTCTTCCGAAGCAACGCTGTGGAAAAGTTTCGTTAATGTATTCCCTTACTGCTAAAGCATAATAGAGAAGTGTGCTCCATTTTGCTGAAAGAAAAGTTCGGTCAAGTTAGCTCTGGTTCTGAGCTGTGGAAACGTGAAATAAATTTAAGCCTAATTTGGTCTGCCCTGTATAAATGTTTAATTTAGTTTGTTTTATATTTTAACTGTTTTATGTCTTTTGGCAATGCCGTGTTTGTTATGACAGTATAAGCCAATAATAATGTGCCGCATTCATTTTATCGCTGACAGATGAACAGAATGATCACTGTTCAAATCCTGACTTTGGTAGTATTACTTTGTATACATGTATACAGAGTGACCATGAAACCTAGACTAGACTAGTGAAGATAGGGTCACTGTCATCCGTTTTAGGGACGTGGGTTAACCTTCGTGCCTACTTTAGGAAAAGTTTATCGTGAATAGCAGCGTGTTTCTGCATACCATATAAAAACAGGAGGTCGTAGTTTTTTCGTTGGAGTCTCATTCTCCAGAGTATTGACTCTGTCATCTGTAGAAGTATCATTAATCTGTGTAGGTTGAATCTTGGGGTTTTGATTACCCACAGATGACTGTTACGATTTATTTATTTTTAGATTTCATCATATTATGGTTTGTTTCGCAGACGAAAACTTTTAGAAATTATGCATTCTTTATTTCTAGGGTGGATTGATTTAGATGTTTAATCTGTCCTGCGAGAGATAAGAAAAGAAGTTAGTACTGAGCTGTGGAAACGTGAAAGAAATCTAATAGGGTCTATCCTCTATAAATGTTTAGTTTGTTGTTGTTTTTTTTTATATTACAACTGTTTTATGTCTTTTTGGCAATGTCGTATTTGATATTACAGTGTAAGCCAATAATCGCATAAGTTATGTGCCGCTTAAATTTTATCGCAGTGCAGGCCGTAATTTGAGAAAATTGTTTTACGCCTTTCAAAACGGTTGACTATGAATTAGATTCGGTCGTTTTCATTGACGCTTTCATCTACTTGGTCGCAAACGATTCTTTTATACTATGAAACTATCAGAATAATGTCGAAATATTTCGACATATTTACAGTTACACACCTCTGTTTTTCTTCCGCTCCTTATTTGACCTTACACTTCCGCCCCTTATCTGAACCTATACTTCCGCTTCTTATTTGACCTTACACTTTCGTTTCTCATTTGTCCCTACACTTCCATTACATATATGTCCCTACTTTTTCCACGACTTACTTCTACCTAAACTTCCGTTAAATACTTGTCACTAATTAACTTTCTTTTGTTTTTTGTTATTTAATTTATCTCGCTCTTCAGCAGCTTATGTTTCCCTATTAATCCACTATGCATTGCCCCTACTCTTCCGCTACATGTCTCTCGCTACTCTTCCGCTATATGTTGGTATTTACAATTAGGCCCCTTACTTGTAATTACAGTTCGGCTCGTTATTTGTCCTTACTCTTCAACGACAGATTAGTCCCTAAACTTCGGCAACTTATTTGTCCCTACCATTCTCCTCCGTACTTAAGATCAACATATGTTACGGATACATATTTCTTCTGATAATCCCGCTACTATTGTCCATAATCTTCAGCTCCATATTTAGTCCCCTACACTTCCGTTCCTTAATTGTCCTTACCGTTCCACTTCATCTTTACCCTCCTCACACGTCCTTTATTTGTCACTGTTTTTCGGTCTTCATTTGATCAAATACTTCTTCTCCTTATTTGACCCTGCACTTCCTCTCCTTCATTAACCCAGATTTACTCTCCTTATTTAACCCTGTATATCCGGTCCATTTTTTCTGATAATCCCCCCAAAATTTGTCACTGTTATTTATACTCTTCCGCTGCGCATATTTGTCCCCGGTCTTCCGCTGCGCATATTTGTCCCCGGTCTTCCGCTGCGCATATTTGTCCCCGGTCTTCCGCTGCGCATATTTGTCCCCGGTCTTCCGCTGCGCATATTTGTCCCCGGTCTTCCGCTGCGCATATTTGTCCCCGGTCTTCCGCTGCGCATATTTGTCCCCGGTCTTCCGCTGCGCATATTTGTCCCCGGTCTTCCGCTGCGCATATTTGTCCCCGGTCTTCCGCTGCGCATATTTGTCCCCGGTCTTCCGCTGCGCATATTTGTCCCCGGTCTTCCGCTGCGCATATTTGTCCCCGGTCTTCCGCTGCGCATATTTGTCCCCGGTCTTCCGCTGCGCATATTTGTCCTTACTATTCGTCTGCACGCCAGTCCCTAATCTTCCCCAAGATATCTGTCCCTAATCTTCCCCAAGATATCTGTCGCTAATCTTCCCCACCTAGATATCTGTCTGTCTCCTTCCCCTAGATATCTGTCTGTCTCCTTCCCCTAGATATCTGTCTGTCTCCTTCCCCTAGATATCTGTCTGTCTCCTTCCCCTAGATATCTGTCTGTCTCCTTCCCCTAGATATCTGTCTGTCTCCTTCCCCTAGATATCTGTCTGTCTCCTTCCCCTAGATATCTGTCTGTCTCCTTCCCCTAGATATCTGTCTGTCTCCTTCCCCTAGATATCTGTCTGTCTCCTTCCCCTAGATATCTGTCTGTCTCCTTCCCCTAGATATCTGTCTGTCTCCTTCCCCTAGATATCTGTCTGTCTCCTTCCCCTAGATATCTGTCTGTCTCCTTCCCCTAGATATCTGTCTGTCTCCTTCCCCTAGATATCTGTCTGTCTCCTTCCCCTAGATATCTGTCTGTCTCCTTCCCCTAGATATCTGTCTGTCTCCTTCCCCTAGATATCTGTCTGTCTCCTTCCCCTAGATATCTGTCTGTCTCCTTCCCCTAGATATCTGTCTGTCTCCTTCCAGAATATATCTGAGCCTACGCTATCCTACATATCTGTCTTTCACCTTCTCCTACAGGTTTCTCTTTCTTCTTCCCCTATATATCTGTCCCTACTCTTCCCCTTCATGTTTGTCTTTCTTCTTCCCCTTCATGTTTGTCTTTCTTCTTCCCCTTCATGTCTGTCTTTCTTCTTCCGCTATATATCTGTCACTACTCTACCCATTCATATTTGTCTTTCTTCTTCTTCTACAAAATTTTTCTTTCTTCTTCCCCTATATATCTGTCCCTACTCTTCCCCTTCATATTTGTCTTTCTTCTTCCCCTATATATCTGTCACTACTGTTTCCCTTCATGTTTGTCTCTCTTCTTCCCCTATATATCTGTCACTACTCTTCCCCTTCATGTTTGTCTCTCTTCTTCCCCTATATATCTGTCACTACTCTTCCCCTTCATATTTGTCTTTCTTCTTCCCCTATATATCTGTCACTACTGTTTCCCTTCATGTTTGTCTCTCTTCTTCCCCTATATATCTGTCACTACTCTTCCCCTTCATGTTTGTCTTTCTTCTTCCCCTATATATCTGTCACTACTGTTTCCCTTCATGTTTGTCTCTCTTCTTCCCCTATATATCTGTCACTACTCTTCCCCTTCATGTTTGTCTTTCTTCTTCCCCTATATATCTGTCACTACTGTTTCCCTTCATGTTTGTCTCTCTTCTTCCCCTATATATCTGTCACTACTGTTTCCCTTCATGTTTGTCTCTCTTCTTCCCCTATATATCTGTCCCTACTCTTCCCGTTCATATTTGTCTTTCTTCTTCCCCTATATATCTGTCACTACTGTTTCCCTTCATGTTTGTCTCTCTTCTTCCCCTATATATCTGTCCCTACTCTTCCCCTTCATATTTGTCTTTCTTCTTCCCCTATATATCTATCACTACTGTTTCCCTTCATGTTTGTCTCTCTTCTTCCCCTATATATCTGTCACTACTCTTCCCCTTCATATTTGTCTTTCTTCTTCCCCTATATATCTGTCACTACTGTTTCCCTTCATGTTTGTCTCTCTTCTTCCCCTATATATCTGTCACTACTGTTTCCCTTCATGTTTGTCTCTCTTCTTCCCCTATATATCTGTCACTACTGTTTCCCTTCATATTTGTCTCTCTTCTTCCCCTATATATCTGTCCCTACTCTTCCCCTTCATATTTGTCTTTCTTCTTCCCCTATATATCTGTCACTACTGTTTCCCTTCATGTTTGTCTCTCTTCTTCCCCTATATATCTGTCCCTACTCTTCCCCTTCATATTTGTCTTTCTTCTTCCCCTATATATCTGTCACTACTGTTTCCCTTCATGTTTGTCTCTCTTCTTCCCCTATATATCTGTCACTACTCTTCCCCTTCATATTTGTCTCTCTTCTTCCCCTATATATCTGTCACTACTGTTTCCCTTCATGTTTGTCTCTCTTCTTCCCCTATATATCTGTCACTACTCTTCCCCTTCATGTTTGTCTCTCTTCTTCCCCTATATATCTGTCACTACTCTTCTCCTTCATATTTGTCTTTCTTCTTCCCCTATATATCTGTCACTACTGTTTCCCTTCATGTTTGTCTCTCTTCTTCCCCTATATATCTGTCCCTACTCTTCCCCTTCATATTTGTCTTTCTTCTTCCCCTATATATCTGTCACTACTGTTTCCCTTCATGTTTGTCTCTCTTCTTCCCCTATATATCTGTCCCTACTCTTCCCCTTCATATTTGTCTTTCTTCTTCCCCTATATATCTGTCACTACTGTTTCCCTTCATGTTTGTCTCTCTTCTTCCCCTATATATCTGTCCCTACTCTTCCCCTTCATATTTGTCTTTCTTCTTCCCCTATATATCTATCACTACTGTTTCCCTTCATGTTTGTCTCTCTTCTTCCCCTATATATCTGTCACTACTCTTCCCCTTCATATTTGTCTTTCTTCTTCCCCTATATATCTGTCACTACTGTTCCCCTTCATGTTTGTCTCTCTTCTTCCCCATCATTTATTTCTTTCTTCCGCCTATATATCTCTCCCTACTCTTCCCCTAATATTTGTCTCTCTTATTCCACGACATATTTGTCTCTCTTATTCCACGACATATTTGTCTCTCTTATTCCACGACATATTTGTCTCTCTTATTCCCCCTCATATGTCTTACTTCTCCCCCTACATATCTCTGCCTACTCTTCCCCTTCATATCTGTCCCTACTTTTCCCCTACATTTGTCTTTCTTCTTCCCCTTCAAATTTGTCTTTGTTCTCCTATATATCTCTCCCTACACTTCCGCTTCATATGTCTTTCTTCTTCCACTATATATCTCTCCCTACACTTCCCCTTCATATTTGTTCTACCCCTTTGTCTGTGACTACTATTCCCCTTCATGTTTGTCTCTCTTCTTCCCCTTCATGTTTGTCTCTCGTCTTCCCCTACATGTCTCTCTTCTTCCCCTTTCATATTTTTCTTTCTCACCCCCTATATATCTCTCCCTACTCATCCACTACATATTTGTCTCTCTTTTTCCCCTACATATTTGTCTCTCTTTTCCCCTACATATCTGTCTCTCTTCTTCCCCTACATATCTGTCTCTCTTCTTCCCCTACATATCTGTCTCTCTTCTTCCCCTACATATCTGTCTCTCTTCTTCCCCTACATATCTGTCTCTCTTCTTCCCCTACATATCTGTCTCTCTTCTTCCCCTACATATCTGTCTCTCTTCTTCCCCTACATATCTGTCTCTCTTCTTCCCCTACATATGTCTCTCTTCTTCCCTTTCATATCTGTCTCTCTTCTTCCCCTTCATATTTTTCTTTCTTGCCCCTATATATCTCTCCCTACTCTTCCCCTACGTATTTGTCTTTCTCCTTCGTCTACGTATTTGTCTTTCTTCTTCCCCTATATATCTGTCACTACTGTTTCCCTTCATGTTTGTCTCTCTTCTTCCCCTATATATCTGTCACTACTCTTCCCCTTCATATTTGTCTTTCTTCTTCCCCTATATATCTGTCACTACTGTTTCCCTTCATGTTTGTCTCTCTTCTTCCCCTATATATCTGTCACTACTCTTCCGCTTCATGTTTGTCTCTCTTCTTCCCCTATATATCTGTCACTACTCTTCCCCTTCATATTTGTCTCTCTTCTTCCCCTATATATCTGTCCCTACTCTTCCCCTTCATATTTGTCTTTCTTCTTCCCCTATATATCTGTCACTACTGTTTCCCTTCATTTTTGTCTCTCTTCTTCCCCTATATATCTGTCCCTACTCTTCCCCTTCATATTTGTCTTTCTTCTTCCCCTATATATCTGTCCCTACTCTTCCCCTTCATATTTGTCTTTCTTCTTCCCCTATATATCTGTCCCTACTCTTCCCCTTCATATTTGTCTTTCTTCTTCCCCTATATATCTGTCACTACTGTTTCCCTTCATGTTTGTCTCTCTTCTTCCCCTATATATCTGTCACTACTCTTCCCCTTCATATTTGTCTTTCTTCTTCCCCTATATATCTGTCACTACTGTTTCCCTTCATGTTTGTCTCTCTTCTTCCCCTATATATCTGTCACTACTCTTCTCCTTCATATTTGTCTTTCTTCTTCCCCTATATATCTGTCACTACTGTTTCCCTTCATGTTTGTCTCTCTTCTTCCCCTATATATCTGTCCCTACTCTTCCCCTTCATATTTGTCTTTCTTCTTCCCCTATATATCTGTCACTACTGTTTCCCTTCATGTTTGTCTCTCTTCTTCCCCTATATATCTGTCCCTACTCTTCCCCTTCATATTTGTCTTTCTTCTTCCCCTATATATCTGTCACTACTGTTTCCCTTCATGTTTGTCTCTCTTCTTCCCCTATATATCTGTCACTACTCTTCCCCTTCATATTTGTCTTTCTTCTTCCCCTATATATCTGTCACTACTATTCCCCTTCATGTTTGTCTCTCTTCTTCCCCATCATTTATTTCTTTCTTCCGCCTATATATCTCTCCCTACTCTTCCCCTAATATTTGTCTCTCTTATTCCACGACATATTTGTCTCTCTTATTCCACGACATATTTGTCTCTCTTATTCCACGACATATTTGTCTCTCTTATTCCACGACATATTTGTCTCTCTTATTCCCCCTCATATGTCTTACTTCTCCCCCTACATATCTCTGCCTACTCTTCCCCTTCATATCTGTCCCTACTTTTCCCCTACATTTGTCTTTCTTCTTCCCCTTCAAATTTGTCTTTGTTCTCCTATATATCTCTCCCTACACTTCCGCTTCATATGTCTTTCTTCTTCCACTATATATCTCTCCCTACACTTCCCCTTCATATTTGTTCTACCCCTTTGTCTGTGACTACTATTCCCCTTCATGTTTGTCTCTCTTCTTCCCCTTCATGTTTGTCTCTCGTCTTCCCCTACATGTCTCTCTTCTTCCCCTTTCATATTTTTCTTTCTCACCCCCTATATATCTCTCCCTACTCATCCACTACATATTTGTCTCTCTTTTTCCCCTACATATTTGTCTCTCTTTTCCCCTACATATTTGTCTCTCTTTTCCCCTACATATCTGTCTCTCTTCTTCCCCTACATATCTGTCTCTCTTCTTCCCCTACATATCTGTCTCTCTTCTTCCCCTACATATCTGTCTCTCTTCTTCCCCTACATATCTGTCTCTCTTCTTCCCCTACATATCTGTCTCTCTTCTTCCCCTACATATGTCTCTCTTCTTCCCCTACATATGTCTCTCTTCTTCCCCTTCATATCTGTCTCTCTTCTTCCCCTTCATATTTTTCTTTCTTGCCCCTATATATCTCTCCCTACTCTTCCCCTACGTATTTGTCTTTCTCCTTCGTCTACGTATTTGTCTTTCTTCTTCCCCTATATATCTGTCACTACTGTTTCCCTTCATGTTTGTCTCTCTTCTTCCCCTATATATCTGTCACTACTCTTCCCCTTCATATTTGTCTTTCTTCTTCCCCTATATATCTGTCACTACTGTTTCCCTTCATGTTTGTCTCTCTTCTTCCCCTATATATCTGTCACTACTCTTCCCCTTCATGTTTGTCTCTCTTCTTCCCCTATATATCTGTCACTACTCTTCCCCTTCATATTTGTCTCTCTTCTTCCCCTATATATCTGTCACTACTCTTCCCCTTCATATTTGTCTCTCTTCTTCCCCTATATATCTGTCCCTACTCTTCCCCTTCATATTTGTCTTTCTTCTTCCCCTATATATCTGTCACTACTGTTTCCCTTCATTTTTGTCTCTCTTCTTCCCCTATATATCTGTCCCTACTCTTCCCCTTCATATTTGTCTTTCTTCTTCCCCTATATATCTGTCACTACTGTTTCCCTTCATGTTTGTCTCTCTTCTTCCCCTATATATCTGTCACTACTCTTCCCCTTCATATTTGTCTTTCTTCTTCCCCTATATATCTGTCACTACTGTTTCCCTTCATGTTTGTCTCTCTTCTTCCCCTATATATCTGTCACTACTCTTCTCCTTCATATTTGTCTTTCTTCTTCCCCTATATATCTGTCACTACTGTTTCCCTTCATGTTTGTCTCTCTTCTTCCCCTATATATCTGTCCCTACTCTTCCCCTTCATATTTGTCTTTCTTCTTCCCCTATATATCTGTCACTACTGTTTCCCTTCATGTTTGTCTCTCTTCTTCCCCTATATATCTGTCCCTACTCTTCCCCTTCATATTTGTCTTTCTTCTTCCCCTATATATCTGTCACTACTGTTTCCCTTCATGTTTGTCTCTCTTCTTCCCCTATATATCTGTCACTACTCTTCCCCTTCATATTTGTCTTTCTTCTTCCCCTATATATCTGTCACTACTATTCCCCTTCATGTTTGTCTCTCTTCTTCCCCATCATTTATTTCTTTCTTCCGCCTATATATCTCTCCCTACTCTTCCCCTAATATTTGTCTCTCTTATTCCACGACATATTTGTCTCTCTTATTCCACGACATATTTGTCTCTCTTATTCCACGACATATTTGTCTCTCTTATTCCACGACATATTTGTCTCTCTTATTCCACGACATATTTGTCTCTCTTATTCCACGACATATTTGTCTCTCTTATTCCCCCTCATATGTCTTACTTCTCCCCCTACATATCTCTGCCTACTCTTCCCCTTCATATCTGTCCCTACTTTTCCCCTACATTTGTCTTTCTTCTTCCCCTTCAAATTTGTCTTTGTTCTCCTATATATCTCTCCCTACACTTCCGCTTCATATGTCTTTCTTCTTCCACTATATATCTCTCCCTACACTTCCCCTACATATTTGTTCTACCCCTTTGTCTGTGACTACTATTCCCCTTCATGTTTGTCTCTCTTCTTCCCCTTCATGTTTGTCTCTCTTCTTCCCCTTCATGTTTGTCTCTCTTCTTCCCCTTCATGTTTGTCTCTCGTCTTCCCCTACATGTCTCTCTTCTTCCCCTTTCATATTTTTCTTTCTCACCCCCTATATATCTCTCCCTACTCATCCACTACATATTTGTCTCTCTTTTTCCCCTACATATTTGTCTCTCTTTTCCCCTACATATCTGTCTCTCTTTTTCCCCTACATATCTGTCTCTCTTCTTCCCCTTCATATCTGTCTCTCTTCTTCCCCTTCATATCTGTCTCTCTTCTTCCCCTTCATATCTGTCTCTCTTCTTCCCCTTCATATCTGTCTCTCTTCTTCCCCTTCATATTTTTCTTTCTTGCCCCTATATATCTCTCCCTACTCTTCCCCTACGTATTTGTCTTTCTCCTTCGTCTACGTATTTGACTTTCTCCTTCCCCTGCAAAATTTGTCTTTCTCCTTCGTCTACGTATTTGACTTTCTCCTTCCCCTGCAAAATTTGTCTTTCTCCTTCCCCTGCATATATCTCCCTACGCTTCCCCTTCATATTTGTCTTTCTTCTTCCCCTTCATATCTGTCCCTACTCTTCCCCTATATATCTGTCCCTGCTTTTCCCCTTCATATTTGTCTGTTCTCCCCCTATATATCTCTCCCTACTCTTCCCCTTCATATTTCTCTTTTTTCTTCCCCTACATATTTCTTTCTTCTTCCCTTTCATATTTGTCTTTCTTCCTCCCCTTCAAATTTGTCTTTGTTCTCCCCCTATATATCTCTCCCTACACTTCCCCCTCACATTTTTTTTTACTTCCCCTTTATTTCTGTCCCTAATCTTCCCCTATATATCTGTCACTACTCTTCCCCTGCATATTTGTCTCTCTTCTTCCCCTTCATATGTCTTTCTTCTCCCCTTATATATCTCTCCTTACTCTTCCCATTCATATTTGTCTTTCTTCCTCCCCTTCAAATTTGTCTTTGTTCTCCCCCTATATATCTCTCCCTACACTTCCCCCTCATATTTCTTTCTTCTTCCCCTTTATTTCTGTCCCTAATCTTCCCCCTACATATTTGTCTTTCTTCTTCCCCTCCATGTTTGTCTTTCTTCTTCCCCTCCATGTTTGTCTTTCTTCTTCCCCTTGTGACATCAGCCGATCCAGGGTCTTATCCTGGTCACACATCAGCCGATCCAGGCTCTTATCCCGGTCACGGCTCCAACTGCAACGTCGGCCACTCCCGTTCGTTCGTTCGTTCGTTCGGGTGGGTGTCGCTCCAAACGTGATGTCCGCCTGTCTGCGTCAATCGAGCTATCCCGTCTTGTGACGACCAACTGGCTTGGTATTAGTCGCGGTACCCAAGTTTGACGTTCCAACCTTTTGGCGATTCGAATGGGAATCGGCTTAGATCCGATAACAGCCTCGTCGTTCCCAACTCGCCTCCAACGCATCGTTACCGAAGTAACTATTTTGATTCACAGTCTGCCTACCCACGTTGTGAATTTATCTAGGCAGAGGAAATCAATCAGTCGTCGGGGCCGTAATGCAAGCTGAGTTCGTATGAGGGTGGTATCACAGAAATAGATGTAAGAGAAAATAAAATAACAACTCGAAAAGTTCAATTTATTAAAAAAAAAAAGGATAACAATACTTTATATCTGTTGCTGGATACAGGGCCACGTGTATCTCCCAACCCGTTATGTGGATTCGTGACACGCTGTTTTTTTTTTGTTTTTTGTTTTTTGTTTTTTTGTTAGGCCAGTCTTAACATCTAAGCTGTCTGTCCTTTAAGAAACTGGTTCTTGGTGTGTCTTCAGGCTAAATCCGTAAAACTTATTTTGGTGGTGTGAGTCTAAGTTGTTCTTCAAAAATAAATTGTTCTTGATTAGAAGATGAGTTCGGAATTTGCGCGAATCTTGGTCAGCTCTTCGTGGTGGGTCTTCAGAGCTCTCAACTGGAACTCGGACTCGAACTAACTGCAACTAAAAACTCTCTCTCGAACTGATTTTCGCTCGCTGCGACTTTGCTTATATGGACGCCGACCCAAACCTTGATAATTCTAAATCCATAGTCCACTTTTTTATTTCCGGTCAGGAATTTTCCACTCCTTTCCATTTTTGGAAGTCTTCTCTTACCCCCACCTTCTCTTATTCTCATATGGATATCTCACTATACTTCAGAGGGGCGTCAACGGTTTTCCCACTTCCTCGCAGCAACTTCTCATACCTATCCTCTCAATGGGCTGCGGCGGGCTCCCCACTTGCGTCACATGATCACCTCCGCCTAGCTCTCGTTAACATGCGGCCAATGGGCGTCCAACAGTGTGGGTGTGACCAAGCTAGCTTTGTTTTAAAAAATAATCTTTTTCTTTTCCTTTTCTTTCCTTAATCGCAGCTCTTATCCTCAATGTCACCTGGGATCTATCAAATGATATTTTCGCCAATTGTCAAGTGGGTGGTCATCCAGCGAACACAGCCATTTTTGCGTCCCGATAAAGCAGTTTCACTATCCTAGCCGTGTTTGCATTCTTGGTGCCAATTTCTGATAACATATTTTTATTATCATAGCCGAATTTCAACACACATAGATGTCCTATCCAAACGACAAAGACTTCACACGAAGCCCAACCCTGGGTTCAGTTAACAGATGACCTATTAAATTGTTTGCCACCATGACACAGCCAATCCTTTATCTATTTAAAACTCTGTATCCACCTGGTGTTTGTCAATTAGCTTTATGACAATGGCCATAAGAATTTTCACCATTCTTCATTTATCAAAATAACATCGCCAAATTTCCCTGTCGTGGGTGGCTTTCCTTTATCATCTAGGTTTAAGTCTCGCCTCTCTTTTCCTTTTTTCCTCACAGGGAATTTTCACCATTTTCTGATAATTTGTTTGCCACTATGACACAGTTAATTCTTTATCTATCTAAAAAAAAACTATGTATCAACCTGGACTTTGTCAGCTAGCTTTACGACAATGGCCGTCAGAATTTTCACCATTTTTCATTATCAAAATAACATCGCCAAATGTCCCTTCTTTCCTTTGCTTTCCTTTATCATCTAAGTTTAAGTCTCGCCTCTCTTTTTCTTTCTTTTCTTTCTTTTTCCTTTCTTTTTTTTTCTTTTTGCGACCCTAAATGGTGTCACACCCTACATATTTGTCTTTGTTCTTCCCTTACATATTTGTCTCTCTTCTTCCCCTATATATCTGTCCCTACTCTTCCCCAACATATTTGTCTTTCTTCTCCCCCTTGATATTTGTCTTTCTTCTCTACACAGTCATTATTCTGCTAGCGAGTCAAGCTTGCTAACCATTACATCGCTCCGAAATGCTATTACCCATTCAGTTTGATATATCCCTAATTAAATTCAACTAACCTACAATACTTATTTATAGTAAAATTACCGACAATACATTTTTATCTGTAAATGAAGCCATAATTCCTGTTCAAATATATAGATTTCGGTATTAAATGACCCATAGAGGTGTTGATATGCCACTAAACAAAACCCGCCAATATTCTATAGTAATGATACACCGTGGAAATTCCTCATATATCCCAGAAGTTCTGATTTGCTCAAAGTTCTCTATTTTACACTTTTGCCTCAGAATCTGTATTGCTCGCTAAGATAAATGTCTTTCAACTGCAAACGTTATATTCTCTAATAGCTTGTTTCTCAGTTAATTTATTAGCCAAATTGTAAATAGTTGGGAAAGGATATTTCCTATAGATAATAAGCTAATTATTCAGAAAATTTTCTGATTTGTCAATATTTCCTTTCTTCTACTTGGAGTCATAATTAATAGTGGCTACATATTTACATAAATTTTGCCATTTTCATTTCAATAACACTTTAGCAACATTGTATAAATGCTTGTACTTGAATTTATACAACTTGGATTTTACGACGTCAAAGAAATATTTGTTTGAACTTTAAGTAAATATCTTTAAGCAACAAAAATTAGTAAATTTTAGATAGAGTTTAAGAAATGTCTTCTCTTTGTCGACAATGTACCTGTTCTCCACCATGTTTATTTTGGTTTATGAGTCTGTTGCTAAACATATAGCAGGGTTAAAATTATGACCTGTCAAAGAGGGTAACCATCCTTTATGGTCAAGTAGCACAATTGGGATTCGGTGCGGTGAAGACACAGAATCCGTGGGTGCAGGGATTCATAAATGCAGGGCAAGGGCTTTCCCACGATTAAATCGATGGCCACATGTCCGTGACCAAAATGAGCCTTTAAGATAGAGGACATTGACTGGGGTTTGATCTGAAGAAGGTTGATTTCCGCTAGGTCTATTTGCCCAACACATGCTACGCATGAATGCATATTTCTCCGGCTTTGAACTCGAATATTTCGGGGGAACTGTTACGGTACTTAGCTGCACAACGTTTCTGCTGCCACACTCGGAAATGGCACCGATCAAGTACAACAGTAATTCTTGGAAAGACAAAGGAATTTTCGCCAGAGTTGGGCGAGAACTAGAAAAGGGATTTCAGTAATATGTATGTAATGATTAAAATTGTACAAAAATCACCAGCTAACCATTTAAAATAGGGAAGGAAGTGAAGAATTCTGTTATTTGGGTCTCTGCGATGCCTCTACGTAAAGAGGATACCAAAAATTTTAAATTTAATTCTGAAGTTCTACATCCTTGTCTCTTCTGCTTTCCTTGATGTCGGATTGTAACCCCCCAAGGTGTAGCATTTTGCACTCCTCCTTCGACAATACTACTTAGTTAAGATTCCCTTGATAGGAGATTTAGTTAATCTGAGGAGTATTCTTTTAAAAGACGAAACGTGTCACACAGTTTGTTTTTTGTTTTGTTTTGTTTTGTTTTGTTTTTTTGACACTATCATTCACTTACCCATTAATGAGCTGATATATAAAGATTGTATACCTTTTCATTCATTCTACTGTAAACCAATATCTTCTGTAGAATTTAATTTTCACGCCTCCAAAACTGCTCTCAATAAATCATTTTGAAGAATCTTTTTTGACAACCATCCACAAGAGCAACTCACTGCGATTTTTTTGGTCACGCGTTTTCCAGTAACATGAAGTGGAATAATTGAATCAATTCTTAAGTCAGCACGTCCTGGGTAAGACGATAAACTACATTCAACAGCAAGGCCTCTGATCAGAAGGTTTTCAGGAGCGTGGAACCACGTGTTAATTGCTGGTATTCCCAAGTCCACCCTGACCCGGGGTGGTAGCACCTGTTAGGATCCCAGCTATGGGCAAATAGTTAACCTCCAAAGTGGGGTCAAAACGCTATGAAAGTGTAAAATAGGTTTTAATACTAGAAATACATTTTTGTAAAGACTTATTACCAGCAATACATTTTTGAAGAATAAAAGTATATTAGCAGTAATAGCTTTTTGAAAAATATTACCAGCAATAAAAATCTTGTTGATATTAAATAACCCATTGAGGCTGATGTGCTGTAAAACAAAACGAACGAAACTTAAATCTGTGGCTAGGAAAATCGGTAAGTTAAATTCTGGCGAGAAAAACAAATGTACCTTGTACATTGATAAATCTAGAATTGGACCTTGCATCGGATATTGTATCCACATTTGCTCTGGTGCTTCTGCTATATAGAGATTCTTGACAAAATCCAAATAATCCGTAATGTTACCGGTCCTGACATGGCATCTCGGCTTCAGTTACTCGCACGTCGCCGTAAAGTAGCTTCTCTGTGCCTTTTCTATAGATATTTTCGCGGTAATTAATCTGGTCAGCGTTTCTCGTTGGTACTCTGAAATTTAATAAATTCACAAATTTAAGCGTAGTACTAGATTGTTAATTAGGTCTCATAATTCCCCTGAACAAATTGCTTGTTGTTTTCGTAAGTTCTATGCTAATAGTTTCTCCTCTCGCACATCTCGCTTGTGGAACTCTCTTCCGGCTTCTTGTTTTCCAAACAACTTTGATCTTCAAAAATTTAAATTCAATGTCATTTCCTGTCCTTTTATTGTCTTCTCTCAACTTCTTTCACTTTTAGTAACCCCCACTTGTATCCTAAGAATTTTTATTGACTAGCTTGGGGTGAAATGATTAGAATAAACAAAAACAAAGACCTATGACTAGTGGATGTAATCTTCATGAAACTCAGAATAGAAAAAGATAAGTGAACATTAAATTTATTTGTGCTGCTATCAATGTTTTATTTCTTGATATTGGGCACTTTAATTAAAAAGACAGCTCGCCTTAAAAGCGTTATCTTACGGAAATACACAGATCGCCTCTTTTTTGTTTTGTTGAAAGTCAAATTTTGGTTATATATATATATATATATATATATATATATATATATATATATATATATATATATATATATATATATAAGCTCTTCGCTATGAATTGAGCACTCTGGTAGCCGAGAATGCTTATATCTCGTATATAATGCGTTAAAATATTCCTTTCTCCGCTGCGTGCGCTGATAACCTAAGGTGGGGGGGTGGAGATTGACATCATGATTTGAAATCAATCTGGTTTCGATCCCGGCTTGAAGCAATCGCATGTCTAACCACAGTGATGAGTTGTGGTACAGCGAAACAGTCTGTCTGTGGATGATATATACACACACACACATTTTATATATATATATATATATATATATATAGAGTGTGTGTGTGTCCTATCGGTGGCCGGTTGGGAATACCAGGTACTGTAAGCTTGGATCATGTAATGGAATAACAGCTCGGAATTGGAAATCGGAGAGCAGTGTTCCAATTCCAGTCGGGGTCATTATATTCACTTACGTGCAAATACCTTTGCGAAAAATATGAATCTACCTCTTTTCCCCAGCTATGGATTAATCAATAAGAGCCGTATCAGTAAATCATTATTATCTCCAGCAACAAGATCGCATGTGATCAAGGCTCTTCACAGCTTTCTTTTCATCAATGTTTGCGTGTTACCTTGACTTCTTAGTTTTTCGTTATCTTCCCCACTGTTTGGTATTCAAAGTTTTTCTTCTCTTAACCTTGTATAGATAACCCAGTCAATCATGATATGTATCGTATCGCTGGAGCGGGCAAAAGAGAAGAATTGGTGGTTAACGTGCCAAAGTAAATGTAGCAGACTAGCCCCGAACTTGAACTCTGTACACCAATGTCACTGCCCATGGCGTTGCGTTACCCAGACATTCAACCTGACCATTATTACATTAAAAAATTACTAACAGTTTTTTTTTTTTTTTTTCTGGAGTTTTTTTTTAATCGACACACAGGCCGTCCTTCCCCGCTTGAATGATTTTCGTAACTTAATCTTTCTAATTCTCATTTTCTTTATGTGATCTCGTCCTGTACAAAGTTAAGTTCAGTAATTCTCGAGAATTCGTGGGTCAATCCAATCAAAGTCTGGAAACGTTGAACCAGTTGATCAATAAGAAGAGGAATTCAAAAGATTGCAAAAGCAACAACAGATTCACTTTAAGAGTACAGCAGCTGAATTTATGAAGTCTGGTAAACAGACAAAAGAAAAAGGCTTACGTTTCGACGACGAAACCGGCCCTAATACAAAGAACTAATACTGAACATACACTTAAGAGAATTCATTCCTTCAAGTTAACTTCTCCAGAGGTCAATGCAAGTATTAATTAAGTGTATAATGGTCTGGCACTAATTACTTCTCTTACTCCACCGTTCCTTCCCTATTGAGTAACCTCAGGGCATGTCAGGTGAGAGGATGTAGATTTAGGCCAAGAGAAATGGCGTTCTAACAACAATAAGAGAATCTGGTTTACCAACGATGTTTTCATTTGAAGTATTCCGGCTAAAATGATCGTCTTAGCTAAATTGTTTTCGAAATGCTGTAACTATAAAGAGAGTTTCTAAAACACGAGGAATCAAATTCTTAGATAATTCAACATTACTAAAGCAAGTGTTATTCTAATCGTAGCTGTTTCCGTTGCTATTTTTCAGCCGATGCAATGTTCAGCCTCCCTAAATTTCAGATACGAAACCGTTCCTGCTTATTAGTCTAAGAGGTACATTTTACAAAAAGGAAATTTGACGAGTTATTGTAAAAAATCATATCGTTAATAAATAGAAATAAACCGCGATTTTGGTGTGCGATTAAACTCTCTCTCCATCAACATCAATCTCATTTATTGGATGCTGGGCAGAAAAAAAATTTTGAATATTTTTAATATTATGAGATATTTTTTAATTATTGACAAGTATTTATTTAATTTTATTTCTCTTGCTGTTAAACCTTTTTTAATCATTTCACCCCAAGCAAGGCAATAAATCAACTAGGATGCAAAAGGTTACTGTTAAAGAATGAGATAAACTACAATTAAGAAGAGAGGACAATAAAAGAACAAGAATTAAGATGACAGAAGATAACGATTGACATCGCATTCAAATTCCTCGCCCGAGCAAGACACGAAAGCCACTAAGACGCAAAGGGGTTACTGAGTTTCAGAGAATGAGAAAAACTACAATTGAGAGAACAATAAAAGAACAAGAATTAAGAAGATAGAAGATAACGATTGACATCGCATTTAATTTTTTAAAGATCAAAGTTGACTGGAAAGCAAGAAGTCAGACGAGGAATCCACAAGCAAGAATTTGACTGGAAAACAAGAAGCCGGAAGACAGTTCGACAAACGAAGCCAGTAAAAGTTTTGAATTCTTTGAATGTCTTAGATAAATTATAGTCAGTTATTGTTAATTTTGATTGAATGTTTCCGTCATTATCTTTGTTATTTTAATTATTCGTAATTGCCTTAAATTGTCTGAATGTATTTAATGAAACACTGTCAATTATTATTATTAATTTTTACTATTTCACTAATCTTATTTCTCTTGGTTTTACACCAAATACTAATAATCTTGAGAGGCACGTTGGAGTAATTGATAGCGGGTCGGATTGAGGAATCGGAAAGCAGAGTTCGAATTCCAGTCGGCTCCATTACATTCACTTAGCACGTAGGTAAATGTAATCGATCAGACTGGAAAGGTATGAATCCTCTTTTTCTCTCCAGCTATGAAAAAACTGCATTCTATAGCCTTGGGTGGAAGCCGGTCTAGGAGAAGGAAATTGTGAATTCAAAACCGGCCTGGAGATGGTTGTGTTCCGTCAGGCTATCTTACCCAGTCCATATGTTGCCCCTACAACCCTGCTGATCGATCGTTCGCGAGTAATAGCCTTAAGCTGTCTGAATTTCTTCGATGAAGCGTTGTTAATTATTATTAATTTTTTACTAGTATTTCTTTCATCCTTTTTTTTTTTTTTCTTGTCGTAATAATCGCTTGAGAATACCAGGTGCTATAAGTTCGGGTGTGCGGTGGTGTAATCGATAATGTCACGACATTTTTAATCGTAGAGCCGAGTTTCAATTCCAGTTGGGTTTCTTATATTCACTTCGGCAGAAATAGCCTTGGGAAAGGTAAGAATCTATCGCTTCTATCCCCAGCTATGGGTCATTTAAGAAAACATGTATGACTAAACCATAATCATCCACCCTACCTAAGTTCTTAGAATCTAAAAATATTTTCTGGCTTGAAATAACCTGCAAAATGGTTGATAAGCCGTAGAAAACGAATCCATCAATCAATATTGTAGTAATATTCTTAAGATGTCTGAATTTCTTAGAGGAGGCATTGTCAATTATTAATTTTTGTCTAGTATTTATTTCTATTGTTTTTTCCAAGTAGTGAAAGTTGCAATTTTGTCTGAATTCTTTTTTTCTGTTCGTCATTTTATAATTCTGTCTGTCCCTGCATTAGTTATTGTTAGCACGTGCGTTACGTCCTGTCATTGTCTCGAATGAGTAATGAGCAAATTCCATTTCGACGTCGAGGAACGACGGAAGGAAAACATATTACAGACAGTTTTGTTTTAGTAAGAAAAG
>OZ010604.1:80269845-80559845 GCA_963932145.1 Acanthosepion lycidas | reverse complement strand
ATAAATACATCACTTGTTTCTCCCTAACAAGTGGGTTAAATATCAGGAAGTGACGCTGGACCCTCTTGAAATGGGTGGCAACCAGCCTAAAAGAAGGAAAACCCTGAATTCCAAACCCAGCAGAATGCAACGCTAAACCACTCTACTGGCCTTCTTCAGACGGCACATGACAAGACACAAAGAAAAGGAAGTTGTGAATTGACCTGATCTTCAACGTCATAGTATTTTTTTATTTTGTTCTGCTGTACTATAATATGATAGAAAAAGAATTAAAAAGACTTGCAAAAAAACCCTCTCCATTAACTACATCATGCATCATAGATTATCTCTTGATAGGATCCAGGTATGTAGGTATGTGTGTGTATTTAATATATATATATATAATGAAAATAATAGTTTTAATTTATGCTATATTTATTGGTAAAAGTGGTCAGTATCATAGATATAACTTGATATATCCCTGATATATTAATAAGTGTGAACACTGAAATCAATATCGAATGGTGACAGTCTATTTCATGCTTGAACGCAATCACCAGTCATATATATATATATATATATATATATATATATATATATATATATATATGCCAGGTAAGGTGGTAATATAATACCACTAAGACGCAAGGAATTACTCAGTGAAAAAGAATGAAAAGACTTTCGAAGGAACCAGATAACTTAATCCTAAACAGGAAAGAAATTATAAAAGAAAAGAGTAGAGAGGAGTGGGAACCGGACGATAGGCGGACCTATCTACTCCTATCATATGTTCTGGGTGTTCGTATTGAGATGAACTGATGGCAAAAAATAATGATTGTAAGAAATCTTTCATAATTTCAAAATGTCAATAGATTGCCTACACGCTACTTATTAAAATATTGAACAAAACCCTTGAAAATCATATTTCCAGCATACGTAGATTTTACATTCTTTTTCCTTCTAAAAATAATTGACGAGTTTTGAAATTTTTTTCCCATCGAGATTCCCTCAAAAAACGTTTTCGCAGAAAATATATGAAAATCCTATTCGCCCCGATTTTAATTCATTAAACTTCCTGAAAGTTCGTTCTTTTTCTTCGGATTCCTTTACTGCATTTCGTTCATCCAATCCAAAATATCGATTGTCCTCTCTTCGACATTTTTAACCGCAGCCACTGTGATGTTTTTTTTGTTTTTTTTTTCTCCATTAAAATGTCTAAATTATTTCCTTTTTAATTTTCCTCGCCAATTTTAAACATGGTTATTTTTTTTTTTTTTTTCACGAACCCCCATTAAAATATTTTCTTTGATTGTTGTTCCAATTTTCATACGTAAATCTTTCGGTAGACGCGTGTTGGGCTGCAACGCGCTGTAAGTAAATACATACGTATGTGTGAGGTAATTCAATTCTGAATCGTTTTTGTGTACCTCCTGGGTATGTATCGTATGTTCATCGTCCTTTCTTAAAAGGAAGACAAATATTATCACACACACGGTTTGGTTCTGTGTGTACTTTAAGAGAAATTAAATACAAATCATTTTAGATGTATCTACTTGTATAAAAACTATCTATCTATCTATCTATATATATATATATATATATATATATATATATATATATATATATATATGGAAGATTAAAATGAAATAAAAACAAGCTGCTAGACAGATTGAACATCAAAAGTTTAAATTTGAATTGGGCATCCCTGTATCTTTAACGTTTTGGTAGCAAAATTGTTACCACTTTGAATTTCTTCTCCGCAGCAAATTATATAGGGGTTAGAAAATTCGCTTTCTGGCCATGAGATTCGGTTTCGAATCTCGACTATGGTCGATTTGTCAAGAAGGAAACTTTCTGATTTTATTGGTCTGGAGTGGGAACGATCTCGCCGTGCGCCCCCTTTTGGAAAATGCCTGAAAACCATACCTCGGGTTGACCCAAGCCTGGTGAGTGAAACTGGGTAGACGGAACAGCTGTCGATAGCTGTGCTAGCACAAAGTCACAAGTCATCGTGACCGAGGGTGCTGGTGTTGTTTAGATTGTTAATCATGCTAAATAACCCGCTCTCTCCCAGAAACTGTAACTAAGGTCTGCTCAGCATAGTTGCAATATAAACCACAGGTTGGCTCTGTTTGTGTTGAACAAACACAAATGTGCCTGAGCTGGAGTCTGCAATAAGGACTGGCTAGCCGCCCTAATAGACGGGTATCCTCGAATACGTGTGGCCAGCTATTTTATTATATGAGATAATATATAAAATATTATATATCAAGAAGAATATTGTAGAAAAAATATGACAAAATGGGTTAAGTTTTCGTGTGACGCGTTTCGTCCTCAAGGACTTCATCGGACTAAATTTATATTCGTGCGACTACACATGCGCACGAAAGAGGGATGCAGGGAATTATTTTTTAATCTAGCCGATTTCATTGGGTAGCAACCTTTCTTTTATGTACATTGAATATGATAGAGAGCGAAAATCTTATAAGTAGCTTATTTAGTTTTACTAATGATTTTTACAGTTTCTCCTGGTTGGGGGTGCTAAGGATGTAGAAAGTGTCCATATTGATTATTGTCCCAGGTGCTATCGGCCAATTCATTAGCCATTTTCAAAAGGTTCGTTGTTAGCACGTTCTCTTGTGTTTGTATGTTTTATTCTTTAGAAGTAGTAGTAATTCTAAGCTATGCTAGATAAGACGTGGTCGTTCAAACAGGTTAAGACTGGCGCATTCAACCAAACCATGAGTCTGATGAAACGCAACATGTCGGAGTTGGATGCACTCCAGCCTGTTAATCCCTTATCCCCCTTATTAGTCTAATAGCTGTGTGTATCATATAGATTATATAATTTTAATCAATTCACCCAAGCGAGCCCACCTAAGACGCAAAGTGCTACTGGGAGTGAAACAGAATGAGAAGACTTTAGGAAGAACCAGAAACCAAATGCTAAACACCCTAAGGGATAAACCTCTTTTACTGTTGAAAAAAAGCAAGGCCGTATAAAGCGGAAGAACTTTATATATATAATGTGTGTGTGTGTGTGTGTGTGTGTGTGTGTGTGTACATACATATACCCACATATGTATGTTTAGATATAGTTACATCTTCTGCAAGGAAAGTTGGATGACTGTCGAGCCAGTGTCCCCCCCTTTCTCGTCGAGCCAGTGTCCCCCCCACTTTCTCGTCGAGCCAGAAAATGCAACCACCACTTCTGCTCCAACAATTCTATAATCTTTCAAAGTTTAAATACAACGTCAATCGCCATCTATCTTCTTGAATCCCGTTCATCTTTCGTCAGTCCTCCCAATTCTTTCTTTTAATTTTGCTTTCTCGCCTTGTTTGGGGAAAACTATCTTTGATAGGGATTCGTATTTATAACGGATGTAAATAAAGTGTGTGTTTGCGCACGCCCGTTTCTTAGATGGACTTGCTATATATGTATATATAAATGTTATATATTTACTAAAGACATTTTTATGTTTAATGTTCTTTTTATAGATACAAGTATTTAAGTAAATGCTCTGTTTATAATAAACAGTATTAAATAACATTTACCGGCCTGAATGTCAGAGAAATTTTCATAGAAAATATTCGTCCTAGGACAGGATTCGACCCTGCATCCTATACGGAACCGTCATTTTACGCTGACGTGCCTTGACCGCTCGGCCACCAAGGATCGTTCGGTAGGCAAGGATGCACGTTCGAATCACACACACACACACACATACATATATATATAACATTATATATATATATATATATATATATATATATATATATATAACATTATATATATATATATATATATAACATTATATATATATATATATATATAACATTATATATATATATATATATATAACATTATATATATATATATATATATAACATTATATATATATATATATATAACATTATATATATATATATATATATAACATTATATATATATATATATATATAACATTATATATATATATATATAACATTATATATATATATATATATATAACATTATATATATATATATATATATAACATTATATATATATATATATATATAACATTATATATATATATATATATAACATTATATATATATATATATATAACATTATATATATATATATATATAACATTATATATATATATATATATAACATTATATATATATATATATAACATTATATATATATATATATAACATTATATATATATATATATATAACATTATATATATATATATATATAACATTATATATATATATATATATATAACATTATATATATATATATATAACATTATATATATATATATATATAACATTATATATATATATATAACATTATATATATATATATATATAACATTATATATATATATATAACATTATATATATATATATATATAACATTATATATATATATATATATATAACATTATATATATATATATATAACATTATATATATATATATATAACATTATATATATATATATATAACATTATATATATATATATATAACATTATATATATATATATATAACATTATATATATATATATAACATTATATATATATATATAACATTATATATATATATAACATTATATATATATATATAACATTATATATATATATATATATATATATATATATATAACATTATATATATATATATATATATATATATATATATATAACATTATATATATATATATAACATTATATATATATATATATATATATATATATATAACATTATATATATATATATATATATATATAACATTATATATATATATATATATATATATAACATTATATATATATATATATATATATATAACATTATATATATATATATATATATATATATAACATTATATATATATATATATATATATATATATATAACATTATATATATATATATATATATATATATATAACATTATATATATATATATATATATATATATATAACATTATATATATATATATATATATATATATAACATTATATATATATATATATATATATATATAACATTATATATATATATATATATATATAACATTATATATATATATATAACATTATATATATATATATATATATATAACATTATATATATATATATATATATATAACATTATATATATATATATATATATATAACATTATATATATATATATATATATATATATATATATATATATATACATTATATATATATATATATATATATATATAACATTATATATATATATATATATATATATATATATATATATATAACATTATATATATATATATATATATATATATAACATTATATATATATATATATATATATATATATATAACATTATATATATATATATATATATATATATATAACATTATATATATATATATATATATATATATATATATATATAACATTATATATATATATATATATATAACATTATATATATATATATATATATATATATAACATTATATATATATATATATATATATATATATAACATTATATATATATATATATATATATATATATAACATTATATATATATATATATATATATATATATAACATTATATATATATATATAACATTATATATATATATATATATATAACATTATATATATATATATATATATATATATATAACATTATATATATATATATAACATTATATATATATAACATTATATATATATATATATATATATATAACATTATATATATATATATATATATATATATATATATATATATAACATTATATATATATATATATATATATATAACATTATATATATATATATATATATATATATATAACATTATATATATATATATAACATTATATATATATATATATATATATAACATTATATATATATATATATATATATATATATATATATAACATTATATATATATATATATATATATATATAACATTATATATATATATATATATATATATATAACATTATATATAATATATATATATATATATATATATATATATATATATATAACATTATATATATATATATATAACATTATATATATATGCCTGACCCCGTCTATTTTAATACTATTCTTGTACAAAATACGAGAAGCTTTTCAACCGTTCTACCCTTGCCGGTAACGTAATTAAACTGAATAATTTAATTTTCCGATTATTTATTCAAGTTAATTAAACTTTTAATGATACACTTCAAATATTCTTCTCTCTAATTTCAACAACTGATCTCTTTCTGATTGGATCTAATGAGGTCACAAAGAGGAAACTTAATTGATTTTTCAACACAGGAAAATCAAGAAAATGGATAATTGCAAAAAAATGTTTGTTTATAATCTGATTAAAACGGAAACTTTTGATTATATATAAAGTTTCGTATAAGACCAGTTATCCTCTCTAAGGAATTCATAAAATAGACTCATTAACCAAAGATAAGTCAGATGATAGATTTAAGCTGAATATTCATGACAGTGTTTCTCTAATTTTGACTAATTCCGATTAAGACGATCTCATTCTCAGATTTCAGACAACTCTCAGGTTAATGTCATTATGAAGTCGCGTGTACTGAACAAAAATATTGATATAATGTTTGGGAAAAGGTCACCTGTATAATATTGTTTATTATTATATGGGAAAGCGTTTCTCGAACTTTTTTAACCCTTGTGAAACTTTTGAAATAGTTTTCATATCTCAAGAGACACCTGCATAAAATTATTATATACCATCATTAATTTTATATATTTTATCTTAGTTCATCTTTTAAAAAAAAAAAATAATGAAATCAAATCGCTTGAAAATTTCATTGTAAACCGAGTATAAATGATGCACTAAATCTGAAAATAAAATTAAAATATTGTTTGTTTATTTTAATTATTTTTTAATAAAATATTCTGTACATCTGGGTGTTGTTAAAAAAAAAGTCGTTGATATTACTTTTTTAAAAACTTATTTTTATTTAATTAATAAATATTTTTAATTTTAAATTATCGATTCTCCTGTACAATTCTGAATTGCCTTACTTCAATAACTGAGAAACAGGGTTTCCCAGGGGCAATTCCAAGATGTGTTTGCTGCCAAAATTTAAATAATTAAAAATGTATCCTTTTTAGTCTTTTATTCTGGATGCGCGCGCAGGTTGTGTATTCTGAATTTTAATCCCCACGGCACAGTTAATCTTTGGTATCACTGTGTCATAAATCTGAACTCTCGCTCACATTTGGTGATTGTGGAGAGAACATTACGCAACACATCACTGGGATAGGTGAACTACGATAAAATATATAGCATTAATAATGGTATACAGTGTAACCCGGATATAAGAAAAACCCGTATATAAGAGACTTCGTCTCCGGTCCCGACAACTCTCTTATATCCGGGTTATACTGTATAATAATTTTATTCAGGCGTTCCCTGAAACATGAAAACTATTTCAAATATTCCACAAGGGTAATAAAAAAAAAAAAAAAAGTTTGAGAAACGCTCTCCTATATAATAATGAACAATACAGTGTAACCCGGATATAAGAGAGTTGTCGGGACCGGAGAAGTCTCTTATATCTGTGTTTCTCTTATATCCGGGTGTGGTCTATTTTGTTTAGGTAAGTATGGCTCTAATTTGGGACCAGATAAAATCTCTCTTATATCCGGGTTACACTGTATTATATAAGCGACCGTTTCCCAAACTTTATCGCATTATTTTCGTTCATAATGGCATTAACCTGAGAGTTATTTGAAAATCTGAGAATATGATAGTGTTAATCGGAATTAGTCAAAATTAGTGAAACACGGTCATGAATATTCAGCTTCTAAATGTAGAGAATGTATATCTATTTTCAGGACTATGCGGTTTTATCTAACTCGTCCTTACTAAAAATTACGATTTATGGCCTTTGGTCGTAAAAGCAAACGATAATTTTGCATACCCAGTAGAAGATCTACCTGGTGGGAGATAAAGCAAACGATAATTTTGCATACCCAGTAGAAGATCTACCTGGTGGGAGATAAAGCAAACGATAATTTTGCATACCCAGTAGAAGATCTACCTGGTGGGAGATAAAGCAAACGATAATTTTGCATACCCAGTAGAAGATCTACCTGGTGGGAGATAAAGCAAACGATAATTTTGCATACCCAGTAGAAGATCTACCTGGTGGGAGATAAAGCAAACGATAATTTTGCATACCCAGTAGAAGATCTACCTGGTGGTGGGGGGGAGATGTCAGCAGTTGGGATGATAATGTACCGGCCATTAAATACGGGTAATTTCTAAATTTTCCCCCCTTTACAATTTCGGGCTGTCAAGTCGTAGGCACGACCAAGAAGGATTTCCGCAAAATTCTGTGAAAACGCCACGATTCTATCATTAGCTACGTAGTAGAATGTACTTTGCCAGGGCTGCAAACGGTTTCGAATTCAGTTTTCCTTCTCTTAGATTGGTTGCCATCTGTATGGCCTGAAATTTAACTTATAGCTGAGGGGATTCATAGATTTATACTTTTCCCGGGAAAGTGAATGTAACGAAATTTGACTGGAACTCGAACACGTCTCTCTGATTTCTTTTTCGAACCGCTATCATCACACCACCCGCACATCTTAAATGTGTCTAACTCTAGTTATTATATGATAAAAAAAATAAAAATAAAAATCAATTATTTATACAAATAATTACAAATGTTTTGGTTTTTGAAATCACTTTAGCGTTGCAAAGATAATTTTACCCGAATATTTCAGTAGCAATACGTTGGCGTATTGGTATGCTGCAATTCTATTTAGCTCAAAATCAGAAGTCTGTATCAGAGCAAGTTTTACTTAATTTTATTAGATTAATCTAAAAAAACGAAAAGAAAAGAAAACTGTTTTTTCTATAAGATATATAAGCTAAATATTGTCTAATATATGATTAGACTTTTCTGAATGAGTTATGTATTTAAATAAACGAAAACCTTCTAGTTCTGCGTTGTCAGTACATTTCTGTCTGTTTGCATAAGTGTAAATCTCTTGGTATGTCGTAAGACTTCTCTGTCTGAACGCCAACTCCCACACGCACTGGCGAGAGAGTAATTATGAAGGTGAAAGAATTAGATTACTTTTTCTTTCAATTAATATCTTGTGGCAGAGATTTGTTTTCGTCAGAAAGCACTCCTCCCCACTGTCTTCATTAATCACGATTGCGATAACTTGTATATTCGACAAACCTTTTAAAAAAAACAACATAAAAGCGATATACAATCAGTCAAGTTAATAAAACGGAAATAGAAGTAATTAGAATTGGCAATGACTTCATAGATCTATTTACAGCTGTTTCAACTCCGGTCGGTGAACGGAAGATAACTGAACGGTTGTAATGCGATTATATCTCTTATGGTCAGCCGTAGATCGTTTAAGTAGTGTATAATGGTTGGTCTAAATTACTCTCAAAGATTAACGGAATTTTTTTTTAATCATCTCATCCCAAGCAAAGTAATAAAGCCACTAAGATGCAAAGGGGTTACTGAATGTGAGAGAATATGAGAGAAAAAAAAAAAACATTAAGGAGAGAGGACAATAAAAGAACAAAAATTAAGAAGGCAGAAGATAACGATTGATATCGCATTTAAATTTTCCCATCAAGCAAGGGACTAAAGTCACTAAGATGCAAAGGGGTTACTGAGTGTTAGAGAATATGAGAAAAAAAAAACATTTATTAAGGAGAGAGAACAATAAAAAAACAAGAATTAAGAAGGCAGAAGATAAAGATTGACATTGCATTTAAATTTCACCCTAAGCAAGGAACTAAAGCCTCTAAGACGGAAAGTGGTTACTGAGTATTAGAGAATATGAGAAAAGCTAATGTTAAGGAGAGAGAACAATAAAAGAACAGGAATTAAGAAAACAGAAGATAACGATTGACATTGCATTTAAATTTTTGAAGATTAAACTTGACTGGGAGGCAAAAAGCCGGAAGTGATTTGGACAAACGAGAAATGCGATAGAAAAATTGTCAGCATAGAAATTACGGCTACATCTCGCCATTTCAACTGCAGAGTGATGAGATATTTCCGCTAATCTAGAAAGATACATTATGGATATGGGAAAATAACTGAAGCCGAGATGCCAGGATCAATAACATTGCAGATTCTTTGGGGGGGGGGATTTATCAAGAATCTTTAAATATATACTAGGAGCACCAAACCTGACATGGGAACAATATCCAAAGCAAGGAGAAACGGCATGCTTATAATGGACAGTAAGAATCCGGAATAGACTTCCACGAGCGAGAAGTACAAGAGAAGAAACTGTTATTATAGAACATATGGTTATATTTAGCCATTTCAAATGTTAAATAATAACCTACCACCAACTTCGTATTGTGCTTTAATTTATAAAGTCTAGGTTTCAAAGATGAAAGGTGTGAGAAATTTGTCCTGGCTTTCCCCTCATGGAAGGATTAAAGGTGCCAGAATCGATGAAAGCAACAACGGCTTGAAAGTTTAGAGCGGAAAATTTTCTCTTTTAGGCTGAAGATTAAAGATTCACACTCCTGCTCAGGGTCTAACAATACAAGAAGAAAATATTTATTTACATACACAAAGAAAAAGGTAAAAAGATATACATAAAAGGTGAGAGAAAGGGGGGAAAGAAAATTTCTTTTAACTTAAAGGAAGAAATAGTGTTCATATTAAAGCTTGCTCAAAATATTTCTCTGAGCGCCGAAACGTTCTTTAAGCAAGTAAATTGTTCTTAAGGGGTTAGCATAAGATTTCTTCAGAGCTCTTGTTGAGGGGAAAACAATCGGAAGATCCGTACTTTGGAGTTTAGTGAGTTCTTAGACTGACGACAAGAATTTCAATGTCCTGGGAAGCAGATCTCGAGTAGTTTTGGTAAAGGACCGACACTATGTCTTTAGAGGCCAGCATATAGATTTTCCTTCTTGAAAAAGTTTCTGAACATGACTAATGTTACTGTCGCCGACCTGATGTTATCACAGACGATGTCCATTACTCACTGCCAAAGAGGTGCATACTCTCCGTATTTAACAAATTTCAAGTTTCAGAAATATCGGGAACTATTCCCTTCAAAATTGCTATACACTTTCCCGGCTCTCTCATTCGTCAAAAAAATATATTCTTATCTTTGATAAGAATCAAGGCTTTGGGAGCCGGATTTGAAAGCAGGAGTGACAGTCGAGGCAAAGATCAGCATTGTAGTAGCGGTTCTCAAATTAAATTCTAATAAAGGTCCATCAAAAGAATTACCATGAAAGTATTTATGGAAAATGCAGAGGGAATCTATGATGCAGCGGTGGAATAGCGGCTGAAGCCTAGATACCAGGTCAGGACCAATATCATCACAGATTCTTTGTATTTTATGAAGAATATTTAAATGCATAGCAGAAATGCCAGACCAGTTGTGATATCAATATTTAATGTATGGACGAATTGTAAACTTATAAAGTGTGTTTCATTAAGACGGATCAAAGTCATCAATAAATAAATCAGTCATGGTGAAAATTGATTTATTTCTCTGTTGGGTCGTGTCATGGCAATTAAGTATGAAAAATAATATCGCCCAAGTGTCCGCCAAGGCTTCGGCAGCACACCTCCATTCGATGGTCAAAATTTTTGATGACGTCTTTGCATAGCTGCTTCTCAATCTCACCAATATGCCTTATCTCATCCTTTGGCTGTTGAATTGTTGTTGGTTTGTTAGCATAGACCTTACTTTTGAGATGACCCCAAAGGAAGAAATCTGAAGGCGTCAAGTCGCACGATCGTGGTAGCCAACTCACTTCGCTGCTTCGAGAGATGATGCCACCTGGGAACTTCTCATTGCATTTCTATTTGAACGTCCATTTTCGTTATAGGCTTCGATAACTTTAACACGTTGTTTGATTGTTAATCTTTCCATGGTTGAAACTGCCAAGGACTTCAGTTGTTAAGTCTGAAAGAAAAAGAAAAAATCATTAGACGCTTAAACTTAATTTACATTTAAAATCGGTCCAAGTTATTGGAACACCCTTTAAATGTGTAAGATAGATTTCGTCGAATAAATGTGTCCACAGCAAAAGGTCAGGAAGTAGTCATTTGACATTTTTATGCGAACGTAAATAGTATTCTTATTTCATACAGATCATTTTATCGTTATTATGTTAGCCAGTGTCTGCAGTTGACCGTCATTTATAACCTGTTCAATGTTTCTAACAGTATCTGAATGAGAGGAAGTCATTCCATCTTTGTTCTTCGCATCAGACCGGAAGAGGCCAGTCGGAGACGAGCAAATAGCATAATATATGACTTCCGGCTGTAACTTCATCAATAGCGATTTACTTACAGCTATTGTCGGTTTTTTCGAAGTGTTAGAAAAATAAATGTCTGTTTTTCAGAAAGACGCGATAACTTTCTGTATGACTGGAACGAATATTCGACAATGTTTAAACTCCATGTCCGAAAAAAATAACGATTTGTCAAAAGGGCGGTTATTCCTTTGACACCGCTATGACTGTCGAGGAAGCCAAAGATGTATACAATTGTTATTTATAAGATTATACAGATTTGTGAACCAAATACAATGTGCATTATTTACATTATTCGGACTATTGTCTTCATCTTTGTCGCAATATTTATTACAACGTTTCGGCTGTTGTACACTCCGGCTTTCTTCAGATGGTTGGAATGTCGAACTGACCCCTTTATTTTGCTCACTGAGGTAGACTGTTCTAGTTCCACGTGCCATGCTTTTAATGGATGTCAGTTATCAGTTATCTCCTGTTAATTTCCCTCTGAAAGTTCTCCACTGCCTTAACCGGGTATTGAACTCACACTGTTTGGGTCCTGTCACTGGATCTAACTAACGCCTCAAGGACACATGGCACAGTGGATAAAGGCTGTTTTCTCTAATTCCCAGTATGTGGCCTTTTTGTCTCCATTTTCTCTAAAGTTTCGTTGTTCACATATTCGGTCCACAGTTTTCCCAGAGTTCACCTGTAAAACCCCGTCCTGGATAGTGATTTTCTAAGCGCTGCTTAGATGTGGCACAAGGCCGGAAGTATGGAGCACCCAGTGAGGATCGAACTCGCTACTCAGCCGTAATTGTTCTAGCGAGACAAGCTTCCTAACCCTTACACCACCTCTCGAGGTGTCCCAACCCCGTCCTGGATATGACGGTAATCTACACACCCTGCAGCGTGGAACCACCTCTTAATTGCATTTGTTCCTAGATCCACCCTGACCCAGGGTGGTAACACCTGTTGGGGTCCCAGTTATAGGCAAATAGTGAAACCCCAAAACAAAAATCAGCAGTATATTTTATAATCGAATGAGCAACCATACATTTTTAGAGCAAAATGACAACTAATATAAGAAATATAAAAAAATAGTAAATTTATCAACAATACATTTCATGATCTACAAACTAATATATAAGTGAAGATTGAAGCCAACACTCAGAGGCGACAGGCTGTTTCATACTAGACGCAATTGTCAGGCCTGACGATTGCATCTAGCATGAAACAGCCTGTTGACTCTAAGTGTTGGCTTCAATCTTCACTTTGATATTTATATACGCTATATCTCTGATATTGAGCACTATCCCATAAATATAGCACACCTTAAATTTCTTCATATATATATATATATATATATATATATATATATAAGTTACGTTTACTTTGAAAGTATAAATTCTATACAAAATATCTAGTTGAAAGTATGAAATCATGTTCAAAATATTTAGATTTCGGCATTAGATAACCCGTAGGTGTTGATTTGCCACGAAACAAAATTAACCAACTAACAATACATCTTTATTGCAAAATTATCAACAATACCTACTTACCTGCGTTCAAAATATATTTAGTTGATGAATTTGTATTCAAAATATTTATATTTCGGCATTAAATAACCCATAGAGGTGTTGACATGCCGTTAAACAAAATTAAGCAACCAAAATCTGTAGAACAACCTTTGTATTGGTTCAAGTTCTTCATCTGTGAGGAGATTGTCCAGCATTCACTGCCATATTACATAAGAATTCAGTACTCATTTTTTTTTTTTCTAATGAAATTTTTCTGTTTCTTAATACTTTGCTTAGCTTTTCGAAGGCATCCACCTTCGGATTCCGGTGACACACCTTTTCTTGTTCTCCATTATCTAAATTGTACATGCTTGATTTTGATGTCTCCAATTGGTAATTTACATGTTGGACTGTTATTTTTATTTTTTATTTTTATTTTTTTGCTGTCAACTATGCATTCTATCTTCTTGTAATTGATATTTAGTCCTTTCATCTCGCTTCCAATCAATAACTTCTCTAGGAGTTCTTTCCGTGACTGCTATCAACACTGTCAAGTTCGTAGCTGCCAACAATGAATCTTGGTCGGAATTTTAATTCTCCCCGAATCGCCTCGTTATATAAGTTGAATAAGTCCCGGTGAGAGAATTTCTATTTTTGTATTGTTTTTTGGGGGGTTTTTTTGTTTTGTTTTTTTTTTCACCTACAGTTACAGCTCAATAATTTACAAGTGTCGCAGGAAATAATTTCTTAACCAATCAGATGATCTTTTGTAAAAGGTCTTTAGGGATTTCCAAATTGGGATCATTACCTTAAGAAGTCAGTCTAGTTTATTTATGTTATTTTGTTCTATGTGGGTTCTTAGCAAATGTACTTGTGTCTGGTTAAAAGCTTTATACAATTTTATCAATAGCCATGGCAGGAAATCGAAGACACTGACCAGGCCACTACCCCAGTGCACACGGTTTATTCAATTGAACCAGTTTTATTGCTTAATCATTTCATTCAGTAAACGGTGGGCGCCATTTTGGCCGAATTCGATAGAAACTTGGCAAATACGAGCAACTGTCTGGTGCCCCGAAGAAGTTCTGAATTTCGGAAAGAATGCAAAGGAAATAAAAACGTAACACTTTTGTAGTCGAAGAATATGAAGCCTGGCATGGCATTCGTCAAAAAGAATGGGATTATAAAGAAATATAGTCATAAGGTGTGCCATATTTGTTGTGATAAAGTGCTCAATATCAGAGAGCGTATATAAATATAAAAGTGAACAATGAAGTCAAAACTTAGAGGCGACAGTCTGTTTCATGCTTGACGCAATCCTCAGTTTTTCCATATTTCTTAAATTTTACAGTTTGGTGGGAGTGCGGGAGTACAAACATTCTCCATACAGTTTCATTGTCACAAACGCTTTCGGTCACACCTTTAACCATTTTGAAGGAGGTTTTGATACTGTGACTTTTTCTACGTTTTTAACTGTTTGTGATTGTGTCTGTGTTGTTTTGAATAATGTTTTTGAATATTTTGTTTATTCCGAGCTTTCGGATGTTGAGCACGGCTGGAATTCGAGTGATCGTCTTTCTGCTTTTTAAAAAAAACTTTCAGGACGCCAATCCCATTCTTAAACAAGGTGAGGTTGATAGCGTGTATATATATATATATATATATATATATATATATATATATATATATATATATAATATATTATATATGTGTGTTTCTTTGAATAATTTAGATGTGCTCTCTCTACTTATTTTCAACAGGATCCTTTTATATTCGCGGATAAGATTTTTGGTGTCATTACTGAAAGACGAGAGAAAATAGCAATGTTGATATATATTTCTTTTATTTCCGAGTACATTCGACATAGTAATGTCATCATCAGGGTATTGTTTATTACAAGATATATATGAGACAGACAGACATAGCTATAGATAAGTACTTCTTCCTACTTTGAGGATTACTCCCACTTAATACCTCAAGACGGTGGGTAGGTGGCGCTTTTCCGGATTATAATAAAAGGAACATAAACGATATATTTAGAGAGTAAACGGGTTTTAAGAGGATACCTGTTTTTTTTAATTAATAATGTCTACTGGCCTAGATATCGAAAGTTTAAAATATATTCCTCTCGACTGAAATCGAGCGTGTATTTCATACTTTACTGTTAAGCCACGGGAAGTCATTAAAACAAAAGGAATAAAACTTAGATTCATGTTGATTGACATCTTTTTTTTTTCTCGTCACAGGGAACCGACATTCTTAGCTTTGTCTTCTGCAAATACGCTTGCTTCACTCTGTCACGACACAATTTTTATCGTTAGAATTCATCTTACATATTTATAAATCTACCATTCGTCCGTGCATTCGACCATATCTGATCTGCTACACCGGCTATATATCTCCAGTTTATTGATAAAATCCAAAGAACAGTCTGTAATGTTATCTGTCCTGACCCGGCATCTCGTCATTTACCCAATACAGCGATGTGACTTCCCTCTGTTTTTCTATAAATATTCTCATGTTCAAATGATCTCCCCTCCCCCACCACTTAATAACTTCAACGCATGAATCTAAGCGTACCTTTGGCAATTAAATCTCATCTTTTTACTGTTGGAATCGCTTATAGATGTAAACGTAAACTTATATTGTAATTGTTTCTTGATCTCTTCGCATCGGGAACTCTCTTCTGTTTTTTCTTTTCCTTTTCTGCCATCTACAATCTTTAAAAAAACACTAATTTAACACAACGTTAGTCGCTATTTTCTAACTCCTTCAAACCTGTTTTTATAATCTGTAGGCCGGTAAACATTAATTTCACTGAATATAAAAGCAAAAAATAGTTACCTAATTACTTTTATATATGCAATAACTATAACATTTATAGTGTGTGTGTGTGTCTCAGAGACAGAGAGAGAGAGAGAGACACAGAGAGATATCACCTATGGCCTATATATGAAACCCACACAAATAGGAGTAATAAATGGACGGGTTCACGCCTCGAGCAATAATCTATCACCATCCAGTGTTGATTTATACATTCACACAGTCTTGTACCTCTAAACACTGTACACCTTAGCTTGAATACTTTCCACTATAAATAAAGCTAATATATATATATATATATATATATATATATATATATATACGATGTCTGATTTTTTTTAAAAAAAAGTATAGCGATTGGTACTATATAAAGAAAACTACAACACATCAATTCGGCATTTAATCTCCTTCGAAGTAGTTCTCTTCTAAAGCCACATACTTTATTGGGCGTTGTTTTCATTGATGAAAGCATTCTTGGAAGTCTTTTTTTTGGGGGGGATAGTTGCATTCTCTTGAATTTCCTTAAAGTCTTGAAATTTTCATTTCCATTTCAGTTCATGATGGTTTGTTTGTGTTTAATGCTTATAGAATTTGTAATCGTTCTTTTTTTTTTTTTTTCAATTTACGTGATATAGTGCATTTGAATATTTAGAAAGCATTTGTTGGATTTCTGGTGTTTTGTTGCTGTGTTGGTTGCGATATAATTGAACTGTTATGACTGAAAACCCTACGTATATTAGGTAGATCAACAAAAATTATTCAAATAGATTTATATTTATTTTCTGCTCAGATCAATTTTCTGGTTTCAGGAGAGTATTCGAATATAAATTGTCGGATGTCTATCAATCATACTTGCCTTCAAAAAAGAAGGTGTCACCGGAAACCAGAAAAAAATAATTCGAATATATATATATATATATATATACCTGATGATCCGGAGTCCTTTAAAAGGATTTTGGTGAAATAAATTATTGTAATGGTACTTTAAAGTGGTCTGTTTTTCATTAAATATCAGCTTTGGATTCACATTGAGCTCTCAGGATTTCATCCTCCTTGGAATTACCCATACGGTTTACCAAGTTCTTCGTACTTAACTATATATATATATATATATATATATATATATATATATATATAATTGGAGAAGATAGGTTTGCCTATCGTTCGGTTCACACTCCTCCTCCTTCTTTTGAACTGGAGTCGATGTCTATCCTCTATTTCCTGTTTAGGATTTTATTTCTGGTTCTTCTAAAATTCACTTTCACTCTCAGTCACCTCTTGCGTTTGGTTGCGTTATTCTGTTACTTTGACTCAATTGATTATCACGCACACACTCACTTTTATTTTACCATCGTTCCGGATTCCGATCCATATTTGATCTGCAACGCACACATATATATGTGTGTGTGTGTGTGTGTGTGTCCATGTTTGTCCGCTGCTTACTAACGTACAAAACATAGCTTTTGATATGCTTTCAGCTTTTTTGCTCTCTGTGATGTAAGGCCACTTCGAGCGTCCAAGTGGACAGGTTAAGTATGGGTTACCTCCACTTCTGATCACGAGTTTCCGTCTTTATTCTTAACGCCGGCGATTTCAAGCGCAGTTTGAAATATAAACAAAGCAATTTCTAAAGTATTCATGAATTTTTACTTTTTTTTTTTTAATCTGACATGTTTCGGATCCGAAACATGTTACAGTAAATCTGAATGACTTGGTGCACTTCAAAGATAAAATAAACCTGACTTTATCGTAACGTTCTTTGGAGCCATAAAAAACACGCCAGATAAGGTGGTGGTTTCTCCTGCAAGTAGGGGCACAAGGGGGGACACTTTTTCTTGAAGTTCTCGAATACGCAGGCTGATAGACGAAAGAAATACTGTTTAAAATTGTAGAGTGAGTTGCCATGGTTGAATGTAAACTAAATGATTAAAATGTCCAACAGACAGAATTGACAAAGATTGCAATAACAAGAAAATGAAAAAAAAAAAAAACTGGTCAAAAAATAATATAGAGCAAGTAAACAATATATGCAAGGCAAAGCAACACGAATAAGCCAAAAATTTGACAAACAAGAGTTAGTTCAGACAAATTAACAGAGCCTTCTGACTTCAAGACAGACCAGGACTGAAACAGATGAGACCAAGAACCGGTCTATTTTATTAGCTGGAAAGAAATCCCAGCATGCATTTGTGTGCTTCTGGCTATAAATTAAGAAGAGTAAGAGTTTTTCAGTCATTTCCTGTAAGGATTGGAATGAACAAAAATAAATGAATCGCCTATTCAAATACAGGTATCCGTTAAAATGACATTTCAGGTGATAATAAATTATATTGGATTAGAAACATAGAATCTATTAATTATATATATATATATATATATATATATCAAATATGTGGTGCAGTTCAATTTTTATTACATGAATCATTCATACAAAAAGTAGATTAGTAAAGTTAATGATATAAAATGGCGAAAAACATCTTTGCAAACAAATTTATTGAAGTTGCATTAATCCACGAATCATTCGATGAATGTTATGATCCTTGTTTTTAATAACTTCAAGTTGTATAAGGTTGTTTTTTTTATTTTGATAGTACTTTCAGCTGTTCTTACAGCCATCCTCAGGCATGGAAATTATTTTGTTTTTAGTAGATCCAGGTAATAGCGGGCACGAGAAATTAAATGCGAATCGAAATGTGTTTCTTTTTAGAAATGTGTTATTGTTAACGGATAAGAACTTATGGAGCGTGCAGTCGCAACGCTAAAGTTAATTTTTTTGAAAATTTAAGAGAGTGCGTTTTTTACTAATATGATAATTTGAGAAATTTTTTTTTTTTTTTTTTTTTTTTGGAGTTTTTCGGTGAATGTGTCATGAACTAAATTGTTCAATAATTACCTAGATCTACTAAAAACAAAATAATTTCCATGCCTGAGGATGGCCTAATGTACAGGCGAAAGTACTAGCAAATTAAAAAAAGACCTTATACAACTATTAAAAACAAGGATCATAACATTCATCGAGTGATTCGTGGATTAATGCAACTTTAATAAATTTGTTCGCGATTTTTTTTTGCCATTTATATCATTAACTTTACTAATCTACTTTTTGTATGAATGATTCATTGTAATATATATATATATATATATATATATATATATATATATATATATATATATATATATATATATAATCAATAAAGTAATCATTAAATCACTGTAGGGATGCAAAAGGCGATTATCTCCTTTTGCTTGAGATGAAGTCACGAAGATCACATGATGGCCAGTGAGTGACGTCAGTTCTCAAAGGGATGAAAGCGGCCAGTCGTTAGTTAGCCGCCTGAAATCAAGACGTTGGGAAATATCTCTTAACCGCAGACATAGAAGATAAATCCGGCACGCTGGATTTCCCGTTGGGAAATATAAATATGGCTGCACCACATAGCCTTGCCGTTTCCCTGTTCAGAAAAATATGTCTTCTCTAGAGGCTTAGAAGAATCCTCCGACAGGTCAAGTTCCCGTTGGGAATTATTACAAGTAAGACCCTGTGTCTCTTTGACATTTTTACACTGCTTGTTGGTGTATACATGTGCCGTAGCTTTTCTGTGCAGGACAAGTGTAAATATTTGTATACAATTTTGTGTATGACTTATAGCAGTATAAAATTCTCTGAGATTAAAGCATGTTTGTCATTCCTTTTCTTTCGTCTGTTCTTTTCCGTCCGTGTATTAAGATGTTATTATGTCACTGATATAATGATAACCATAATGGGAGACATGCAAATAGGAAATATTCCTTTCTCGCATAGCACTCAGCGTCAATGAACAACCTTACCAATATAAAGTCTGCCAAAGATGAAAACATGAAGAAAGTCCAAACAAAAACTTAGATTGATTTCTCGAGGCATTGGGGACTCTAAGACAATGCCGGCACTAGTGAGTGCTTGTGTGTATGCATTTATTTATTTATGAACTCACTATAAACGTTATATTTAGTGCGTATTCGTATTTGAGAAGGCATACCCGTTTTTAAACAAACACGTGTACCGGCAAAATATAACATTTATCATTTTTTAAACTCCGGTAACTGGTTATATAATTGATTGTTTGTTTTTTTTTTTTTTTTTTGTTTTTACGGCTTATCAACTTTTTGCAGGTTATTTAAAGCCAGAAAATATTTTTAGTTTGTAAGAATTTTCTTTTGGGTGGAGTAGACAATCTTTTGCTGGAACAAATCCTACTAATTAACGCAAGCTGGGAGGAGAAGAGGTGGATAAACACATTTCTCAAATGTATTTGCGCGCAAATAAATCCAACGGACACAACTGAAATCTGAACATGGTTTTCCAATTTCAAGTCATTATCCATTACACCACCCGCACATCCAAGCTTCTTTTTCTTTTCTTTTTTTTCTTGAAAATCTACATTCCTATCAGCAAAAAATTAAAATCCCTCTCGCCCGCTGCAAGCCTTTTGATGAGTTTTTAAGAAAAGGAGGTTGCTACCTAAATAAACTGTTTGCTTATATAACGTCACACTTAAACGCATAAATTTAACTACACAGATGCAATCCTATTTTCTGTTTTCTCTCCCCCTATTAAAAGACAATAAATCCAACTTTCCCCCTGTTTGGTGCCACTTCACCTGCAGACAATAAACCGTCTGCCGTCTCCTATTTTATGGCATTTGAGCATGGAATTGGTGAGCGTCCTCTTCTCTCGGCCAAGGAATTTCATGCTATGTTGACTTCCTTTGAGTTGAAGAGCTCATTCTGAAGTGGCCAATTTTTGCGATAACAGTTGTTGTTCGTAACATATTTTGGGAGGTCATGACCTTATTCATGATATCATGAAAGGCAAGTGAGAATAGAAAGAAGAGAGAAACAAAAACAAATTTTATAGGATTCAAATTTCAAGATGTCTTTCCGTCATATACAATTTCTGAATTACTGAGATGAGGAGTCATCATTATTTACACTATTTACATTCGGACGATAGTCCTCATCTTTGTTGTTGTTTCGGTCGTGGTGCTCTCCGGCCTTCATCGGGTACATATCGAAACAGTTAAGTTCGAAATTCCCAGTAGGTTACCCGGACTGATATACATCTGATGAAGACCGGAGGGTGCAACAGCCAAAAAGTTCTGATTATAACAACAACAAAAATAAAAACAATTGTCCGAATGGACATTTAATAAATGAGGTGTGTGTGTGATATGCGACGCGCGTAGCCCCCGATTTACGATGGTCCGGACTTGGCATGGGAAAACTAAGCATGTGTACACAAAGGATTTCATATTCACGGAATCGCTTCTCTGTGGAACCGACTCCCAGGAGTGTGCTTCCCTGATCGCTACCATCTTAACCTGTTCAAGTTTAGGGTCAACTATTATCTTCCCTACATACCCCCATAAAACTGTGCCTTTTACTCTGTAACCTTCTACCTCGAGTGGCTCTTCGGACCTGCACGTTCTGGTATTCCTGAGCTTACTTCACTCGACATGCGAATAATGACGTCATTTCTGTAAGTCGTCTTTATGCCATTGTCTGAAAATTTCTTAACCCGAGCAAGAAGCTTTGATCGGAATTTTATGGAGTGCTTCGGACTGATAACTTTTCATAGAGTTGTACATTTGATGGCTTTTAAAGCAGAAACCTTCAACGTTTTTTATTGCTGGCCTCTGGCCCTCCATAATAAAGGAAAGACCGTTTAAGACACTTATATTAAATGACATTATTACCACATTTCACTATCAAATTAAGTCCCGGTCCTGGCCCAAGTTGAATGATAGGTGGTGTCAATGTTAGCTCAGATTCAGTAACTTAAAACATAAGCAACGTTTAAGTATACGTAGTATCAACTCCTTCCCCCCCCCCCCATTTGGATGAGATGTGACACAAGTTCTTTTTTAGGTGGGGACCGAGGCGCGTACGCCCGAGACAAGGACAAAAATTGCCCCCGCAACTGTCGGTTGCGCTGGCCTCTGTGCGAGCACCGATCCCTCCCTCTGGTGCAATGGGAGAGCACGGCCTCAAGCGGCTGGGCACCTCTCAGTATAATTTTCTCAGTTGCCCCTCTGTCCTTTGACAGAGGGGCAACTGAGCGCACTCTGCCCAAAGACACAACTGAGAGATAATAAGCCAACGTTGAAAATCCTTCCAAAAAGGAATTTATACGCATAAGTGTACGCTCTTACAGACAGAAACCAAAGCCTGTGAGAATTGGTTTAATCCTATTGATCATCGGGGTAGTGTTCTGGTTAATTCATAATATTTATCCGGACAATAAAGTTGCATTTATTGATATAGGACAAGTAGCAAATAATCATTTCCTAATATTAACATACGAATTAGCCCCATTTGTCCGCTAAAGAACTTCTGCTAACGACCACTACACAAAGTAGTATAAAAGAAAATTGGAAGAGAAACGTACAGTATGTCTTAGAGCAGGGGGGGTGAATTGAACGCAATCCAGAAAGTATATAGTATAAAATACCCTAAGCCAGTAGTTCTAAAACTGTTTTTCTCTGGGTCGCACTTTTGGGACGAAAATTTGCTGAGGCAAATTTTATGTGATAAAAAGAACATTTAAAAATTAAATTAAAAATTAAAAAAAAAAACAGGGGGAGGGTTAAAGGGAGATATCCGCGTATTCAAAGTTAGAACGTTATCATTGATAACTCTCTCCTCCAATTTGCAGACCCTAGTTACTATAATCTTTATACTTGATATAATGTAAAAATATCAGTTATAAAATCGGTCAATAATTATTTATAACTATTCATACTGGGACTTGTAGATGCAATTATATGTAATCCATAATATTTTAAATTTTGAAATCATATTTATTTTTTGGCATATGAATGTTTTTAAATTGTTTCGAAATCTTTGATTGTCTTTTAATCATTCCGCCTCACCCGCTATCCTCTTTCGCCTCACCTTTGAGGCGCGATGCATCGCTTGGGAACCACTGCCCTAAGCTTACTTAACTACATATAGGCATATATTTTATTACACGTTACTTTTAGTGGATACACATACATTGAGAAGATACCTTATTTTTTCTGACGATAAACTACATCCGCGTTCTGGGAGATCAACTTCATCCCACAGCAAGGCCTCTGATCAGGAGGTTTTGGGGAGCGTGGAACCACCCCTTAATTGCTGGTGTTCCCAGGTCCACCTTCACCCGGGGTGGTAGCACCTGTTAGGGTCCCAGCTTTGGGCAAATAGTTAACCCTCAAAACTGGGGTCCAAGCACTACGAAAGTGTAAAAATAGGTTTCAATATAAGTAAAAAATTTTGTGAAAAAATTATTACAGCAATATATTCTTGGGAAAAATATTACCAGTAGTACTTTTTTAGAAAAATATTACCAGTAATAAAATCTTGTCGGCATTAAATAACACATTGAGGTTGATATGCCGTAAAACAAAACAAACCAAGCTAAACTGATTTCTTACAAAGAATCCATTTTCTATTCATACGAACCTATCCTAAGAACCTTGTCTGCGTTAAATAACACATTGAGGTTGATATGCCTTAAAACAAACCAAACTAAACTGATTTCTTACAAAGAATACATATTCTATTCATACGAACCTATCCTAAGAATTTTGTCGGTGTTAAATAACCCATTGATGTTGATATGCCGTAAAATAAATCAAACTGATTTCTTACAAAGAATCCATATTCTATTCATACGAACCTATCCTAAGAACCTTGTCAGCGTTAAATAACCCATTGAGGTTGATTTGCCGTAAAACAAACCAAACCTTATTTCTAGTTCGAGTCTGAGTCGATGTTATAGACAAAATCATTGATTCGGTAATGCTATCGATCTCTGAGCTTTCACAGTGCAGCAAGATTTAATTACATTTCTGGGAAATAAAAATCTCTATCTTGAAAACCTCGAAGCCCATATCATTTAATTATTTCCATATACGACCATAATGACCATACAACGTTGAAACACTGGTTGTCATAAGATCACCGAAGTTAAGCAACGTTGAGCCTTGTCCATAGCTAGATGAGTGACCGCTTGGAAATACCGTGGATATGTGAATGGTGTAACAAATAACAAGTCAGAATTAGAAATTGAACAACCAAGTTCGAATTCGAGCTCCTTATAGTCACTTACGTGCTAATACCTTTGGGAAAGGCATGAACCCAACTATGAGTTAATTATTAGAACTTGTTTCAATAAATTAATATTATCTCAAAAACATTCTTACAGTCTAGCTGCAAAAGGTTGATAAGTCGTAAAAAAAAAACAACAAATCAACAAAAGACCCAAGGAGTTGTGAGTTCAATACCTGGCCACAGCAGAGGTGAACAGAAATTTGGAGAGTTCCGTTACTAAAGGGAAATAATTGAAACTGAGATATCAAAAAAAAAAAAAAAAAATAAAAAGTTATGCCACATGAAATTAGATCAATCTGCTTCCTGGGAATAAAAGGATTCGGTTCAAAATTTCAATGTATATCACCTGAAGAAGTCCGGAGCGTACAACGACCGAAACGTCGTTAATATGCCAAACACTGTATCAGGACTACAGTCTGAACGATGTAAAAAGTGTAAATATAAACAACGAAATTTCTAATTAACAGATTTTATTTATAAATCTCTAAAATGTCATATTGTTTTATCCGTTATATTTTGTGGATGTCTTATCAAAATCCTTCACATATGATTTCAATAAATCCAATTAACATAAAGTATTCATAAACATATTGGATCATTCTCGTAATAAATGCCAATTGGTGACAATCTATGGATTGGGGAGTTATCATTATTACTATTATTTACACACTTATTGTTATCTTCATCTTTGTTGTTATGATCACCTGTATGCGTTCGGCCTGAAAACATGGAATGTGAAGTTATCATTATTAACATTATTTACACACATACTATTGTCATCATCTTTGTTTTGTTTGTTTGTTTTTTGTCACAACGTTTCGACCATTGTCACCTCAGGCCTTCATCAGTTGCTTGTCGATCCGATTAACCTTCAGGCGTACACCTCGTTCATTTAATTTATCGGGGAGATTCTTCTCGTTCCTCTGTCCATGTCTCGTGATACGTAGAATTTTTTTTACCTCGTTCTGCTCGCCGTGTTTCCACCAAGCGTAAGCCTCTATTGCCCAGCACGGGGATTGAACTGACAATGACTGTCGTCAAATACACGAACCAGTACTTCAATACCTTTGACCGAGATTGAAACTGCAGAAATACAAAGACAATTCAATTAACATTCGATAATCTTCTCACGACATTTGCATATGTTAGAGCATGTTGAACTGGCGATACTGAACTTAGCCAAATTGCTTTTAGAATTGAAAGCTTAGCTTAGTTCGATACAAGACAGAAATCATAGTGCATTTGCAAAAAGTGCATTCACTACTGTAGAAATAGGCCCTAGCTTACTAACCTCTACAAGGTCAACATAGAGGCTTACTAAACTATCATATGATCACAATTCTGGCACAAGGCAGACTTTAAAGTGGGATTCCTACATGTACAGGGACCTAAGGGCAAAAAGAGGATCAATCTCTCTGGGGTTCAAGCACTTGTTATAATACGTTATTTTCAATACCAATAAGGAATAAACTAATTTTACTTCCACGAAGCTATGGTCAGTTTACCATTTTATGTATTAGTGAAGGAATATTGTGAATGTTTTGGACGCTTTTTTTTTTTTTTTTTTTTTTTTTTTTTTCGAAAAGGCAATTGGGATGAAATTACGACCATTATTGCACATAGAACAACATTTTATTGCCTTAGCAAAACTTAATTACGACAGATATAAAATTATGCAAATAGAAAGGTTTATATTGAAATATCCTCGTTCGTTCGTACGCAGTGAATAAAATCCTATTAAAGAAATCCGAGAAGTGTATGCTGGTTTGTGTACAATGAAACACGTAGTTCGTAGCTGGCACATAGTGGAAACTACGACATCAGAGAGAGACCGACCGACTATGCCCTCTTTCCTTTATATGCTGCTTTCCACAACGCCACCTTGCGGCAGCTAGCAATAGTTCCCTACCAGACAAGATGAGGTAATCCAAAAATATTTAGATACTATTCGTGTAAATGAAATTCGTAACTCTATCCTAAAAATCAATAAGTACAGTTTGTAATTCACTTTTTGTTACTGCTAATCTTTAATTGGCTCAGCTTAAAGAGTTGAGCATCTGATCGAAATTGAACTGGCAAGTTCGATTTCGATCAGATGCTTAACAGTAATAGAAATCGAACTCGCCAATAAGGCTCAATGACAAAATAGCAATTTTTTAATAATAGATTTTGTTTATATTGGCAGGTTCCGATTCGGGTGAGTGGAACGTGTGTTAAATTAATGATACCCCCATGTGGAATTCTAATACAGATTGTATAACCATTTAATCTTTTCAGATTGGGAGAAAAGCGTTGATTTTAACCAAATACTGTATTGGCGTCAGAAATGTCAATTTCACAAGCATGGCAGAAAAAAATCTTTGAAAAGCTGATGTTGCTCATGTAAATCTGAAACGTGTTTCATTACAAAGCGGAAAAAAGCAACATTTGCGTTTTCAGAGTTTCGTAAATTCAAGTTTAACAGGTAAATATCATTTTCTTTACTTTTTTTTTTTAATTAAATATTTACCTACCAACATATGTCACAGTTATTAACAACTAGCAGTAGAGCCCGGCATTGCCTGGGGATGTAACAGTAAGAGATAGATCAAGTATCGACCATCATAAAGATTGAAAAATAAAATTGACAAAGATTATTGTTTAAGGTTGACGGACACGCATGTCTTAATTAGTTTTTTATTTTTTGTTTTTTTACGAATCGGTCAAGCCCAAACTCAAACAAAAACGTTGTTTTCAATCATTATGAGTCTACCGATTGAACAGAATTTTATTATAAATAATTGTCTTGTAAATGGAATTTTTAAATCATTCTGAATGTAAAAATAAAGAAAAAAAAAGTGTGCAGGACAATAAGAAACACTACCTGCCAAAAAAGTTTTGTTGAAATCGGTTGAGAAATGTAGGAAATCCGATCCCATATATAAACGAACACACACACAAACAACCTGGGTTTTATAATAAGTATAACTCGATATGAGTTGTCCCCCTTTCATTCTCGTGATGCCTCTTAATCGTGTTTTCAAATTGATTTCGTGCAAAAACAATTGTTTTTTTTTCCAATTTTTGGCGCTGTCAGAACCACCGCAAGGTAATTTTACGTAGTCCTGTGAAGTTTTGTTGAAATTGGTTGAAAAATGTAGGAAATCCGTTCCATTAATGGAACGGATTTCCTACATTTTTCAACCAATTTCAACACACACACACACACAACCTGGGTTTTATAATAAGTATGATTAAAATTTAAAATGCGGAAAGTAATCCATAAAATGCGTAACGGTGAAGAATCTCTATAAATATTGTAACTTGCTTTTAACGAAAATTTTAGACTTATTTTTGGAAATTGTAATTCTTAATATTACTATATAGTCTAATCGAATGGAGAAACTGCTTTTGCACATCTCCTTTTTCCTTTTTTTTTTAATCATTTCACCCCAAACAAGGCAATAAAATCCATTAGGAAGCGAGGAGCTACTGAGTGTGAATGAAATACAGGAAAGAAAATAATAGAACTGGTTTCATAGAGATAAATGACGATTGACATTTGATAGGGAAGCAGAAAACCGGAAGTTCGTTCCACAAGAGAGAAGTTTGAGAGATGAAATGACGAGCATAAAGCTTATGATCACAACTACCAATTTCTGAGACCTAACTGCCAATCGAGTGCTGAGCTTAAATTGGTGAAGTCGAGTTAACCAAAGCGGAAAGCTCCTTAGAACAATTTCCGAGAACTAGAAGAAGCAAAGGGGAGCTAGGTTATGGCTGCGAGAATGCCGACATGCCAGGTTAGGACCTATAAAGTTGCAGATTCTTCTTTAGATTTTTGTCAAGAAACTCTAGATATATAGCAGAAGTTCCAGACCAGATGTGGCAGCAATATTCGATGGACGAGAGCATGGTAGCCTTCTTAAGATGCAAGATAGATTCTGGCGGGAAAAACTGCCTGGCACGATGTAGTAAAACGTTTTCGCTGGCAGCAGACTTCAAAACCGATTCAATCTAACCGTTCCACTTAAAATCAAAAGTATATTTTGCCCTCCAGCCAACTCATTAGCTGTAAATAAATGAAAATAAAAAGTTTTTTTTTGTTTTTTTTTTTCATCTATCAAATGTGTTTTGCGTCTCCACTTCTGAATTTTACAGCTTGACGTGCGACAACCGAATTCGTCAGCTTGTCTATCGAAAAAGTATGCAATTTAGTACATCGAATTCTTAGCCCATGAAAATGTAGAAGATCTATGTCCTTTCAGAACATGTTTGATCATGGTTCTCCACAGCTTTCCGTATTTTGATCCTTTACCATCTGTCTTTGATATTAACTAGATCACCGCTACTCCTCGGCTTTTTTAATGGGCTCGTGGTCGAGTGGTTAGCACGTTCGCTTTCTGACCATAAGACCCGGGTTCAAATCTCGGCATTTGTCAGGAAGGCGACTTCCTTATGTTATCGGACTGGATCGGAGTCGATCCCGGCGTGCGTCACGTTTGGAAAATGCCTGAAAACCATACCACAGGCTGACCCAAGCCTTATGAGTGAAATTGGGTAGACGGAACTCTTGCGAACTTTAGATAGCTGTTCTAGAACGTAGCAACTAGTCATCGTGGCCGAGGGCTTGAGCGTGCTGGTCTTGTTCAAATTGTTGATCACGCTAGATAACACGCTCTCTCTCAGAAACTGTAACTAAGATATGCTCAGCATAGTTGCTGTATAAACCACAGATGTGCTCTGTGGGTGTTGAACAATCACAAATGGGCCTGAGCAAACGTCTGCAATAGGGATTAACTAGCCGCTTTAGTAGACGGGTATCATCGAATATGAGTGGCTAGGTATTACTAGTATTATTATTATTGTACCCCTCGGATTCTGTTGTGTTCAATATGCCCTGTGAGTGTTGCATTCTCCAAAATCCCTTTTCCTCATTATGTGTCGAAGAAATTTAATCTATCGCTTTCTGAGTATGGGTTCCTAAGAGGGCGGGGGAGATGTAACCGTAAGTTCTATGCTTAGACTTTCTTTTCTCGCTTGTGAAACTCTTTTGCGGCTTACCGTCACATCGCGTTCAAACACCGATTCCCGTACGATCACTCTAGTTAAGCAACGTCAAGCATGGTCAGTAGCTAGATAGGTGACCTCTCCAGAATAACAGGTCCTATAAGCTTGGATGTGTGAGAGGTGTAATGGATAATGGCTCGAAATTGTTAATCGAAGAGCTGAGTTCTAATTCCCGTCCGGTTCGTTATATTTACTTACGCTCAAATATCCTTGAGAAAAGTATGAATCCACCTCTTCTCCTCCCACCTATGGGTTAATTAGTAAGACATGTATCACTAAACCATTAAAATCTCAAAAGTATTACTATCTAAAAAATTTTACTGGCTTTAAAAAACGTGCAAAGGGTTGATCAAAATTCTACTGGCTTTAAATAACCTGCAAAGGGTTGATAAACCGTAGAAAATGAATCAGTTAATCATTCAGTTTTGGATTCTTCCTTTCCAGTCAAGTTTGATTTTTGAAAATTTAAATGAAATGCCAATCGTCATCTTCTGTTTTCTAAATCCCTGTTCTTTTATTGTCCTCTCTCCTTAACAGTAGTTTTTCTCCTATTCTCTAACACTCAGTAACCCCTTTCCATCTTAGAGGCTTTAGTTTCTTGCTTGTGGTGAAATTTTAAATGCAATATCAATCGTTATCTTCTGTTTTCTTAATTCCTGTTCTTTTATTGTTCTCTCTTCGAAATGATATGGTTTTTCTTCATATTCTCTTTCCTTAATAATGTTTATTTTTCTTTTTCTTATATTCTATCACGCTTAGTGACCCTCTTGCGTCCTAACGGCTTTATTGCCTTGCTTGGGGTGAAATGATTTTAAAAAATAACATCCTCGTTACTAACGCATTCTGTCCATAGTTTATCTCGGCAATTAGTTTGATAGAATTACATTTCTGTCTCTCAGTTTTGAATTATCCCATATTTATTGCCAGACAGGATGAGTAAATATTACAGAGACGTTCAGTATCCTTTTCGGTAAAAGTCAAGAATCGGGGTCATAATCTGAATGCGCAAAATGGCGAGTTAAAATTTATATTTATTGTTTTTAATATATTTTTTGAGTTTTTTTTTTTTTTTCCGAAATATATATTCAGATGTATATTTGTGTGGATGTGTGTTGGCTCTGTTTTCTTTGAGCAAAACGCTTTAGACTAAGTCAGCTATTCTCTGTTGTTTCAGTACGAAATAAAGATATTTTTTCCTGTGGTTGGTCTGAGGCCATTTCCAAATACAATCAAAACAACTTTTGGATACCAATGTCGTAATTGCAGCAATCTTTGTTCTGCAATTAACTTTTTTTTTAAAGTTTTTGAAAGAAAACAAGTGCTAGCAAAATTTCTCCTTTCATTTTATTGCATCTGAATTTTGGTCCCGATTCAAGGCTTTTATCCTCTTTGTTTCTAACGAAAAATTTTTTATCTCTTTGCTTAGTTTCTGGAAGGCATCTTTCGGTATTCTTGTGCCTCTTCGAATTTCATATTCCGTTCCCTATGACGATAGTTAAATTTCGGTATTTGTCGATTATGTGTCGCCAGCTTTTAATCTGTGTATTAGTGATCTTTTATAAAGTTAAGTATGCTCTTTAAAATGTTTTTGATGGTTTTTTTGTTGGTTTTGTTTTGTTTTTTTTTGTTGGGTTTTTTTTTTTTTTTTTTTTGTTGGTTTTGTTTTTTTTTTTTTTTTTGTTGGTTTTGTTTTTTTTTTTTTTTTGTTGGTTTTGTTTTTTTTTTTTTTGTTTTGTTTTTTTTTTTTTTGTTTTTTCAGACTATTAAATGAATCTTTGGGATAGTATATTTTTGCAGAGATATATTTTTGTAAAAGTTGGAAAATCAATTTAAAAAGTGGCGACAGATAACCCACAAGTTCCTAAATTTGTGTATCTGCTTGACACTGACGTCCTTAAGGTTTGCTAATAGATATGAGTGAGCGATATCCTTTTCTAGGAATACGCTTGGTTTACATCGTTTAAAAAGTGTCTTTTCATTAAGCAATGTTGACAACTAAGTTAAGTAGAGATATACATAATTTACGAACCTTAAATATTATTAGCAATTATTATTTTTAATTATCTAATAGTCTACAGAGTAATGAGGCAAAGTTAATTAATCTTAGGAAGTTAATCAAATATAATTAATACGATATAATTATGCATAAATTTGAACAAGTAGGAAGTAATAAAATCATTTCCTGCGAAACTGAAGAAATAAATTCTGTAAACGTTTTGTTTCTTCGAGGCAGCAAAAATGATTCCTCATTTACCAAAAGCAAAAATATTTTTTTTTTATTTCTGGTGTGAGTCGATGTTACTAATAATCAAACTGCAGATATTTTATAGGATTGCTATAGTTAAGCAAATTTAAAATTAGACAGCGTTTGAATGAGTAACCATTTCAGTAACTTTCTATGAAGATCTCTAACGAAGCATCTTGTCGGCTTGTTCCGATGTGCAACCGTTGCGAGGGTTCGAATCACAGTGTATTATTTGATCCATTCTCATGCCCTTCTAAATTGGAATTAGTGACGTTTTATGGCCGAGAAACTTACCTAATAAATATACAGCAGAAAGAAAATTGGAAAAACAAAGAGGAAAAGTGAAAAACTAAGTGAATGGAAATGATCTTGCAATTGAATATTAACGAAAAGGCTACTTAGGGCAATGGCGAATTAGTTGTCTTCAAAATACGGCACTTGGGGATTTCATTTCATCAGACTGTAAAATGCTGTTTCAAGACAGCCATTAGCTACACCATTGTGTTCCCGTTTTCGACAGGTATGTATTATTACTGTGTATGTATTACGCAACAACTGTGGTGTATTTAAGCAGAAACTCAATATCAGTGACTTCCGTGACTAGCATGTAAGTCCTGTGTGGGCACACACACATATATATATATATATATATATATATAGACAGAAACAGTTGACTCACTACAAAGATGCAACTTCGTTTCGGTGCATTTAAATTGCACCTCGACTGGCGTGAACCAACGAGTCCTTTTTTGAATTAACGCTGTGAACGTTAGAATTTATATATTACCTTCGTTCTCATTGTGTGTGTGTGTGTGTGTGTGTGTGTGTGTATATATATAAGGTTGGTGAAAAATAATATCGTTTTTTGACGTTAAAAAATACGTCAAAAAACGATATTAGTTTTGCACCAACCTAATATATATATATATATATATATATATATATATATATATATATATATATATATATATATATATATATATATATATATATATATGAGAGATAATTATTATAAGTAAAAGGTTTGCGACTTAGCTGAGTTCTGTTACCTTTAACATCCCGACTCGAGAGTTTCGTAGATGGATCTGTCCATCCACTCGTCAGCGGGTATCAGCAAAAGAAAAAAAGCGATAACATTTACATAAATTGTTAAATACTGAAAGTAACTAGAATTTCTCATTGAAATGATAATGATTTCTAAATCGACATCAGAAAGATGGATTATCCACCATGAAACTGCTCTTTGTCTTCTATAGGCCGCGTCATTTCGGCACATGGACGATCATGGCTCTCCATAACTTCCTATCACTTATAGCTTCCAGCAATTTTTCTCCCTTTGCTAATGCTTTGTCCCCATCCCCCACGATCCACCATCATTTCTCTTGCCCTCAATATGCCCTGTGAGGGTTAAGTTTTCCAAGCCCTCCTTCCTCATTATGTGTCTACTCTGCTTAGAGATCATCAATATTTTCTTATTAAGTGAAGGATCATTTTCGTTTTACAACCAAGTCCTAAACAGATCACTTCTTTCTTCCATACTAGCTGTTATAGGGATGATGGTTTATTAGTTGTTAAAAACTCCACTAAAACTAAGGTAGACCGTATTAGGAAAATGATTCATAGGGTATTTAAGGATTTAGGTCTTAGGACAATAGTCACTACTAATGTTAAACAAGTAGATTTTCTAGACGTCACCCTAAACCTTGCTAACAACTCTTTCCAACCATATGTGAAGGTTAATTCCAATCCGATTTACGTTCATCCAAATTCCAACCATCCCCCTTCAGTTATCAAACATATACCCTCTTCCATTGGATTTAGAATTAGCACTAACTCTTCTAACAAAGATGTTTTTAATAAACATAGTGACTTTTATAATTCTGCACTTAAAAATAGTGGATACAAAGATATCAATATTCAGTATAAAAACCCTGTTAACTACAACCATAATAAGAATAGATCTAGAAAGATCATCTGGTTCACTCCCCCTTTCAATTTAATGATTAAATCTAAATTAGGACGTATGTTTCTAAACCTAATCAAGAAACATTTCCCTAACACTGAAACTAACCCACTTAGTAAAATATTTAATTCTAATACACTTAAATTAAGCTATAGTTGTGCAGATAACCTAGAGAAAATCATTAAAAAACATAACAACATAGTCTTTAACAAGTATAGGGATTCAAAAAGCTCGATTACTCAAAAGGTTACTGACAGTAATACTAAATATAATGACACAAATAATAATTCATGTAATTGTAGGTATCCTAGTAATTGTCCACTACAAAATAACTGTGGAATACGTTCTGTAGTCTATCTCAACTATTGAGAATCCAAATATAAAGAAGTTTTACATTGGTAGCACAATGAATACATTCAAAGAACGCTGGCGGGGGCATATGCAATCTTTCAATAACTGTGACTATAGGTACATGACTTCATTGTCCAAGTACTTTTGGAACCTAAAAGAAAAGAACAAAACACCTACGGTTAATTGGACATTGATTAAGAAATCCCGGACATGTAAATCCCTATATTCCCCGTGTTACCTGTGTCTTGACGAAAAGTTTGAAATTATTAGATTTAAAAACAAGGCTGATCTCTTAAATCAGAGATATGAACTAACGGTTAATTGTAAACACCGTTATAAATTTAACTTATTATAGGGGTCGTATACTTTAAATGATAATGATACGTAGCTGTAAGTTGAATAGATTATAACTTTTATTACCTGATGGTCAATCTGACGATATGAATGTGTATGGTATAACTACATAATGTTACTCATTTTTCTGTATGTGTATGTATATATATGTATATATTTATGTGTAGTTATGTGTGTTTGTACTGCGAAATGTGTATGTTTGTATTTTAATGTATTAATATGTTGCTAAGTTTTGTATATATATATATATATATATATATATGTATATATGTATGTGTGTGTATTTGTTTGTGTGTTTATAGATATATGTGTGTATGTGCGTGTATGTATGTATATATATATATGTGTGTATGTGTATATATATATATATATATATATATATATATATATATATATATATATATATATATATAAAGTAAGAAGGTGAAAAGGAGGATAAGAAGAAAAGAGGTTAAAAATATTGGTGTGTATGAGTATGTATATGTATTTGTGGATGTGGGTATGTGCGTGTATATATATGTGAGTATGTATCCTTATATGCATGTATATATATTTCTTTATGTGTGTATATATGTAAGTGTCTGCATGTTTATGTAGTTGTGTATATATATGTATGTGTGTATGTGTATATATATATATGTGTGTGTAGGTGTATGTGTATGTATGTGGATGTGTGTATATATATATATATATATGTATGTATGTATGTGTGCATGTATGTGTATGTGTGCATGTATGTGTGGGTATATATATGTATGTGTATGTATGTATATGTATATATATATGTATATATGTACGTATATGTATATATGTATATATGTGAATGTATGTAGGTGTATGTGTATGTATGTATATATATATATATGTGTATATGTTTGTATGTGTATTGTTATATTGTGTACCTAATTTTATTTACGTATATTTATGTTGATATGGATGTTTTTTTTTTTTTTATTATATACATGTATGTTAGGATACGTGCATTTTTGTGTTTGCATGTATATCGAAGTATGTCTATGCATATGTATGTGTATGTATGTCTGTATATTTATATATGTTTTTGGTCAAATGTCGTTGCATTTATGTGTATGTACGTATATATGTGTATTTATTACTATAGATAAGTATTTTTATGTAGATATTCATGTGTATGTATATTTCTGTATGTGTGTATGCATGTATGTATGTGTATGTATGTGTATATATATATATATATGTATATATATGTGTGTGTGTATATGTTTGTATGTATGTATATATGTGTATATATGTGTGTGTGTGTTTACTTATGTAGGTTTGCAGTTGTATATATGTATGTTGACACCTACTATATATGAAATTGTTTATGTGTACGTGTAGGTAGGGTAACTTGGGTATGTCATTACGGCCACATGAGTTAGGATATATGTGTGTATATATGTTTATTTTTGTGTATTGCTGTGTATATATATATTTATTTGTAAATATGTGTACACATATTTGTGTGTATATAGGTATATGTGTATGTATGTGTATGTGTACTTGATACCATGGAAATGTATACGTATGTATATGTTTATGTATGTATGTGTAGATGTTTCGGTGTGTATGTATGTATGTATATTTATGTATATGTGTGAGTATGTGTGTATGTGTATGTATATATGTATATGTATGTGTATATGTATGTGTATATGTATATATATGTATATATGTGTGTATATGTATATATGTGTATATATATATATATATGTTTGTATGCGTATATATGTGTGTGTATGTGTGTGTGTGTGTATATACTTATATGTATATGAGGTGGACATCGTAGCTACCGATGGGTGTTGAATTTAATGTCCGGTTTTTTGTTTTTTTTTACATACACTATATTTTAATATATTAAATAATATTAATTTTGATCATTTTTATCTTTGTATATTTACTCGCTTAAATTAGATTTCAATAGGTTGTTAACATTCATGCAATGACATTTTCTGTCTTAAATATTTATCGGTTGGGGTATGCAACTGTCTGGGTCAATGTCTGTGGATGTGTGTGCATGTATTTATATGTATCTATGTGTATGGAAAGTGCATCCACTTTTAATTATGTATGTATGTACGTGTGTGTTGGTTTCCCTTCTCCCATTTTCCCCCCCCTTTTTTTTTTTTTTTTTTTTTTTTTCATGACAGACGGTGGAGATGTTCTCTGTCTTGTCCCCTTTTTTGCGTGTGTATATGTCTTGGTGCTTATGTATTAGAATCTGACTGCGTTTGTTTTACGCGTGAGTTTGGGACCCCATTTACACATCATGAGGATTAAAATGTATACATTGTAAAAAGACCGGATATTAAATATAGCTAAAGTAACTTCAATGAAAAAATAAATTGAATAACATATATATTTCTTCTTTTCTCCTCAGTAATTTTATAGTTGTAAACTTGATAGCGAATAAATGTTAAATTTTGGTTTTGTAATTAGCAGTTTTAAATTTTAATATTAAATTTTATCATATAATTTAGTAATTATTCGTTGGAATAAATTATTTTTTAATACTAAACATCTGAATAGATATTATAACATGACTTCGTTATCGAGCTTTTTGAATTTTCCTGTAATTGTGTTCTGATTGGTCTACCTAGCCTCTGTAACAACGTTTTCCCCTTACGTAGAATATTAATTAATTTGAAACTTTTAAAACCATTTATTTTACATTCAACGTCATCACTTGATAAGACACCGTAGGTGTTGAAACAAAATGGCTATTTTTGTAGTGATTTTATAACATATTTATGTTATAAATTTTTTTTTTCTTTAAAAATAAATAATTATATATATATATATATATATATATATATATATATATATATATTTTCAAAAACATTTGTTTGTACTTATGTCCACTCGATACGAGGCCCAAGAGCCTTACTGGTAACGAAAGTCCGTTATTACTGTGTGGGTGACAGTTGATGCGGGAAAGATAATCAGGTTAACCTTAGAACTGAAGAGCCTAAGGTTGTAGTGGTCGGGAAAGCATCTTCCTGGGATTCTGTTCGTCGGAAGAAGCAATTCGAGTGGAACTTACTCCTTACTAATGGAATACGAAGGGAATTCTTGTAGGATTAATAAACGGGGCATATTTTGAAGGTTTACTTCTACAATTGTTTAAATTTCGACATCCTGGGCTATCTTTTGAAAATAAGCTGATCTTCTAATAAATAAAGTTAAAATTTATTAATGCTGGGTTCTGAAACCTGACCCTCTCTAAATTTCCAGAAGAAGAGAAAGCAGTTTTAATTCAGCGTTGGAATCCAATATTTCCTTCAATTTCTGCGTACTCAACATGAAGTAGAAAGTACGCCCTTATAGATACACAGACACATACATGAGATTATATATATATATATATATATATATATATATATATATATATAATCTCCACAGACAGGCTGTTTCACAGCCTATTAGTGTGGCTAGATAACCGATTGCTTCAAGCTGTGATCGAAACTCGACCGATTTGACATCAGACAGAGACCCTTACCCCTGGGTTATCGGTGCACGGCAGAAAAAGGGAATTTCTAACGAATTATATACGTGGTATATAAACGCCTTACGGCTGCTATAGCGCCCAGTTTTAACGAAGAGCGATGCATTTAAAACAGCAGAAGCCGTTAAAAATCCCCTTTTCACCATCGTGCTCAATTAGCGAACAATAGGTTGGTGCAAAAATAATGTCGTTTTTCTTTTAAAGTTGAAAGTCAAAAAACGACATTATTTTTGCACCACTCTTTTATATATATATATATATATATGGTATACGGATGTCTTGAACACATGCTCTGTTCGAGATATTAGAACATCCAGGAATGGGAGTGTGTTGCTACTCTCTTCCTCCATCGTAAACTGTATCGAAGGTCTTATTGAGTTCACATGGTCCAGTAGAACCTGAACGTCTTCCTGATTTGACCAGTGTATGAAGGTGTCATCTACGTACCTTAACCATAGAGTTAGCTTTAGAGATATAGATTCTAGTGCCATTTTCTCAAAATATTCTATGTATATATTCACCATTGCTGGTGATAATGGCGAGCCCATTGTTAAGCCCTCATCCTGTCGATATATGTGTGATCCCATTCTGTGTTGTTTGTGTTCAGAAAGTCAAAATCTCCATCAGATTATCTATTGGAATACTGGTCCGTTCTTGTAGGGATGAGTCAGAGGCCAATCTGTCCCTGACTACTGAGAGTGCCTCCTCCGTGGGTACCTTGGTGAACAAACTCACCACGTCCAAGCTCACCATCTGGTTGGATAGGATGGGAGAATCTTTGATTATTTCCACGAAGTGGGCGGAGTTTCGGACATATGAAGGAGACTTTCCGATCAATGGGTCAATTATATTTACAAAGAAGCGACTCCGAGGGTGGCACACAGAGCTTTGGCAACTAACAATCAGCCTGAGCGGAATATCGTCTTTGTGAATCTTAAGGAGACCATATATGTGAGGTAGCTTGGTGTAACGCTGCAATAACTGCCTATACGTCTTAGGTGCGAAATGATCCTTGTTCTTGATTAGGATCTGTGACAGTTTGCGTTCTGTTTTCATTCTAGGATCCTTTTTTACTTTGCTGTAGCTACCATTGCACTAAATATATTTTCTGTTTATACATTATTTCTATATGGCTAGAACTTATTTAAGTAAATGCTCTGTTATTTTAATTAAACACTATTAATTATATTTACCGGTTTGAATGTTATTGTTTACGAAATCAGAGCAGATATGATAGATCGACGAAGGCGTTTGTTTAAAAGCAGTAATTTGTGCTTTACTTAACCGGAAGTTCTCTGGGGATGAACGGTCATAGCACGCCAGGCGTAATGGCGGTCCCTTCGTCAGGAGAACATGTTTATTCTACGAATTTTCTCGAACATTAAGGTCAGGTAAATATAATTAACACTGTTTAATTAAAGAACAGAACTTTTACCCAAATTAATGTATTCCTAAAAAATAACGTAGAAACAGAAAATATTAAATATTTTCGGATTTAATCTATTTCCTATATATATATATATATATATATATATATATATATATATATATATATTTAATTTTCAGTAAAGTTAAAAAAAAAAAAAGTGGATTCTACTCTTAGTCTAGCAGAAAGATACTTCAAAACCATCTGCCAACCAAGGCTAAAAGTTGTAAGGTGTGCGTAGTTGTTAGATAAATGCTTTCGTATGTCAAGAGCATATTTGAACACAGCTTTTTGACTTCATTTTTTATACTGTTGGACCAGACGCACTTCCTACCCTAATTAACTCTGTTAAGAGAATGTGGACTTACAAAGAAATTTAATAATCCTTTCTTGTAAACATCTTGCCTTTTACAAGCATTTAAAACATGGCAATTTTTTTCACATTATCTGCAACCACGTCCATTTAGATACTTGCAAAATATGCTATCTCCTCTTAAGGTGAAATTGAAAGAAAGAAAAGTTAAATTTATTTCAGGCTGGCATTTCTAAATCACTGAATAGATTCAGACAAGAAAAATTATTTTTTAAATTTTAGTATTTTTTTTTCAAAACAATTGTGTAAATACAAAAAACAAATGAACTATTAGTTATTTTACGAACTGATCTCATCTACAAAAAATTCTAGTCTATGAAATACAAAACACTAAAACTCTAAATTTTCTGGAACACAGAATATTTCTGACAAAAGGTTTCCGAAGATTTTTTTTCAATCTGTTAATATACTTTCTGCTTCTGAAAGCAACTGTTATTTTAAAATATTGACAAGTTAAGCAAGATTTTTTTAACTAATGTTCACCCAATACAAGGCCCAAGTGTCACTTACTCTCGGGAGTCTCTTGCGCAATAAAACAGTTCTGGGGAAGAAGCTATCAAACTTCCTCCTCACTATGGGTTAGACTGTTCTAGTTCCAATGGATGAATTCTTATGTCAGTTATCTCCTGTTAATTTCCCTCTAAAAGTTCTCCACTGCCTTAACCGAGTATTGAACTCACACTCTTTGGGTCCTGTCACTGGATCTAACCAACGCCTTTATCCACTGTTCCATGTATCCTTGATAACTGACATCCATTAAACATGGCACGTGGAACTAGAACAGTCTACCCAGTGAGCGAAATAAAGGGTTCAGTTCGACATTCCAACCACCTGAAGAAGGCCGGAGCGTACAACGGCCGAAACGTTGTGATTAATATGGCGACAAAGATGAGGACAATAGTCCGAATAATGTAAATAGTGTACGTAATACCTCATCTCAGAAATATAGACAGTTACTCTGACTTAGGCGGATAACGCCAACCCAGAAAAGCGTTTACTTGCAGCACCCTTGATGAAGAAACGAATGATCCCGAATCGAGAAGAAATGACAGGCCGATATTATAACCCACAGGAACAACAACAGACGCCTGTTCGTTGCTGCTCGTAATAAATGTAAACCAGTCCCCGCTAAATTTCTGTTTGCTGAGAGAATGAGGTACCGCATTGTATCTATCAACATTGGATCTCGAGATTACCGGCAGTACTGTAATAGTGTATTGAATAAGAGTAAGGTCTCTATTCCTCCCCTCTTCAATCAATTTGAGGTATTAACATCCTCTACTGATGGAGGAGACACGGTGGAGTAATAGATAGCGGGTAGGATTGAGGAATCGGTGAGCCGAGTTCAAATCCCAGTCGAATCCATCACATTCACTTATGTGGGAAAGGTATGAATCCTCTTCTTCTCCTCCAGCTATGGGTAAATAACAGACCGGGTTCTATAGCTGGACTACCGCAGAAAGAAATAGCAACCTACTACGGGGAAAAACACTGCCTCGTTAGTCATGTCAAAAGATACATGATCGCCTAAGCGTGTATCCCGCATGAATTCTCTTTAAACTTTCCCATGGATTCATCTGGACTATGCTTGCCTAACTCAAAAAAAACTGTTGAATGATTGATTATATCACCACTTTAATGGTTTCTAATATCATCTCTAACCTGGATCCCCCACAAAGCATGTGAACTTGATGGTATCCCTGTAATAGTCATTAAGAAGTGTCATTATGTCGGTGACTTTTACTTTCCTGCCTGATGGGAAGTCCTCATCCGTTGTTCCAGTTCAAGGACGACCCTTCCAACTATCAGCCTTCTACAACTCCTAATCAATGCTGATTTAGTTAAGCATCTCACATCGCAAGACCTTTCAGAGAAGCAATATGGCTTTCGTTTCTCCAGGTCATTTTTAATTATGTTTAGTTTACACTTAGTCTTTCCTTTCAGCTGGTATAGCTCAGAGGAACCATTATTTCCGGCTATACCAGCGTGACAGTTCCTATCACAACAGACACCTATTCATGGCTGCACGTAATAAATGTAAATGTGTCCTCGAAAGAGCCAAGTCTGTTCGCTGCGAGAATGAGACAGCGTATTGCATCTAAAAAAAAAACTTTGTCTCTCGTGATTACTGGCGGCTGTGTAATAGTGCATTAAATAAGAGTAACGTTTCTATTCCTCCCTTCTTCAATCAATTTGAGGTGTTAAAATCCTTTTCTGATAAAGCTGAAAGTTCGGCCCGTAAACCCTACTCTTTACTCACCTGGAGTATCCTTATTTAATTTCCCCACTTAGAACTGATTCTCTGTTGATTGATAGCAGTAACCACAGAAAGGGTTATATGGATATCATCTCTAAGCATGCAATCTGATGGTATCCCTGTAATGGGTCTTAAGAACTATGCTCCTGAAATGGCTCCTGTTCTCTTAAGTTTTATAATAAATGTCTCGCTGACTTTTGCTTTCCTGCTTGGTATAAATCTTTAGCTGTTGTTTCAGTTTTTAAGAACTAAGGTGAACCGTCCTACCCGTCCTACTATAGACCTATTAGCCTAGTAACACTTTTGGGGGAACTACTAGAGGCCCTAGTCACTGGTGAATATCTTAAGCATCTCACAGCGTAGAACCTTCTTTCAGACAACCAATATGGCTTTCGTTTCTCTAGGTCAACTGCTGATGTACTGACGATAATTGTGGAAAGATTCTATCAAGTGTGAAGCTTGGTCTGTTGCTTTGAACATCTCGAAATCTTTCGACAGAGTTTTGCAGACAAAGTGCAAAGTTATGGTATCTGCGGACAAATTTTTGGACTGATGCAGTCTTTCCTATCAAATCATGAAATGAAAGTTATCCTGAACGGCCACGATTCTAGATTCTTTCGTAATAATGCTGGTGCCCCCCCAGGGGTTCATCCTTTGTTTGTAATTTTCATTAATGACCTGAAAACCGTCAAATTGGCAGCTGATGTTTAAAAAGATCTTCAGTTTGTTGTTAACTGACGCAAAGAAGGTTTTGTTAATTTTAACGCCCCCAAAACTAAACTGCTCCCTATTAATCATCTGAGAAGACCCCTCTCCGTGTTCCATCAATATGGCTGATGCTAACCTCCAGGAGAGTGACGCGTTGCGCCTTCTCGGGTTAACGGTCTCGGCTGATATGTAGTGGAAAGATTATATTGAATTCATTGCTAGGTCAACCGCTAAGAAAGTTTGGCTGTGTCAGGTAAGATAATTTTTTCTTCTGAATATTGCTGTCAAATATGGTCCGGTGCCCTTTATCTAGAGTTCCTTTAGAAAACCCGAAAAAAGAATCAGTAATATTACTGGTTCTGATCTGGCGTCCAACTTCAGTCACTTTCTCACCGCCCTAAGGTTGCTTCCCTGTGCTTTTACTATAAATATTAGGTTGGTGCAAAAATAATTTCGTTTTCGAAGATATGTTAATATGTGAGAAAACGAAAATTATTTTTGCACCAACCTAATATTTTCATGGTAATGAGCTCTTCGCTATGGTACCTAGATTTATGAATTTGGCGTCGAGGTCTCATCAATTTACAGTTGAGTCGGTTAGATGTAACCATAAATTCTATGCTAACAGTTTCTTTTCTCGCTTCAGTAACTCCCTTTTGGCTTCGTGCTTTCTAACCAACTTTAATCCGCAAAGATTTATTTGCAATGTCAATCGTTATCTACTGTCCTCCTGATTACTAAGAAGCGAGAATAAAAGAAGAGTAATGTTTCTTTTGGGTTCAGTCATCGTCAGGAAAGGATTCAAAACACTTTCCCCTTCCCAATTTATAGGCAGAAGCACACAAATACATGATGGGATTCTTTACTAGCCAATAAAATAGACCTGTTCTCAGTTTCATCTGACTCAGTCCCGATCTGTCTTGAAGTCAGAACTATACGGTCGTTTGTCCGAAGCTTGCTTGTTTTATATTATTTTTGCCCTGTTCTTTTATTTTTATTGCAAACTTTGTCAATTCTATTTATTGCACTGTTTTGTCACTTACTTTGCATTTAATCATAGCTACTCACTTTCTGTTTCTAATTCTTCCACACCCGGTAAGCCCTTGCGTCTTCTGCTATGCAAATACACATCTTTTATATACTCTACACAGTGGAGGTAACTATTTTAGTATATTAGCTTATATACTAACAGAACCTGTGTAAATTACACGGATTTTTTTTTTTTTTCCACTATTTACATTCGGACTTTTGTAAACATCTTTGATTAGTAAATCTGTGTGATCTAGGGTAGCCTGTTCTTCGCTCCACTGCCCCCCCCCTGTCTATGGATATCTCGTTATTTTTTGTTACTGCTCACTTGTTTCTGAATGCACTTACACTGCTTGGCCTAGGGATTGAACTCACAATTACTATGTCACCAAATTCACTAACCAACGCTTTAATCCACTAAGCTAAGATTTAAAAAAAAAAAAAAAAAAAAAGGGTTTCGGTTCGGAATTCCCTGTAGATTACCCAGATCGATATACACCTGATGAAGGCCGGAGGACATAACGGCCGAAACATTGCAATAAAAAAAATAGCCCGAATATAAATATTCATAATTATAACTCCTCATCCTTACGAATAAACCTTTTAATGCTGTATTCTGTACTCTTATCAACCCATGATCATTCCTAGATAGTTATGAGAAAAGTGAGTCTCTCTTAAGCCATGTTTCGTGGCGCAGTGTTTTAAATCCTTACTACAAACTGCCTGCCTTTATCTAAGATGTTCCTTCCAATCCCTCTCTCTTTTAGTATCTGTACGTCTGTCTGTTTTACTCGTGACAAGCGTGTGTATATATATATATATACCGGGTCAAGATCAATAATATTGCAGATTCCTTTTAGATTAGTCCGAGATGGCGTAATGAATCACTCTCCTGAGGTTTGCTGACAGCAGGTAAAAAGGCTTCTCTCAGACGATTTTTATTACTACTATTAATCTTACAATTCCTTTGTGTCCGAACATTATACTTAAGCGAAATTATTCTGTTTTGTTTTAGACTCACAGAAAACATAGCCTAATTTATATATTAAAATTCTCTGAACTCTTTCATGATTCGAACACCTGACCAGGAGTCATTCTACCCAATAAACAAGTTTATTATGCCGACGTTGGTTAATATTAGTATGTTAAGTATTTAAATTAGTCACTTTTTATCTCTTATTAAATAACATTTGCTACAAATATTTTAAACAAAGTGACCTTTCAATAAGAACGCCTGAAACTTTATGCCAATAGTAAGAAGAATGATGGGAGAAAATTGTCATAAACTGTTTCCGATATAGAAAACGAGATTTTTCCCATTGAAGAAGAAGAAAAAAAAAACAAAACAAGATAATCTTTGAGATGAGATGATTACTTACAGTATTCGGACTGTTGTTGAGTTAACTGAGACATCCGGAAGAGGCATGGCACGTGGAACTAGAATAATCTACCCCGGTGGACGAAATAAAGGGTTCGGTTCGAAATTCCAATCACCTGAAAAAGGCCGTAGCGTATAACGACCGAAACGTTGTGACTATGGCAATGAAGATGAAGATAACAGTCCGAATAATGTAAATAATGAAAGACAGCTATTGCTTTAAAATTGTAACAATTAGTTTTTTGTTTTTTTTTAGCTATTGTTATTCATTACCTCATTATTTTAGATAGATTTTAAACTCTGAAGCAAAGATTGGCTTGTTAAAAAAAAAAATGGAATGAAAATTTTAAAATGTTACATTATTTTCCAGTGTTTTAAACAAATATGACTTACTTATTTGAGGGTAAGATTCATAGTAACTTAAAATAATTTAATTTTCTGCTTAAACAATGAAAATGTTTACATAATGCAATTTTTGAGTACAATACGAATCTATAAATAAAAACATATTCTTGTAAGTTTTACTATTAGGAATTGCATATTGTTTTCTCTGGAGAATGAAGCCATTGTTAAGAACTTTACAGAAGACTACAGCATTTCCTCAACGGAAAATGTTTAATAATTATAATGGAAAGTAAATACTGAAACATCCCGATGATTGTTGTTTTTGTTAATATTTTGAAAATTCTGATCCGTTTTGAGTGGTAGATGATGATTCCCATATAACCTCTGAGAAAAGAGCACACCATCTAAAACTCAACAATATATGATTCATGCCTTCCTAACAATCTCAGGCATGCCCTAAACTTAATATAAAAATTGAGGGATATTCTCTCACACTAACTCTAATCCCTAGTATAGGGAAGTTTGTAGATACAAAACTTGGATGTAGAGAGATTTTGAAAGGCATATTTTGTCTTATGCAACAAAATACAGTATTGTGTTTCCATCTTACAATTCTCACCGATTAGATTAGCAAAAGTCTCCAATATGAATTTCAATGGTTCTTTTGTTTTCGGTTGTCGTTTTTGTTGATTAAACCACAGCTGACACGTATGAACCTTTTTATAAACATTTTCTGTACATTAGAAAAATGTCTTTGAAAGCATCATTTTGCTAGAAAGGCATTTAAAGTTCAGATAGTAAGCTGTAGTAAATAGATTGCTTTTTAAAATTATGCTCCTTCATGAAAAATTTCCTACCATTAATCCTTGGATTACTAATAATTCACAATAGTCAAATATTTAATTGTTTTCTGAAGGGACTTATATGGACAAATAACTTTAAACATATTCATTTAAATAATGAAACTGTGTACCTGGTTGGCCAAAAAGGCTGTTCATATTTTTATGTGAAAATACGACGAAAGTTTTAAACAAAATGTTGGGTTTGTTTTCTATGGCTTATCAACCCTTTTCAGGTTATTTAAAGCCAAAAATTTTTTTTATAGTGAAAGAATGTATTTTTTTTTTTTTTTTTAATAATTAATGATTCGGTGATACAAATGTGATATGAATGTGTATAGATGGGGGTGAAAGACCTTCCCCAAGATGAATATAACAAACAAGAATTTATCATGTAGATATAAAGTGGGGGATAAATTCTATATTATGATCAATATATAAACTGATCCCTCAATTTCAGGCCACGGTAGTTTCTATACATTTATATTCCAAAGAATGTAAATAAATCTAAATGACATGACTGTGTAGCAAACTGGTATTTGATTGATTTGTTTTCTATGACTTATCAACCCTTTGCAGGTTATTTAAAGCCAGAAAATGTTTTTAAACTTTAAGAATGTATTTTTTGTTTTTGACATGAGTCATAGCTGTGAGTAAAAGAAGTGAGCAAGTCATCTCTTCACACCCCCCTAAGGGTATTTGCATATGTGAATATAACGAATCCAACTGGAATTGGAACTCGGCTCTCCAATTAACAATTCCAAACCATTATCCAGCCTGCATGTCCAAGATTATTATAGCACCTGGTATTTCCAAACGGCCATCTTGGTCATCACATGGGAATCGGGGTTTCAATATGATGTAGTTGAAAGCATTAAACACAGTCATTTATTTAATCAATGATGTAATTATCGTCTTGTTCTAGTATCTTCTACCATTTTGTGGACAAGTCCATTATTCCCTGTTCAAAGAAAAAAAAAAAACACTTCCAGGGAAATTTTTAAGTTCACTTCAGCGTTGAAGGTCTGTCCATTCAATGAATTTAGAAGAGATCAAAATCGGTGGAAATCTGAAAGTACAAGAGCAGGTAAATATGGAGGGTGCAGCCAAGCTCCAGTAACTTCTGCTGCATCTGCAAAAGAAATAGTGCAGTCTGGCATTGTCATGATGATAGACAATGCCAGACTAACAATTTGTCCAGCTGGTCACAGTACACAACAGAATTGATGGTCCTGTCCATGGGAAGATGCTCTTAAAAGACAACTTCCAATCCTATAAGATTACATTTTTCAGATTTTGGAGATTGGTAGCTCGCTTTGCTTCCTCACTATAATCATTTAAACCTCACTTTGTTATAGAGAAGCCATTTTTAATCCTATCAACATTCTCTTAAAAAAAAAAAAAAAAAAAAAAATTTTTTTTCATGTTTCTGCAATGAAATGCTGATGGAAATGCGTTGGATGAGATTAGCCTCATCCAATTGATGTGGGACTTAAACATCAAGTCTGTTGACATAACCAAATTGATGAAAATGGTTTTTAACACTTAAGTTATTTGGAGAATATCTGCAATCATCTTGGTCATATAAATGGGGTTGGTCATTTCAACAGCGTTAGTTTCCATTGCTTTTTTGCCTTTTTAAAATAGAAAAGACATGAAGTGTTGATGTTTGCTTTCATTCACCATTGTTAGGATGGATCCCAAGCACAGAAATTTGCACTGAATCATCAAATATTTAATGAATGCGTACGAGTGACAAACAGATGTTAATTACTTATCAGAGTGCTTAAAGTTTAGTGGTGATGAAAACCAAAGAGACTTTTTCACCAACCCAATATATTGTTTGAAATTTGTAATATTTCTAAGAGAATAGTGCTCAATATCAGAGATAGAGCATTCGTAGGAATAGTAAATAAGGACATGGTCACCATGCAGTGAAGCATGAATGACAGTAACATGAAGTATTGATACCTACAGTTTATATATATATATACACACACACACACACCATATTCGACGGCATATAAGGTACACTTTTTTATATTACTAAAAATATCTTAAAATTCACCCATGTCGTAAATGCCATATGCAAGTTTAAAATTTGCAATAGGCGGCAACTCCTATTAACTTAGACTTTAGGGTAACTTTCATATACCTATTGTCATTATTTAAAAGCTATTATGCAGATCAAAAGTATTATCATTGATAATATTCATTATATTAATTTCATCACGTTTAATATTAGTACGTTGTTTCACTAAAATTAGGTACCTCCATGAGATCGATAAAAAAGAATGGAAAAAAAAAATAAATAAATAAATAATTGACATGTCAATTTTGCTGACTCAAAAAAGAAAAAAAAGATTGTTAATGAAAATTTCGGATGTGCTAGGAACAATTAAAAAATGTAAAAAAAAAAAAAACACACCCAAAATAATTTGATCTTTCCTCTTAATAATAACAAACATTTAGATGATAAAATTTTGTTTTCGTCAAGTTTGGTGTCCTTTTCATCATGCTATGCTTTTTTGTTTTAGGTTACCTAACTAAAATTATATGCAATAAATTCAAATTATATAACTCCCAGTTGCATGGGTATAAATACAATCTGAATTTTTATATCCTAATTATTCCACTAAGACGTTTACAAGACACAGGTTGTAAATTAAAATTTTTGACTAAATTTTAATAACTGTACTTTTTTTTGCTCAATTGTAATAATTATTTGATTTTTATTTTGTTTTCTTATCTTTAGATATAATAAAGGTGTTTCATAGGCTAGTGTTCTTTTTTTTTTCCCCTATTATTTTTTGTTTAATTGTAATTATGGCTTGTTTAGCCAAAATAATGCCTCAATAAATATAGCCTAGGCTGTACCATTTACCAATAATTTTACTAATTTTTTCTTGATTTGCTGAAATTGGGGTGTGTTTTATATGCCATCAAATATGGTGTGTGTGTGTGTATATATATATATATATATATATATACACACACATATGTCATTTTATGGAATTGTTTTTTTCTAGATAATTAGTACCATGAGATGGTGCAGAGAATAGTGTATTCACGCCTTTCCCAAGGTCCTTCAGCTGTTACCTGTATTCAATACACATGTTTGTACTTGAAGACCCCTACAATCCACATGCACACTGAAGTACAAAAAAAAAAAAAAAAAAAAAAAAAAAACAAATAAAAAAGAAAAAGAAAATCAGAAGATGTTTATGGAATTCATTAAATTTACAAAGTTTTATTTGGGAGTTTCTATTTCAGAATAGAAACATCTTTTATAATACATTGGATATTTTTTTTGTTTTTTGTTTTTTTCCTTTTGTGACGGACCAATATCATTTCTGAGCCACAACCTGACCTGGTCTTTATGCTTATGTACATTGTTTCATACATTCTTAAAAATAAAAATTTAAAAAAAAAAAAAAAATAAAAAATAATTTTAAAGTTTAAAAATCAGCAAAAAATTAAATAAAAATCAAACAATAAAAATTAAAAAAAAAAAAAAGTACTTAAGATTCACATTATTCTTTTTGTTTTTTGTTTTTTTTCTTTTTAGTGTGTTAGTTTTTTTTGTTTTTTTTTCTATTTTGCCTATGCAAGGCATCTGGAGTGGAAGAAATCTGGGAAATTAAATTTGCCGCCATTTAAAAAAATTTTTTTTTTTTTTTTTTTGGTTATTTTTTAAAAATGTTTTATATAAAAAGAAAATGGCAAAACTTCTTTCTTTTTAAATTGAGGAATCAGTAATTATTTATTCAATTAGACACTCATTAACTTTGTGTAATTATTTTCAAGTTTTTTCATTTCTTTTATAATTTCTAATTTTTTTTTATTTAAAAAAAAAAGTCATTATCATTTGGATTTAATTTCTTTCCTCCCCAACCATGGCCTTTTTTTTTTTTAAATTTTCTTTTTATAATTTTTTTTTCTTTTTAATAAGATTTTTTTTAATGTAAAAATAAAAGTTAAATGAGATGCTGAATGTGTATGTGTGTGCATGTAAGTGTGTGTATGTGCAGAGAAATGCTATATACATACATACACGTACATACACCCCCACCAACAAAATAATTTAAGAGTATGAATGGCTGTAGTCTCGTCTTTAATTTTGTCAATTCTTTCCTAAAGGGTTTCTTGTCCACCTGATGTGGCCAACATTTAATTGTCTAATTTATGGCGGGAAAAAAAAAAAAAAAATCCTGATTTGACATATTGAGAGAACAGTTATTTTTCTCCTCTTAAGTTAAATTTTTTTTAAAGGTACAAGGCCCTGAGGGGCTCTGACAGGTAGCATGGTATTTCTTGTCTTATTGTTTGCTTGTCTCTTTAAAGAAACAATCTTCCTAAGTGGCGTAGGGGCAGGACTGCACAGAATAAACAGGCCCAGAAGAAAAGCAATGATTTTGGTTTTGTTTTGGTTGTTGTTTTTTTCTCTCCACTAAATTTATCATATTCCCATATATATATATATATATACATACATATAAAAAAAAAAATCCTCAATCCTGTTTCACTTTCAAAGTAAATGAATAAAAAAAAAATTTAAAATATAGTTTCAATTAAAACTGAAACCAAGAATAACTAAAGAGAAAAAATAAGCCGGAAAAAAAAAAAAAAAAAAAAGAAAAGAAAAGTACCTATCAATATTTTTGTTTTAAATGAGGACAAAACTAATCAAGAGATCAAATAATTTTGTTTCTTTTGTAGCAAATTACAATTTCTTGGCATTCAGAAAATTCTTTCTACTTGAAACTGTTTTTTTTTTTTTTTTTTTTTTTTTTTCAAATTCTCTTCCTCTCTCTCCATATATTCCCTATTTTCTGCTGTAATTCTTAACCAAGCACTGAATAATTCTTTAATATTGGCAAAGTTTCTTTGGTTTTTCTTTTTTTCTGGTTGTTTTTTTTTTTTTTTTTTTTTTTACATCTTTAAGAAAAATCTTAATTAAGATGAATCTTTTTAAAGAATCTGTTTTGAAGTCAGTTTTTTTTATCTTTTTATAATTTATTAATAAAAATTGTTTTAATTGTCAAACAAAGAGGAGGAGGAGGAGGAGGAGAAGTTGAGATAGTAGTATTATTATTATTATCATTATTATTATTATTGTCTAGCGGTCACATGATGAAGTGCAGACGTGGCAGGTGCAAACCACTATTTAAATACAGAGGTTCCTACAGGTGCATATAAATCATGTGACACTCTCTAGCTGAATAAGACGATGATGATGATGATGAAGATGATAGTTGTTGTGGCATGGGTGCCAGGGTTCACAGTTCATCACACTCCTGGCAAACTATTTAAAACTTACCCACTTTCAACACACATGGAAAAAGAGGGAGTTTACATGACAAGATTAAAAAAAATAAAAAATAAAAAAAGTAATAATAATGGAAAATTCACTATTATTTGTTTTTTTTTTTTTTTGTTTTTTTTTTTTTCTCTCTCTCTCTCCCAAAGAAAGAATGAACACAGCCAGCCAACGACCAAGATTGGTTTCTTTTCTTTTTCCTCTTTTTTTTTTTTTTTGTTATTCTTGACAGTTTTGAATTATGATTGAGTTTTGGTCCTGAATTTCATTTACCTTTTTGTGTTCTAAGTAAAATCTCTTCAAGTTTCTTTAGTACCCATACATGGTACGGCCACTGCAGCGTTTCATCTTTTGTCATAAATTTGTTTTTTGGAAGGTCATTGAGTTTTGCCCACTGTACATTCACACGATACAGTTGGAACAAGTAATTTTTGGTTTGTTTTTTTTCTTTTATTAGATGTCCTTCCATTATTACTTACCTACCATACATAGTACGGTTGGAATGTCCCCACAATTTCTCTTTCCTTTTTTCACTGTAATGTTTTCTCCTTTTGAAATCTTTGTTCATTTTTGTTATTTTTTTTGGAGGGTAAGAATTTTTCTGAATTCTTGCCTTTTAAAAAGTCCCTGGTTGTTGGTTTAAACAAAAGAAAATTTTCTTTTTTTAAAATTCGTTAAATGTTTGTTTTCCAATTTTTTCCATCTTTTTTCCATTTTTTTAATTATTATTATATATATATATTTTTCTCTCTTAAATACAAGACCCCCCCCCTGCAATATCCTATTCATTCTATCTTGAATGTGTATCAGGATCAGTTGAGCTCGAATGAGTGTCTCTTTTATCTTTAAGTTCACTGACATTGTCCAATGGGCTACTGGCCTTAGACTTAGAACTGGCCGGGGAATTTGTATGACTTCTTGGATGTGATGTACTTGATGAAGGAATCAAAGGGGGTGGGGCTCCTGGGATACTGGCCGGTGAATTGCTTTTACTTGAGTGATTCACCATCGGACTCACAGTGCGGGGAAAGTGTCCAACAGATAAGGGATCAACTGGCCGAAGAGCCGGTAATTTATTAGCCTCGTATTCATATCGTTCTCGATCAAAAATAGGCATCCGATCGAACATTCTCTCCCTGAAGTAAAGGTCATTAGGATTGAAGCGTGCTCCCATCAGATGGTCACGCTCACGTTCAATTTCACGCAGTTCCAACCGGTGTGACATATCGAAACCCTTATCATAGGGGTTCCACACTCCGAGTTGTGGCCTTTCATTATTGTAGTATCGAGGGCCAAGCATGCGGGCACGTTCCAGCATGTTTACAGGCATTGCGGTTGTCGTGTGTGGGAGAGAGGCAAACAGGTACTCATTATTTCTAAGCAGTTTATCACGTTCGAGGAGATGTACATCTTCATCACGACGTTCCTCCTTGATTTTCAGGCTTGACTTATCATCGTGCCGTTTATCCATTAGGTCTTGTTTGGGCGGTTCAAGACGGCCATTACGAATAGGTGAACGAGACCGGGAACGAGATCTTCTCCTCTCTGCCTCACGATATCGATCGGTTCTGTCCTTGTCTCTTCCACGGTCCATGTCAAGGCTGGTAAGTCTTTCCAAATTTCTTCTCTCTCTGAAAAACAAGACAAACAACAAATGTTAAATAATGGTTCAATATATTAATGAACAAGAAGTTTGGTTCAGAATAAAAGAAAAGACTCTTAAAAATAAACATCAAAGGCAAGTTAAGATGCCACAAGGCAGGCCCGAACCCTTAAAAAATGTCGAGCCAAACTTATGTAAGACACAAAATGTGCTTAAGCTTATGCACTTTGAGAAAATAAGAGGCATCAGTTTCTTATGTTCACATATCACAAATACCTTTGGGAAAGGCACAAATTCATTGCCCTGCATGCAAACTGGGGCATGGGTGGGTTAGAAATTAGGTAAACCACTCTCCCACAACTACTGCCCAAACAATAGTAACATATGTAGCTGTATCTTGAGGCAGGAGGAGGAAGGATTAATCTTGTGCAAAGCAAGGTGGAAAAGATTTGTCATGATTTGAGGCAAGATTTTACAAGGATGGATACTCTTCCTGGCGCTCAATTCAGGCACTCAGTGTAGCCCAAGTACACCGTTTTTATGAAAACAGTATATCTAGGAAAGTTACCATTCAAGGCTTGAGACTTCATGCTATATATATATATATATATATATATATATATATATAAAAATTGGTCATTGACTTCTATAAGAAGCTCATCTGCCCTTTAATAAGTCTTCTTTTTTTTTTTTGTTCTGTGGGGTGACATGACACATGAGAGCTATAAGAAGCTGTTTTATACACCAACCATCCATCCATCAGTTTGTACTGAATTACAGGTTAACAGTAGCAGACCTAAGTCTGATGGCTTGGTTCGGTTTGTTATTATGGCATATCAACCTCAGTGGGTTATTTAATGCCAACAAGATTTTTATTGCTGGTAATTTTTTCTCCAAAAAGTATTGCTAGTATTAAACCTATTTTGACTCCAGTTTGGCAGGTGGGGGTGGGGGGGTCTTACTATTTACCCATACCTAGGACCCTAACAGGTGCTACCACCCCAGATCAGGGTGGACCTGGGAACACCAGCAATTAAGAGGTGGCTCCACGCTCCTCAAAACCTCCTGATCAAAGACCTTGCTGTTGGATGTAGTTTATCATCTTACCCAGGATGCCCCAAGCCTGAAAGACTTGAAACTCTTAATAAAAAATGTTACACCTATTTTCAATATCTACAATTGTTTAAGACTTTCATTTCTCAAAGCAAAATTGGATTTAGAAAGTTTTTTTTTTTTTTTTTTTTTTTTTTTTTAAAGCCAGGGAGGAATGAAGGTGAATCTTGGGCAGTAATATTTTAAGTTCCAAGCCAGTCATCCTCATCTATTTGAAATGTTCCTCACCTTTCTCTCTCTTCCTCTTTTCTCCTGTCATGTAAACCAAGCTCTCTTTCTCTCTCTTTTTCCCTTTCACGCTCGACATCAGTCTTAGGCCATGATGGGGGTGTTGGGAATGATGATGGCGTTTTGTGTAATCTGTTCCATTCTGGGGATAAAGTTGACATGCTGGACAATTCTCGGCTACCATTGAACAAACTGTTACCTGCTAAAAAGGAAAGAAAAAGAAAATGAATCAATGAGCACCACAAAAAAGAAAACACTATCAATACAAAAATACATTATCAATGCAACAAGATTTCTCTGCTTCTTCTGATAAAAAGAACAAATTCAAAACATTAGGAAAACTTTACCATCATAATGACAGAGATGATGACAGGGTCTTTTAGATAAGAAAAAAGTGCAGTTGATAACAGTTAAGCAATTAAACAGGTTGAATCAATTACTAGGTCTGCTGCCAGGGAAGTTTGTTAACTGTTTTATTCTAGACAATTTTTCTTGTCAGAATCTATACGTTTACCAGTTGTCTGTTCTGGTGCTCCTGCTATATACTTGATAAAATCAAAATAAGAATTAGCAATGTTATCAGTCCTGACCTGGCATCTTGGTTTCTGTCACTTTCCCAGTTTACTTCCCTGTGTCTTTTCTATAAATACTTTCATGCTAATTGTTCTAATGAACTTTCATCTATGGTACCAAGAGTTTATGAATTTAAGCACGGTACTTGATTGGCAACAAGGTCTCATTCATTTACCGTGGAATTGATTAGATGCAACCATAAGTTCAACACTAAAAATCTCCTTTTTCACACTTCTTGCCTGTGGAACTCTCTTCCTGCTTTCTATCCAACTCTAATTTTCAAAAATTTAACTTTTTTTAATTGATTTCACCCAATGCAAGGCAGTAAAGTAATACACAAGAAAGTCACTAAGACACAATGGGTTACTACCTGGCTGTGGAAGAATTAGTAACAGAAACACAACCAATGAGCAGGAACAAAAAGAGTAATCAGGAGGACAGTAGATAGTAATTAATATTGAATTTAAATTTTTGAACATTAAAGCTGGCTGGAAAGCATGGAACTAGAAGAGTTCCACAAGCAAGAAGTGTGAGAAAAGAAACTGTTAGAATAGAATTTACGGTTACATCTCGTCGGCTCAACTGTAAATTGTTGAGATCTTGATGTCAGTCTAGTACTGCGCTTAAATTCATAAAGTTCAGTTGCCATGGCAAAGACCTCATATGAACAATTACCATGAAAGTATGTATACAAAAAGGTACATGGACGCAACATTACGGCGTTGGAAAAGTGACTGAAGCCGAGTAGCCAGATAAGGACCAATAATATTGCTGATTCTTCTTTGAATCTTATCAAGGAGCTCAAGGTAAATAGCAGGAACACCAGACCATGAGTATGGACTAATGCTAGATTTATAGATAAGCAAGATAGATTCTGGAGGGAAAATATCTTGCATGACACAGTGAACCAACTTTCTTAGCAGCTGATCCTAGCAATAGATTCAATATAGTCTTTTCACTTCATATCAGCAGAGACTGTTAAGCCGAAAAAAGCGCAATGAGCCATTCTCCTGGAGGTTAGCATCAGCCATACTGATGGAAGGCTGAGAAGGGTCTTCTCAGATGATTAATGGAGAGAAGTTTAGTTTTGAAGGCTTTACAATATAAATATTTTTATTTATTGAATTTCTGGGATGAGGAATTTATCCTCCTTCACTTGTCATCTTTGTTGTTGTCATTACAATATTTTCAAGAGGCTCAAATGCAGAAAACCTTATGACAACAACAACAAAGTCAAAATATGCTTAATGTAAGAACCAAATTGCTTCAAACAACAATTTACTTACGTAAACCAGGGAATCCAACACTGTACGGTGACGGCCGGGCAAAAGGTGAGACACTTGCTGCATAAAGAAAAGAAAATAATTATTCTTAACAAATTTCAATTCCAAAGAATAATTCAGTATTTTTCTCTTCAAGATTTCCCTTCAAACCTTCTTATCATTTCATAATTCTTTTCTGTTAATAATGCTTTGCTTTAATTCCTGACCACTGAAAATACCTTTCTTCCAGATTAACAATTTATTAATAATATCAGAAAATCATTAGAAATACATTTACATTATGTTATATATATATATATATATATATATATATATATATATATATATATATATATAACATAATGTAAATATATATATATATATTTATATATATATAAGAGAGAGAGAGAGAAAGAACATTGAAGTCAACAGAGTAGACAGACTGTTTAATGCCAAACAGTGGCCTGATGATTGCATCTAGCATGAAACAGTCTGTCTCCTCTGAATGCTGTCTTCAATGTTCACTTTTATATTTACATATACTCTATCCCTGATATTGAGCACTTTATTCCATAAATATAGCACATCTTAAAACTATATTTCTTCATTATATATATAATTACTATAAACAATATTTTAGTGAATGCATAAGACTAAATAGACATTCAAGTTTATTTATAAAGTGAAATTTCAACTGATGCCTCATCTAAAATGTTTATAACAATAAAAAAAATAGTAACATAAAAAAACACATCCATTAACACCTTAAATTGCATCTAATAGTACTATTATGTTAGATATACTTGTATTAATTCCTGACCAATGACAATACCTTTCCAATAGAAAACATACAGATTCACTTATGAAAATTATTTAAATATTGAAAAATTCCATTTTCTAACCAATATTACTACAATATTGATTTCCATTCACTCATAACCCTGTGAATGATCTTCACAGATTGCTTTTCAGTGGATCATGTAGTAATTTGGTAAGATTTTAGAATTATTAAAAAGGTGGTTATTTACAAATTCTTCTGAAGGGGGGGGGGTGCAAAATATATCCTTTAAACATGGCTCCAAAATTTTTCCTTTGGATAGGTTTTCAGCAATAGCAGTATGCTATATGTAATCATTAGAGTGAACATTTATTGAATAAATCCTACCTATGATATCACAAGCATGAAGTTAAAAAAAAAAAAAAAACCTGATCTAATTATTATTAAATGAAAAAAACAAAATAAAGAGATAAACTCAGATATTTTTTATGTAATGAAAATTAATCATAGAATTTATTTTTATAACAATGTCTTAAAAATATAAAAAGGTGGAGTACTTTTGGCAAAGAAATCCTCTAGGCACATCATACATGCAAATTTTCTAAAATATATAAAGGGTTGGTAATCTTTTCAACACATGTATTGTATGGAAAGTGTGTCAACATTCCTTGAAATGAGGATTGATTGTGCAAATCTGCTAACAATTAAACATCAGTCAGGAATTTAGATTATCTTTATTAAAGTAATAATAATTTTGCAAATCCGTGACAAGATAAAATTGGTAGAAAGCTAATATTTGTTCCTTCCTCAAATATCTAAATAAGCATCAGACACTTTTGCCATGAACAACGGTGGAAGAGAGCACATTTACTTACCTATATGTGCAGGGTTTAAAAAGCTGCTGTGGTGTGTAGGTCCTGAGTCAAAAGAGGGTCTGGCAGATCCTTAACGAAAAGTGAAAAAAAAAACATTCTCAAAATTCTTTCTTTGTTATTGTTACTCTATATTTTGTTTTTTTTTAAAACTTTGCTAATGTCATTGATAATAAGAATGTTAATACAGAAGGTTTCTATTTTATATTGGGAGGGTGGCAAATTCATCAGGATAGGGTCATTTGCAGCCATCTACCTTTCAGTGTTATAAATTACTGTGACGGACAGTATACTACTCATGGCTGCCAATGTTAAAAAATTCTAATCGGTACCATTAATTGGTTGCAAAATGCCAAAAGAAATAGAAAACAAATAAACTAAAGACTAATTTCTGCAAATTAAACAAGAGATTTTGTTCTCATTTTCAAAAAACGTAAAGCCAAAAATAAGTGAGCAAAGAAAAAGTGGTAAACAGGAAATAGACGCCATAATATAGACATTCTGTAGAATTTCATCCAAACCAACCAAGAATCCTTGTCATTGTGCAACTAATTCTAGTGATTAACCTCTCAGTTTGTGTAGAGCAACTAAAAGTCAATTGTTTAGTCAGCAATCAAATCTGCATTGCCAACCTTTGAGAACGTTTCCAAAGTTGACAGCTAAAGGAGGAGGAGCACATATTGAATAATAGCAGCCACACAATCTATTTCACTCTCAGAAAAAAAGGACTTTAAAAATCATGACCTAACTCTGTATGCATTTGTGCATGAAAACTTTAGAATTTCAAGTCAAAACATTAAAAAGGCTCTGTGTTTTTTCTTTCTCCCATTATTGATGTAGATCTGAGCCATAGCAGTGGAGAAACTGTCCCTATTATTTATTTCACCTAACCCTGGGGATATGTTGTTCCTGATTATCCTGTGAGAGGAAATTGAACATTGTGTATGCGAATATTGGAACTGCAATCTTTCCTGTTGTTCTTGAAGACATGAAGTGACAACAATGCAGCCATATGCACTTCAGAAACACTTTTGGCAGGAGTCCATCTTAAAATTAATCATCGATAACCAACTCTGAAGAATTAGCTGAACCTCCTCAAAAATGGCCGCTGCTTTTTTTTTCCTTTGACAATCTTTCTTTAATGGCAGAGGTTAAGACAAGTGTAATGCTGTCAAACTTCAAATTAAGAAACACATTGCCCATAAAATTACTGAAACTTTTGACATTGTAGAATGGTATACATTGTAATCATATATTTCAGCTAAGAATCCTTGTCTAAGCAGTTCCAGCAATTTTAAACCATAAAAATATTGATCAAATTTGGAATTCTTTTTTTATGATGTGATACACAATTTAGCTGAAAGATTATGTAATAATTCATTGATTGTGTATAATGACCTCACGACCTCTTGTGGATCATTTATCATTTTATAGTTTGTCAAGTATTTTACAATTCTTCAGAAATGGTTGAAAGTAAATGTTATTTCTTAGGAATGGTTGAAAGAAAATATTTCCCAAGTATGGTAGAGAAGAAGTTTTATTATTTGTCAGGTATGTTTGGAAACAAGTTTTATTGTTTATCAAGAATGATTGAAGGTAAGTTTTTTTTTTGTTCATGTAAACACTTATAAACATTTATTATATTTTATTGTAAAGCTCAATCTTTTAGACAAATTGCAGGATGTTATCTGGTTTAATATTTTCAAAAAGTTGTTTAGGATTGTTTGCTCTATAATACTTATTTCAGATTTCCAGGAAGCTGCAACAGTATATTTAATAGCAGAAAGCCATGAGAAAATACTTTTATGTTTAAATAAGAATGAACACCAGTGGTTAGGGCCACAATCGAAATTAAGAGAGTTGTCTTTATGTAAATAATAGTAATAAATGTTTTTAAAATGTCAGCATCACTTCATGCTTGAAATAAATTTCATTTGGAGATTAATACGATTCTTGTCAGGCTTATAAGTTTCAGGCTAAGAAAAATATTTAATGGAGCAAAAAAAAAGAAAAAGAAAATACTTTTGATACATAATTATCATCAAAAGAATCAATCAATAATGGGATCAAAGTTCAAGTTCTGACAAAAGTTACTTCTTTTTCCAATTTATAGATCAGAGGGTGGATTTAATGATAAAAGCAACAATAAGGTGCTATAAACACTGCAGCTACATTGATGAGGAAGGAAGTTGTACTGAAAAATGTGTAAAAGAAATGCTTTTTGTCCTCATTCAATATCATATAATGTTCAGAGTCTGTAATAAACATACAGTGAAAATTTCCAAGGATAATTCAAAAGACTGTTTTAAGCTACATTGATACCACCTCATGATCCAAACTAACAAGTAGTCTTTTGTATCGTCTATGTAAGCAAGATTCTCAAGAAATGAGATACAATGGCAATGTTGAGATTAACCGTTCCATTTTAAGGAAATATTTGTCAGTCATTGACAGAAAAGTTAGTGTTACTATTGGTTGAAATTTATATCAAGGCCACAGTTATCGTTTTTTCTAGTACTGATAGCGGTTTCCTTCCTAACCTTTTGCTTAAGGTAGTGTGAAAAGCCAACATCTTAATTATGTCATTATTTTACCTTCTAGTTATACATGTGTTATCCATTTTAATTGTTGCTACTGTTGGAAGTCTTCAAGTGATGTGGGTCTTGCTATTTGGCAAAAGACTTAGATTACAATTCTGCAGCCCCAGTCTTTGATCAGAGGCTGCTTTAATAATCAAAGAGTGTGCCAACTGATAAAAGATATTTCTCAAACATAACTAGTCAAAAATTAATAATCAGCTGGAAACTGGTTGCTCATCAAGAAAAGCACTGATGATAAGTAGAATTAAAATGAATTGGGAGAAAATCAAAGGTGAAAATAAAACAGTTATTGGAAGGAAACGTATCAATTATCAAATTAGCAAAGTGTTGCTAAGAAAAAAAGTGTGCGAATCAACCTCTGTACTTACCGATGAGGGTACCTAAGAGAGCTTGTTGAGCACTGGTACCCAGGTCAGGGGGCCGATGTATACTACTGTTAGGAAGCAAATGGCTTGGTGACCGTAGAGGGTCTATCACGGGTTTCGTGTCAGCCCCACCTTTCTGAGCCTCGTGCTGTTTCTGTTGGTGATGGTAAATACGCCATGCTACCTGGACATGAACAGCACACCATTTGCCCGTTTTCTGAAGAATAACAACAACAAAAATAAATCAAATAAAAGAACAAAAAAAAGAAGGATCAGCAGCATTTCATTAAACTGACCCCCCAACAACTTTTTTTTTTTTTGAGATATGTCATATTTCAGGGTCATTTTGAGACTATTTGGACTAAACATGAGGACTTATTCATTCTAAGGCCAATCATCACTGACATAACAAGTCTTCCTAGTGAGCCAGGGACCATATTTGTGCCATATTATTATATAATGATGATATGAGAAAATATTATTTGAACATTTGTAGTATTATTCATTTATACCAGAAAGAAAAATATAATCAATATAATAAAAGTTGCATCATTTTTTATTTTACATTTTGATTATATAGAAATATATTGTCTCCATGTATATAGCTTTTTCATATTCCTAGCTGTGGTTCCTATACAGTCACACCAGACCATAAATACTAAACTAAAATGAAAATGTTGAGAAAAAAAAAAAAAAAAAATGGAGTCAGAAATCCCAGCAGCCTTCAGTGGCATGGAATGTGTTTTTTTCTGGAAACTCTCCACACACTGGTAGATGATGGTACCCATACCACACTCTAAGACACAAAACCATTTTCTTGCAGTCACAGTCATCTATTAATTGTCTAAAGAATTTAATTTTCTACTCTTGTTCTAGATCCACTGAGAGAACCAATGAAATTGGTAAAAGATCATTCTCTCGTGTCATGGTGAAAATTACACTCCTCACCTTCCCTCAAAAATGCAGCCATTATTATATCCGCAATCAACATACACAGAAGTGTTAATGTGTTTGCATGAAAATACATGAAATAAGAACCCTACTTTCCCTGGCAGGTATTTTCATGGGTGAGTAACAATGGCACTGCAAGATGTGGTTGAACAAAATAGCTTTGGAACAGAAATAGTACAAATTGTGAGAGAGGGTGGAAGAGAGATGGATGTCAGCCTCCAACATGCTGCAGGCGGATCATGTCAGATGAAATAATCCATTGTAATTCCAAGAAAACTTATCTTTATGAGAATGGTGAGATACTATAAAACACTGTGTAAAGGTAAGAATAAAAAAAATAGGTAAAATCCAGGTGGACTGATGATGGAGAAAAGGAATGTGGTGTTAGCATGGGGTGGGGCAGCTAAAGAAAAATGGAAAGATAAATGAAAAAAAGGCCATTTTTCTCTTGCGATTTTTACCTAAAGAATGCTATAACCTCGCACATGCCTCACCCCTGATCTGTTGTCATGTTTGTGCCAATGACTAAATATTACAAATCTGTCTGCAACAAAATCATCACCGGCTGTGTCTTGACTGAAGAACATGTCTGAATGAAAATAATTACATTGTGCTTCCTGTCAAGGTTGACAACAAGTGAAACAGCTTTGAGTTGCCTGTACAATAATTATGGGAGAGTTTATGGCCTAAGTGCTCATTCACCCACTTTTTTTTTTTTAATCAACAATTGTGGCAAGCAAAGGATGAGACCTTATTTTTGTCAGTATAAGTAGTGCGTGAGTAAAACATATCAATATTTGTCAGAAAAATAAACAGAAATTTGCCTCTTTATTATTAAAGAATTCCTTTATTTCACTGACAGAAACCTTTCACATGTGATATAAAAAAAAAAAAAAAGCTTTTATAGACCCTGGTACTTATGATCTTTTTTCATTTCCTCTGGTCAAATGTAAACAGGATAAGTAGAAAAACAAACATAAATTACAATCATCTAAATAATTGTTCTGCTTCTAAATATTTAAAATGCCATATCTAATCAGGAAGAAAAAGGAATATGTGGAGAGTTGTCACAACTCTCCACATATTCCTTTTTCATGGCAAGTCAAAAATAATAAAAAAAGAAAAGAAAAGAAAAAGGAATCTGTGAATTGCCATGTCTCATAAGGACTTAGATGATCATGGCTCTCCACATCTCCCTTTTCTTTATTATCTTTGAATTCCCATGACTTCTTGAAAAAGATAATGGAGTGTCTTCCTATTGTTTTCTCCTAGGATTCTCTATCCAGAGTAGTCTTTCCTTTAGACTGGCTGCCATGCAAAGCTAGAGAGCCCACTCTTACCTACTGTTTAACCCATTGCTAGGGAGATAAGAGATAGATTCAGAACTTGCCAACTCAGCTTTCAAATTCTACTTCATGTGTCATGCTTGCTAGACATCCTTTTCTGAATTATCACAAATAAAAAAAATGGAGTTCCAAATTTACTTAAAATAACATGCAACAATAAAAACTGTAAACAGAGTAACAATTAATAGTTCAGCCCCAAAGATCCAATATTTCAGCCTCGTGTTGAACTTCATTCAGCATGAGGTTAAAATAACCAATTAGTAAAAACAGCGCAGTAATACCCTCATCATCAACGAATTCTACATTCTTAAATAATTCCATTTTTACATTGTAATTAAAAGCCAAGAAATTGTTCTTGCTTCTTACCTTTGGGGTTACAGGAGAAGGACCTGGTTTTACACGTTCACGAAGTGATAACAAACCTGGATCTGAAGATAAACTGCTAGGGTTGATCGTCTGGAGAAAGAAAAAGATAGAAAAAAAAAATATATATATATATATATATCAGAAAATGTAAAAAAATAAAATTAAAACATTGACACATTCATTTTCTGCTTTTGTTCTGCTTATTTTCAAAACTGAAAGGTGAAGATTGCTAGACACTAACTGCATGGAGTTGCACGTGTAAAGGGGGTGGAGGTAGAATAAATAGTACAATAAATAAATTCTTGCATATAGGGTGGCTGGAGAATGGATTGGCTGAAATGGTGTTAAAAAGCAAAAGAAATGAAATTTTAGTTTGGACATTTATTGAAACAACATTCATCCAAAGTCTTGGCCAAAATAAAACTAGTTTTCTCAAATCCTTTGTAGAAGGAAAACAAATGAGTGACAAGTTTTATTATTGAAATTATGCCAACTATTAAGTTCAGAGTTGATTCACCCAAAAAGACACAATGAACTCTGGCTTCAAAACTTCCACTCATTAGAGGAGAACTTAATAGGAAAAGAAAAAAAAAATGTGACAAATAATGGATACCATGTGGTCATGAAACTGAGTAGTCGAACATTTAGTTTTGTTTCTCTCTCTCTCTCTTATATATATATATATATATATATATATATATATATATATATATATATATAGGGGTTAGACAAAATAATGTGGACACTAGCTTAAACATTTATTAATAATTATTTTACCTGAAGATGAATAATGGCTTAATCAGGTGGAAAAGCAAAGGTAAAGGATTAAAGTGCTGAGCAGTTACCTTTTAGGTCGGTTTGATGTTTACAGATACCCAGAAATACTAGAATTGAAAAAATTGCTATTTTTGCAAGCTGTTCATATTATTTTGTCTAACCCCTATATATATATATATATATATATATATATATATATATATATATATAAGTATTAGAGTGAATAAAAATCCAAAGTTACCCGATTCAAATAGCTATTTCAACCCACAAGACTATGTTTGGGCCTTGTCAACTCAGAGATATGAAGAAAATATATCTCTGAGTTGACAAGGCCTACAAGTAAATCTTGTGGGTCAAAATAGCCATTCAAATGAGGTGACTTCAGATTTTTAGTCTCTGTAATTTATATGCTCTGTTATAATAAAAACATTGAGCTCTTTTTGGGGGATCAGTTTTAATATTTTATTTTATTAGGATTCACTTGGATTATTTATCAACACATTATTACCTCTGTGTGTGTGTGTGTGTATATATATATATATATATATATATATATATATATATATATATATATATATATATTCACCCTCTTTGGGATTACCCATACGGATTATCAAGTTTTTCATAACTTGATCTGGCTGAGAACTTTTTCACATCATCCCATAAAATTACATCACCATGTAAAATCTCATGAAAAGTAAAGGAGTATCACAGAGGTTTTATCAATGAGAGACACAAACCAAAAGTACTATTTATATATCAGATAAGAAAGAAAGAAAGAAAAGGTAAATATTAAGAGAGAGAGAAGGCAAAGTTTCTTGGAGTAGAAAACCAAAAGGTACATCAATCATTCAACATCATTTTTCTTGCTCAACTGATTCTGTTGGCAAATTCTTTTTTCTGACAACAGTAAAATCAACAACAATGTTATGAAAAAGACAACATTGATTTCAATAAATTCTCTTGTCTACTTAAACAAATGAATAGTTTTTTTCTGTTTGTTTGTACTTTAAAAATAAAGCAAGATTTTGAGCAGAAAGTAGAATTCTGCTTTCAGTACAAAGCCAAGAGATTGTTCTATAGAATTCAAGTCAGAATTCATTTTCCACCTGAAGACATTTAACAGCTGGAAGCAGAATGAAAAAAAACAAATATATATATATATACACGCACAATGCAATGTGTGTATGTAACACTTTCAGACAGTGCACAGATAATAGATTCTGATCCTGTAGTTAACATTCTCTCCACTATCACCACACTGATACACAGTGACATGTGTCAGTTTCAAGTGGGCTGCCCACATGAGCTAGCAGTATAAATTACCCAATCTTGATGGCCATAATCTGATGTTCCCTCTTTGGCATATTGAGGAGGCACTGCTATGCCATTAAACAGTCCAAAGACAGAAACATGGTGCTGATGTCCACCATCCAAATGTAGTATGAGAAACAATACTATGATTCAAGGTCAAAAAACAAATCCTTTCGTAAATAGAATTCATAAAAAACAAATGAACGGTTTATCTTAGTAAAGAAATACAATCCCTATCGCTAACTAAATTGACTGAAATAAAAACTGCATTTGAAAGAATTAAAAGCTTATCACAAATGGCTAAAAAAAAAAAAAAATCTATTTCAATATTGAAAAGTTCACTCTGAAAAGTGCATGTTATACAAAGAGTGACAAAGTTGCTGGGCAAGACTATGTTGTCGAATGTGGAGATGTGGTTGAGATGTACTAATATCAGTTACAAAGTACTGTTAGTTATTTAGATAAGACATTGGCTGGTTGTTTAAAAAGTCTTTGATTTCAGCAGAAATAAATCTATAAAGACATTATACTCTTCTTGGGAGGCAAAATTGCACTGTAAAAGCGAGGTTTAAATAGAGTAATTTAAAAAGAGAAACAAATTTATTTAAAATTTATATCCCCCATTTTTTATTTAAAAACTGAAAAGAAAGGATATCCAATAAAATTTAATAGATTCAGAAATTTTAGCAGTTTCCCCTTTTTACATTTCTATTTCACTAGAATGGTACCTAAATAAAGACAAAAGGCGATACCTGCAATAATTAGTCAGCAAGTTGCTTTACTAATCTTTTATTGGGTGCTTTGCTATCATAACCTTGTACCAGACTAAATGGGAGGGGAGTAGGATAGAGAGGAGAACCAAAGATGAGAGAGATTGTTGCAAAAACTATGGAAGAAATAGTGGAGGGATTCTCAGATCAAAGAACAGTCAATTAGAATGATACAAAATCAACTGAGAATTCTTGACAAACCAAACTTTCATCATTTCGTCTATTTCGTTCACTAATTGGCAAGGATTATCCACCCCCTCCTTGTGATGAACGACAAAACCTAAAAGACAGAATATTCTCAAATGGCCAATAAGGAAGGTACCAAAGCAGAAAAACAAAATGTTAACTTTAGCTTCTACAAAATGGGAAAAATAAAATAAAAATAAAATTATGTAAGTAAAGCTTATATCTATTTAATTTGATGATGTTGGAAAGCCGAGTGCCACTAAATTTTATTACTTGTGACTCTTTGGGCTACTTTTTCAAATAAATTCGACTGACAAGATGTCAAAAACTTAGACATGTTTAAATGTTGTCCAATTTCACAATTCACAGCAAATGCAGGAAAACAACTGTGCATAACAGAATAATGAATATTTTAATCTAATTTATATAAAGAAAATTGTGTTTGCTTACTAATTTTTAATTAGTCGTATTAAAAATAATTTTAAAGATTCAGAACAAAAATTAAATCGATTCATTTTTTTTTTTTTTGCTCAAAAAGACAACAATTTTTTTTTTATCTTCCTTTGATTCAGTTTCAAAACAAACTGCTCAATTATGGCTTAAAGTGTGCGTTTGAAGTAAAGAACTCCAATGGCAGACTCATGAAGTTCTTGACAGGAAATGACAGAATTACAACTGTACAAGAAAATATAAATCTGATTCTGACAAAAAGAAATGGATCAGTCACATGACAGATTGTGTTCAATTTGGCACAAACAATCAAAACAAAAAGTTAAAAATTATTTGATCAAAATGCCAAGTGAAAAATCTGAAGGAGCTGTTTCTCTATCAAGATGAAGAGAATGTACAATAAGAAATCATTAGATTTGGTTTTGTGGCAAAAGCTTTAAGGAAAAAAATAAAAAAAATAAGAGAAACATGTCAAAGGCTCCAGAAAAGAATATTACCATTTTAACAGAACTGAAGGTGTGTTTCAGAGTCAATCAGATAACAATTCCAGCCAGAGAGACAATCCAATCAACAATTTGGTTATGTTTCTTTCTAACTTATTTAATTCCTTTTTAAATAAATTCCATAAAAATGAGGTTTTATTTGTCCAATCCACATATTATAATTATTTTGGAAAGGATAAAATCCTTGGAGAAAGACGGAACAATTTGGATGAAAAGTAAGTGAGATTCTGAAGGAGAAATTTATTTTGGAGGAGGATGAAAAAACAAAAATGACATAAAAGGTCACAGGATAAGTAAGATAGGATGAAAACTTGTGCTTGCAGATTTTCTTAAATAGCAAATTTCTAAGGTGCCAAAAATCAACAAACAATTCGTACTAGAAAAATATTTTAACCAAAGACAGAAATTTGTTCACATGATATTTAGACATGTAGAAACATGTGGTAAAAATATAAAACTTTTCTTAAACTGTCAAACTGGTCTGATGGTGTCATAAAATTAGACAATTTTAAGGATGCTAAAAAAACAACAAAAAAAAAAATACAAACAAACAAACTTAACAATTTTCAAACAGTATTTACTGAAATTCCTCTAACATAAATGAATATGGTTACTAAATAGAAAAAAATCTAATCTGTCATAATAGGGAAACTGATTTGGCTGCTGTATTTGACATTTTGTAAATGTGGAGATCTCAGCGGACAGCATCTTTTTGTATTATGGCTGTTTTCAGGTCCTTATAACAATAAAAGTAAATAAGACACAGCTAAACTGTTTATATTTTTGTAATCCCTAGTAAACCTTAACTATTTTCATTAGGTTTCAAATCTGTACATGCAATATCCTTGAAGCTATGAATGTTAGAAATCTGGTGAAAGCCTCATTTAGCAAAACACCAAAAATACAGTGAAATTTCAAAGCACTCTGATTTTAAAACTATAAAATGATACAGATGACATATTTAGAATTTATCAATAGATTTGTTCAAGGAACACCTGTCAAAATAAAACAACCAAGTTGGAGTCAAGAGTCAAAATTTGCAGACAAAATTGGACACTATCTGAGGAAACAAATATTCTTGCAATCATTTAAGAATAAAGCTTTCTTTTATGCAACATTTACTGTTTACTTAGCCACATTACAGGTTTGTATCACAAATCAAAAATAATTATGTACACAGAGTTGGCTCATCCTCATACCATTTGTATTCTATTTGTAAAGAGGAAGTTCCACTCAGACACCTTTTCCAGAACTCTGACTTTGTAGAGGAGACTCCAGATCTTAATCTTTTTAAGTTTAAGGTCAACTTAGACTTTACTCTTTTTAACCCTCTACCTTGAGCGCCACTAGGGGTCTTGGATAAATAATAGTATTTAAAAAAAGGTCTTACCTTTGGTTGAAAGGCGCCTGGAATACCAGTGTTTAAAGGTCCAGGACCAGGTCCAGCTGGTGTTAGCAATGAAGGTAATCCATGAAAACTAAGACCTGGGATCTGTAAGTAAACAAAAATGAGGAAAAAAAAAAAAAAGTCATAAAATATTTCTGCCATCAAAATAAATAATTTAAGACAAAAAAAATTATATGCTATGAGGAAAAGAAATGAAAAGAGATACGAAATGAAAATCTGAAACAGAGAAATGGAAAAAAACAAAAAAGAAATCTACATATATATATATATATATATATATATATATATATATATATATATATAAGGTAACTATACTCGTCTCAAAAAAACCTTTGAATTTTTGATTTGTCAATAATCAAATCAATCTCGAAGGAAAAAAGGTTTTAAAAAAAGAAAGAGCTAGAAACATGAAAGTCTGTCGAAAAAAAAAAATTGCACAGATACAGATTTAAAGCCCAAGGAAAAAACCCCTGACACGAGTAAACCACCAACTAATAGAGCTCAATACAACCGTAGAGCAGACCTAGATAAACCTAATGAGCCAGACAAACCTACCCAGGTTTCACCTAAGCTGATCGTCAGGGAAAGCTGGCTAAAAACCAGCTTTTACCTAGCTTTCCATGACGATACGTTTAGGTGAAACCTGGGTAGGTTTGTCTGGCTCACTAGGTTTATCTATATATATATATATATATCAAATGTTATATAATTTTGTATCATTTTATATAATCAATAAACAGATAAATTTGGTTAGATTGAGGAAAAAATAAAATAATTTCTTTCAAAAATTTTGAAACTACCTGTGTCTCTCGTTTTGTGTGCATGCGTAGATGTGGCAACGTCAACAAAGCCTAGTTTGATGAAATCCTTTTGAATGAAATGCATCACAAAAAAGCCCTTCCAGTTTGTCATATATTATGTTTTTTCTCTCTTGGTATATATTTTAAGTTCACCTATTGTCCCATTCACACTCCTTGAAGATGTTTAAGACTTGGATTCTGGTTCCTGCTAAAGCCTACTTCAACTCTATACTTTTAACATCTCCACCTAGATTCTAGCATTTTATTTAATCCCCCCACCCTCAATATCAGTAGATAGGTCTGTCTATTGTCCAGTTCACACTCCTCCTCAGCCTTTTCAACAGGAGTAGAAGTTTATCCCCTGTATCTTTGTGGCATTATCACCTTGCTTGGGATGAATTGATTAATCATACATATCACACACACTTTATTTTAGGATATTACATTGAAAACATGTCAAAATCATTACACAATTGCAGTCATGTTTCGATGCGTATCAATGCAGATGAGATGTTTTAATACGTGTCAAAACACGACTGCAATTGTGTAGCAATTTCTACATGTTTTCGATGTAATATCCTAAAATAAATAATATTGCTCTCCTCTGTATTGAGCCCTCTTTTAAATGTTACAAACGTTAGAATTGTACTCTATTCATTTACATCTTACCTGGATATAAGGCATTTATTTTTAAGATTATATTTGTAAATTCTTAAAAATATATGATGACAAAGATATTTTTAAAATGTTGTCTGGAAGAATACGCTATTTTCATGATGCATGGCATAGAGGAGCCATTTTCTTAATACTTAAAGATGATTAGACTTCAGCTGCCTCTGTATATAATGGACTCTCCCGTTGGTTTGATGTAAAAAGGTTCAATAATCTTTTCAGTTCTTTGTTTTATATTTATGCCTTAAGTATATGTATTTAGTGCAGATGACAGGATTTTGAATAAATCAGGTTGGAAGTTTTGATTAAATTTTGGTGTTAGATCTTAGATAACAAAGATAGACCAGACAAGCTTTTTCAAAGTTCTTTATACCTTCATGGTAGATTGTCCTCCATTTTCTATGGTCAGCAGCCCGGGTTTCAAAAGAAATAAGAGGGATGTTGACTGAAGATTATATTTAGTTTGTTTTTACATCTGAGTAGCAGTCTGTTTACATTACATGAACCATCAACTATATGTATGTGTAAGGCATCAAAATGAGCTGTAGACTAATTATATAATACAATAATTATGTAAGTAATTGATGTAGAATTGTAACCAACGTTTGATGTATTTTCATTCAATCATACTCTACATAAGATGCTACCAATAAAAAAAAAATTATTTAACCTTAAGTCGTTTCAAAGAACAACATTCATAGCATTGAATCTTTTTTCTATTTTGTCATCAGCACTAGTTACAAAGTACCATAAAAATCTAAACTGAAAAAATATAGATAATAGTATCTCTCATCTCTCTCTCTCATATATGTATATGTATATATGCACACACATACTTTTACTTGCAGGTTCATATGTTCCTGTGATTTTTAGGCACTCACACAATTCTCAGGTAATGAAATAAGTTACTGAATAGCTATTTATTCTGGAAAATATTCTCTCATTTTCCACCACCTGAGAATTGAAAAAAAAAAAAGGCATGAAAATAATGTCAAGTTTATCTCTACAAAACACCTCTTTCCACAACTAATAAAAATTTGACTCTAAATTCTCAGCCTTCTTCAATAAATATTAGGCAACCCAAATAGAAGAAAGAAAAGAACTGACATTTTCATGCTTTGAGATTGCAAATTCAAATTGGCTGATGCAATTTATTCCTCTGCTTCTTGTCTATTCAGTCAGCTCTTCCTTCCATGCAATTTTTACAAAATGTGTTTCTTATCTAATTTAGCATACCAAAAGGAAAAAAAAAAGTGCAAGTCACTATATTGTAGCTGAGAGAGAGAGAGAGAAAGAATTATTTAGTACATGTTGAGCTTAGCAAAATGATTTTGTCTCCGGATAATGTGGGAAAAATTCAGAAAAACTCTTTAAAAATGAATAACTGGACAGAAGAAAATCTATTTACTTCTATTGAGAAGCACTTACGGGCATAAACCGTACACCCTTGTGTTGCAGGGTTTTTATCTTTTCGATTCTCTTCTTTTACTCAAAAGGGATTACTAACAAGATCTCTGTGCACAGCCAGCAGGAAGGAAGCAAGAAAAAGTTTGGCATTGTTTTGGAACAAATAAGATTTCGAGGAAAATGGTGATAGCTTGCAAAGATATATAATAAATCACACTAGTGAGATGGGGAACAACACCAATAACATGCCATTTCATTGAATGGAACCATTTATTTTTCTAAAGAGGAGCACTGAGACAAAGTTCTTATCTATTTATTACTTTTCGGAAGGGGAATTACTCAAAAAGATTTTTTTATGAAAAAAAATAAATATATAAATAAAAAACATAGATCATGGAAATACATTTTTTTTAACGCTAACAGTAAACAAGAATCCAAGAAAGAAAAAGTTCCATTCTGATAGCAGAAGTGAGAAAGCAAAAGAAATGTCTGTAAGACGTGTAGGTGTGTGCATCTCTTCTTGTCGATCTTAGAAAGGGAAAATTTTAGGTTATATAAACGGATCTTTGCTATCTTTTGTTGGTCCATAGAATCCTAAGTGGCTGTGATTCAAAGAGAACATTATCAAAAAGATGGAATAAATGATTTATTTGACCTTCTCTTTTTCCCCCTTCCCAAGCCAGTGTTGGGCGGGCAACAGAGAAAAGATGATGACTAACACTTAAGCAGAAAAGAAACATACACACATACTTATATAGATTTAAAAAAAAGAGGAAAAAAAAAAAAAAAAAAAAAGAGGAAAAAAAAAAAAAAAAAAAAGGACAAAATGTATTTTGCTAGAGTAAATGTTGGTTTGTCAAGAAGCAGTTTTTTTTTTTATTGTTATGAGTGCCACAGATGGAATTATTAAGAGAGATGGAGAGAGAGAGAGTGAGTGAGATGGACAGAAAGAAAGAGAGAGAGAGAAAAAGGGGAAATTCTATGAAATTTAGGATGCAGAAATACTTAGAACTCAAAAATATGATTGCAAGTTGGTGCAAATTGATTTGGAGTGGGGGAAGCTTGCATGTTTTTGTGAGGTGAGGGAGAGCTTGAAAATTCACCAATAGGTGGGGCAGAATGGATCGGAATAGAAGAAGAAGGAAAAAAAAAAAAAAGTCAAAAGATGAAAAAAAAAAAAAAAAAAAAGAAGAATTCTTGGAAAGTCTTATCAAGCGAGAAGTTGCTTTCAGACAAACACCAAAGTGATTTCTCAAAGGAAATCAGTAAAGAGTATAATTTTCTTTGCCTGACGACATCAAAGACTGGAGACGCTTCCTGTTGGGTGAGGCACTGCAACATGGTGCATTTAGTGTCGTGTTGAAAAGAACACAATTCAAGCAGAAAGAAAACACGCTCAAATGAAATGGCGTTAATTGACATACGGATCTTGTTTAGAAAAGAAAAACATAGGCTTTGACTTTTGGTTCATACTTCTTTTCTTCAATTCAGAAATCGTTGCGAGACATCCATCAAATTAAAAATTAATTTTTATCTTCTACTGCACTGCAAGGGTTAAGTATAAACAAGATTTAAATTATTTTAACCCAAAACAAGTCGAGAACAATTTAAACAAAAAAAAAGAAAAAAGAGAGAAAGAAATGGCTCAGACTGATATATATATATATATATATATATATATATATATACATGAGCTGCAGTAAGTTGTGGTTTCAAATTAGACATAACAGGATTATTTATGATAAATGATATCATTGCTAAATAAACATATTTGCAAGCACATGGCAAAAACCTGTCGAAATCATTAAAGTAAAAAAAAAAAAAATATCGGAGCCTAATGCTGAAAAGCTAAAGGGGGGGGGATAAAAGCAAAGTTTTCTTGCTTATAGATATAAGAGCCGAAATGAAAAGTTCTCCAAGTGAATTAGCAGCTGACAACTTCACAAAACTAAAGTAAATTGAAAGAACACAGAGGAGAAAATTTATGGAAATAAAAAGCAAAGCCAAAAAGATAAAAGGTCAAAAGTATCAAATTATTTGAGTGCTTTAATAAGTATCCTCAACTTGAGAAGAGAAGGAGTGGAAGGATTTTGAAAAAAAGAGGTGGGATAAATTATAAAGGACGCGAGAGAAAGACAGAGAATTAAAGAAAAAAGTGAACTAGGATAGCCTGAAGAGGTAAGGTGGATGGAAAAATAATTTACTCCTAATTAGAAAGTTGATGTATTATCAGGTTTTTCTGAAGGGGTAATTACCAAGTAATTGTTTTAAGTGTGTGTGTGTGTGTGTGTGTGTGAGAATTTGATAGGAAAGTAGATAAAAATGAAAAGAAAAAGGTAAAATAAAATTGAAGTTGAGATTAGTGATGCTTTTTAAAGGAATGAAAGCCACTCTAGTCAAGAGACACTCACTTCCAGATTTATGCCTGCTCTCTTCCATCCTTGAAGAACACTCAATAATTTATTCCTGACAGAAACTCAGCACCCCCCCCATTCCACCAAAAAATGTTCCCAGAGATGGATAAATTACTTCCTTAGCTTTGCTTAGTCTGGCACAAGGTAACAACTAAACAAGCAAAAGTTAAGCCTGAAGTCACTATATGCTATTTCTTCATTGTATATATTTCCCCCCCTTTTCATACAGAATTGTAGCAATGTTTCAGTTCAATTCACATGACAGAGCTTGGGAAAGGCATGAATTCATATTTCCCTTCTATTTGACCATATTTTGGCAAAGTTCTTCACATTGGCAATTTGTCTAAAGGAGAGAGAACTCCCATCAGTTCATGGATTTCCACCATACACAACTTCTGATTCATATTTTATAATCCAAACTGGATTGATCATGATTTTTCAGAGGGTGATGGCCGCTGCTAATAACTCTCTAACTTCCAATTAGACACGGAAAAGCAGCAAAGAAGAGGACAAATCTTTTTTTTTTTTTTTTCCTTTGGAAAAATAAACAAAAATTCCAACATATTAAATGACCATCTCTCTCTACTTGAGCTAGAGTAGGCATTGGGGAAAAGGCCAAATCTTTTCAAAGATGCCAAGTGTATAGAGGCAAGCGAGAATGTGTAAAGATAGCCAAACAGGATTACCTAAGTTATATTTAATCACTCAGATTAATGACTTCATTTGTAAAGAAAGAACTGTCCAGACTCAAACCAGAAAAATGTCTCTTTAATTAGAAGAAAAAATTAGAAACAGGTGCTATCTCAGAGAGCATGTACACTTCATAATATATTTAGGAGGAAACAATTTTAAGATATGGGGTATGTATCATTAAATACCTTTTTTTTCTCTCTCTACACAGATATATAAATTATGACAGGAATGTACTCAGCCATTTTTAATATCCTGAGAACTGGTTGTGCATCCTTGATGAAAATTGGCAAATAATCTTAGGTTTCCTTATTGTGGGTAAACAGACATGCTTCTGTGGGTTACTCAGTCAGCACTGAGACACCATTTAATGAGTGTATGTGACATGATGACTGAATGAGATCAACTGAGTCTTATACATTTTTCCGTATATTTTTTTTTTTAATCAAAGCATCACATAATCCAAGTTTGTCAGCACAACACTGTTTGGTCCATGCTATCCTCTCAGCATTTTTGTTCCCAAACTTTTTACAATTCAAATTTTACCTATGTGCAATTTATGATTCTCTTTATTGAAAAAGAAAAGATTAGAGAGAATACAACAACGAAGCTGATGGCAATCCTCAAAGAGGATTTTACAGACTGTTATGATGAAGGCAAAGGATGTTGGGATAAATGTGTAAGATACTAAAGGAAATACTTTGAAGAAATCAAGATGCCATTGCCCTAGGTAGGTTACCATTTTTTTTTTTTATTATTATTATTATTATATTATTAATATTAACTGGCATGATACTTTTTGGACATACAGTGAAACCCAGATATAAGAGAGATTTTTCTCTGGTCCCAAATTAGAGCCTGTGTTAATGTATATAGATTAGACTAAACCCAGATATAAGAGACTTCTTCTCTGGTCCCGACAACTCTCTTATATCCGGGTTACACTGTACATTTATATAAATATGTAATAAACAAGATTGTTCTTTTGTTATCTTTTATGGACCTTCAGGCCAGACAGAGATGTACTGTTTGCAATCTGAACTAAATATACAAATGTAGTTAACAGGTAAAACAGGGAAAGGGCAGGAAATATTTTCACAACTCTTTAATCTTTCTATTTTGGCAATGTTGAAAACACAGACACAAGAATTGAAATTGTGGAATAGGATCCAGAAAAATGAATGCATTTCTTACGGTAGAAGAGAACTGAGGAAAAAGGAAATAAAATAAAGCATGTATGGTAAGCGAAAATAAAATCCTTATTGTTGCCCTCATTTCTGGATTTGGTTCAAAGCGCTTACTAATGTGACTTGCTCCTTTTGTGCTGACAAGGCTATCAACACAAGAGTAGGAAAGAAAAACAAAACCAGATTCTAAAATTGTTCACAATATGATATTGTTGAGTAGATAGAAAAGTGATTGAAAGAGAAAAATTTACAAACTTATAAAATATTTAAAATGAGAGAAGAATACATTAAAAAAAAAAAAAAAAAAAAAATGGTTGTATTTGGAAGATGGAATAACTTTAAGAACATGATTCCAAACTGGGAGAAAGATTATGTTGTGGGGTTTATAAAAACAAAAAAAAAAACAAAAGTGTTAAAATCTCAAAAAGAATTGGAGCATCACATGACCACCCAGGAATCCAACAGATTTAAAATATTATTAGAATGAATTAAAAAGAAAAAGAAATGTGCAGAAACAAATTTGCCCCCCACCCCACCCTTGTATCAGTTTTGTTTCTAGTATATACACAGTCCTTCACATCTCATTTGAAGTGTTTTCATACATAGAATTCAACAGCTTTTTTTTAATTCCCCTTTGCAAATAAACAATTTAAAAAAGTATAACACCGTGAAAAGCAACTGAATATAAATCAGGGTAGAAAAAAAAAAAAAAAAAAAAACAAACAAACAAAAGAAAATATTTTATCTGTTTATCTTCAGTAGCAATTATGATAAGGTGATAATAAACTAAAACTTCATTTCTATAAAAGATGCTTTAGTAAAAACTTCTAAAATTTCTGCTTTCATAAAATATTTTTATATTAATTTCCATTACAAAAAAAAAAAAAAAAAAAAAAAAGAAAGATAATGATGCATTTTTCATCAGAAACAATTCCAAGACAAAAATAATTTGGGGTACTTACATTTTGCCGATAAAATGATGGTTCGTACCTTGGAATTTTATCAAACTGAAAAAAAAAAAAAAAAAAAAAAAAGTTTTCATTAAATGCAGAAGAAAGACGTATGTGTTAATTTAGCAGATCTTCTACATTTCAAGTAACAAATAGTGCAATTGACAGAATAAAACATGAAAATAATAAAGTTATCCAGTAAAATAGTCTCGGGTTTAAAATACTAACAATCACAGACAATTGTCACTATTTATGTACTCGTATCGAATATTTATAGACTTGCAACTGTGCAGAAATAAGTAATTCCAGTTTCTTTGCGAAATATAAACAGAAAATAAAGTTTGCTTAAAAGATATTGTAATTCTCTGTATTTTTTTTTTGGCATCAATGTAATTGGGCATTTTGATAGCATCCTCAATTGAATCATGACCATCTTGTCACCAAAAAAAGTGATAAAATGGATAAGTTGAAGTGAGAACATAAAATCAGTCAACAACAATTGTCCACAAGTCCTTTTCTTTCTTTTTTTTTTTTTTTAAATCTAAGTACAGTGATAAGCAAGTAAAATGTTTAAATTTCTTTCATGAGAGGAAGAAGTCAGTTCTTAAAATAATTCTTTAACCCTGCAGTATCAAGAAAAAAATTGTCAATGTAAATTTTTTTCCTATTGAGTTTCAAGTAAAATTTACTTTTGAATTGCCAGTAAATAAAAATGAAGTTTTATTCTAAACCAGATTGTCCTTTAGTTACCTTTAAATATGCTGATTCAAAAACTGTATACAGGTAACTTGTTTTTATTTTGACAATAATCTCAAAACGTTTGGTATTTTAATGACTTTTTCTTTTCTTTTCATCCAATCCTAATTAAAATCTTACACAGTAGCAAAACTGATAAAGCAAAAAAAAAAAAAAAAATTCCCTAGACTGATGATCTATCAGACGTACACATTTTGTAATTTTTTGCATGGCCAGAAGTCAAGGTTTACTGGGGTCAATGAATTGCTGTTTTGTTTTCATAATGTACAATAAACATGAGCTTTCAGAAGTGGGAGATGAAAACAAACCGAACAAGTAAACAATAAAACCAACCAACAAGAAGATGGAAATGAATTGAGAATAGTGGAAAAAAAATGAACTGGGAAAATTAGAGTATGACAAACAATTACGACGTGCAGACATTTACTTAACTTTGGGATACCTGCTATTATTTGTTTTACCCTTTTTTTAAAATCATCTCCCTCCTTAAAAACATTTTCAACCAGAATTTTTTGAGTTCCAGAAAATAAATTCTTATTCAAGTTTTAAAAGATTTAAAAGAACTTTTGAAATTGGTGCATTTTACCAAGATCTTTGTGAAGTTTTCAAAAATGTTATAAACCTTTCAACAGAACTCATTCAAATCCGAAAGTTAAACTTGTTCACCAAACAGACAAAGAGAAATGTTCAGAGTTAAGAAAAAAAAAAAAAAAAAAACCACTAATAAATGCGGATGTGGAGGAATACATTAAAAAACAATTCTACAATTTGTTTTATACGTAAAGAGGCTTTGGTGGTACCAAAAAAAAAACAGTAATTCATAAGAGACCGGACTCGTTCTTGTGATGACAAAAAAAACAATACAATAGCAAACAATAAAGGGAAGTTAATACCCAAGTGAAGGAATTCCTTCTCAAATTTAAACAACCAACCCAGTTGCAATTCCTTTGTAAATTCATTTAGCAATGAAGACGGACAAACAAAAGAGACTAAGGAGAAAAAAAAAAAAAAAAAAAAAGAGTGAGTAAAGTAAATAAAAAGAAACTTGAGAGGAAAAAACAAAACAAAAACAAAAACACTCACCATGATTGGAGCACCTGTTATTTCTTAAGAGACATTATAGACAACATTTTTTTCCCATAGAAGAAGAGAAAAGAATTTCTTAACTTTTGTCTTTACTGAGAAATTGCAACAACAAAGAAACAGTAGCTATCAAATAAAGGATAAACTATCTAGGATAGTCCACAGGCCCAAAAAAAAAAAAAAAAAAAAAGTTAAATACACACTTTTTTGGAAAAGAGATTATTTAAAAAGGACTGATGACTAATCTATACTGCAAAATAAAATCTAGCCACTAGCCCATTTGATCAAATGTGAAAGATTGTAGATTTTACAAGTACAGAAAAGTATTAATTATGGTCAGTATATAGTTTCACTCTCTTTACCATAGCCTCAGTAGAAACAAACACCTAGATTGGAACCTTCAGGTAAGTATAACAGAAATAGAAGCCACAATTGGAATAAATGTCCCCAGGCAGATAAGAGCAACTGCTTCAGGCAATGTAACAATGCCTTGCTCATATAATCATTGAGAAATAGTTCCATGCTACCTGACTATTTTTCCAAAATATTTTTAAACACACACCATGTTTCACATACTAAGATCTTTTTTTTTTTAAGCATTTATCTAAGACATGAAAACTCGGCTCAACAGCATTCTCGTTGTCAATATTGATTTCTTCATTTTGCATTGCCAGTTTCACTTTTTTATTGACGCCTTTTGAAGTTAATGGTATACTGTAAATTGCAAATCCTTGTTGCCTCTTCTGTTCGGGTGGACTGAGTTCAGAATGTCACATCAAATTTCCAAATGTCGTAAGATGTAGTTTCGATTCTACATGTTGGTGGGCTCAGAAACTTCATGTCCTTCCTTTCATTAGTCATAACTATTAGTCATTATTATTATTAGTCCTTTCATTAGTCATAACTATTCTCTGCTACCAGTTTCAGGTAAGTATAACAGGAAGAGAAGCTACAATTGGTATAACTTCCTCAGGCAGATAAGAACTTCAACTTCACAAGGTTCAAACCAATGCTAAAGTAGAGTTGGCATCCATTATAACAGAACTGTATCCATTCCGTTATTTTTTGCTAAGCGCCTAACTGAAAAACAGCACCTTTCATCAAACAAAATGGATACAGATTGGTCAGTGGCTGAGGTAGTTGTGCCTTTCCTATCATCACCAATGATCAATATCTGTGCCAAAGTAAAATGACAGGATTTTAAAGGCAAGCCCTGTCTAAATGAAAGATCGACACAACACACTCTTCTGGTCTTTCATCTCAGTTTATTTAGTCTTGAAGCTGAACTAAAGTAAACTTTATCAATATTTACATATCTACTAATTGCCATGTCCCTTCAGATCATGTCTCTCTACAGCTTCCTTTAATATTTGTAACAAGTGTTCTTGGAGAATGGTTTGCCGTTGCTTTCTCCAAAGTTAGAGTACCCAGTCTACCCTACTGTTTAACCTGTAGCTGATGGAGGAAAGATAAGTTCATGCCTTTCTCAAAGAGATTAGTGAAAAGTGAATAGAAACGGCTTCAGATGGAATTTGAAGCATTTGTTTATTTCATCTTCCATGTGAACTGTTAAGCCAGCTGCACACTTATATTTAAATGCAGGGACACAAATTTGAACAACTTAATTTGTTAATAAATTACAGCCAATGTAAAAAGTAATTATGAAATTAATTTAGGTGTTTCTTATATAAACTGACAGCCGGTCTCTTTTATAACTTTTTTTTTTTATTATATTTGTCTTCGTATGTGCATTACGCATATTTTAACATGACTGTGTTTATAGCAATAATGTTTTGTTCCACTCAGATTGTTCAGATAAAAATTTATTAAATTTCTCTCCTAATGATAAAACATTCTCCAACAGAAACACAGGTCATGACAGTTCTGTATAAAAAATAAAAAAAAAAAAAAAAAAAAATAATGTTTTAAAAAAAATGATAAACAGTGCCAGGTGCCAAAAAGTAAATAGTTACTTGAGCTAATCTTCTTTGGAACCTTGGATTCTCCAATATTTACAGAAATTCTATGCGTGCAAGAAAGAGAGAGTGAGATAGAGAGAGAAAAATAAAGAGATTTGATTCACAACTGAGAAATTACTTTATAAAATAGTGACACATCTGCATGTTTAAATGGATTCATCACCACCACCACCACCAGTCGGGATACACAATCCTTATCTAAAGCTGCCTCTCATCAAGCCAAATAAATTAAAAAACATTAGACAATGAAAATAAAGACAAGAAATTAAATTTAGATTTATTTCAATTCCAATGATTTGATTTTCTTTGACTGAAATTATTCAAGAATGGCATGCATGGAAACTAAGAACGCAAGTGGGATCCATTCAGGAAAAAAAAAAAAAAAAAAGACAAAAAAAAAAGACAAAAAAAAAAAACAAAGAAATGGTTCAACTGAACCAAAAGAAGAATTTTCAACTCTACCATGTGCATGTTAAGTATCGAGTGCCAGTTGTCTGAAGAGGAATAGGACAACAAACATTCCAAGTAAGGAGGTGACGACAACAATGACAACACGTAAAAGTTGAGTGGAAGAGAAAATCAAAAACTAACCGAATGAGAGCCTGCAGAGTTAAGTTCGGGACGTTCAGATCGTTTACACCAGGCTGCTTGAGGAACCAACTTGGCCTATGGGGGGAAAAAAGAAGGTGAAAGAGACAATGACACAAAGACACCATTCAACCCTTCAATTCCTTGCAATTTTTTTTTCCCTCATTTTTTTTGGGCAGACAGAAACCATCTCCTTGCTTATTGCCACATCTGTATTTCTCACTTAACACAGTCGACGCTTTCACCTTCAATATCAGCTCTTTATTTCAGAACCTTTCTCAACAAATAATTGAAAGCAAGTCAAAAATAATTAACATCCATTATCACTTCCAATTTCTTGATTGAAAGACGGTTTTGGTAGAAGAGACCAACAAACAGGAAGACTTGTCTGCGACTAACAAAGAAATCTATTCAAATTGAAACAATCATTCTTCATACCGATGCAGCTGTGGTGACTGAGTTTGTAGCAGACAATATTTAAAGAATTATTGGTGCCAAGTATTTGGAAACGAAACAAACAAGACATGCTCAGCAGAAAGCCATACGTGCTGGTTTTAGCACTGATACGAACAGACTAAATTGCATATCTATAATAGTGGGAGGTGGGATAAAATGAACTCAGGGTGTGAATTTAAAAAAGGTTGTTTAGTCAAGTAACATAAATGGTGTTTGGCATTAAACATGTTCATAGAATTTATTGCAAACAGATTGCTCAAAATCTATTCTGTCTTTTTTTTTTGTCTGAAAGATCAACTCAATCATTGGAAGCTTCTCCTCCCCTCAACAAATGGCAGTGAGACCTAAAAATCAAACTAAGAGATTAAAGTATCCCTAAGTTTTAGATGGCATATGTTGTCACACTAATAACCAATTTAAAATTAGATTTGTTTTTTTCCACAAATAGAACAAATTTCTACAGGAGACTGTAGCAATTTATCTTTGAATGACCAATTCTATGATTCTGTTGTCCAACCAGCCAAAAAGAAGAAAAAAAAAATGGTTTAAAAGAGAATTTAATCGGAATGAATATAATGGTAATATTGTGAAGTGAGAACCAAGAGACAATGGTCTGTAGCTTCAATAGGAAAGCTGAAAGTTGAATGGCAATGGAACAAGGACTTTGTTATAAAAAAGGGGCCTTCCAAATTCTCAGTCATAAACAGACAATAGAAACAGGTATCAAAAGAAAAGAAAAAACACTGTAAAAAAAAAAAAAAATCAAAAAAATCATAAAACATGGCATGAAATTATTCTTAGAATTGTTATTTATTTCAAATCCCCCACCGCCACAAAAAAATAAATAAATAGAAAAAGTACTTAATATTTTTTCATTAATCCAGCTAGACGTATCAGGGTGGGCTTTGAAATGAAGTTCATCTTCAACATCAGGGAATAGTGAAGTAAAATCTGTTGAGTTATTTTCAAACTCAAATGACAGGATCCAATATATTTCAACAATCTTTGGGTATAAAATGAAAAGTCTACACCTAATTAAAAATAAAATATTGACATTTTTTTTTCCTCCAAAATATTGCTAGACAAAATAGAAGTTCATTTTGGAAGAAAATATTTTTACAAAACTGAAAAGTAGAACAGATCTCTCATAAATTAAGATTATTCAAAACGCATCTGATTAAATTCTTAAAGAAACAAATAAAAATGACTCGTCCTTCTATTAGGATAACTCTGTTCCTCAAAATCAAGAGGACAAAGACAAAAGTAGAAAAAGATGCAGTTTAACTGCATAAGTAGTACAAATGTGGTTGAAAGTATAAGAAAATTTGTGAACCCGTGTCTATAATAACATCTATATCAACCAAGGTGAAGAAAATAGTCTGAAATAATCCAAGAATTTCGACAATTACTCATCTTGGAAATGAAAGACACAATTAAGAAAAGTGGTACAAACCCGCCATCATAACCAAATGTCAAAACCATCTGACACCAAATATAAAAGGCTCCAAAAATACACCACTAAAATTCAGGATGGTATCATAGTGGATATAGGAGTTGGTTATACATGTGTTCCTGTCATCTAATGTTCAATCCTTGGATCTGGTAGTTAAACACCAATTCAGCATGAACAAACAATAACTGATATCACAGGGACAAAAAAATATCACAATGATCAAAAGATATTGCATATCAGTCAATCAATTGACATTTGATGATAACCAGAGGGTAACTGGTCAAAACATTGTGCTTATAATAACATCTATATCATCCAGGATGAGAACATTTGGAATAATACAAGGATACAACTTGGCAATTCAATGACAATCTCCATTTGCATTTCTTGACTTTGAAGCAAATTTTTAAAAGGCAACTTGAAATTTCATTGAATCAGAATATCAATAAAACAAGGTGTCTACAAATGATTTTGTTTGGTTAAAGAGAGCAATGATAACAAATCTGTCCTAACTGGTCAACTCTTGAAACACATTTACAGGAAATTTCCTGGATTACTAATTTAACCATTCTTCATAACTTTAGTAATAACTTTAATAATATTGCAAAACTCAAAAAAAATATATTAAAAAAAAGAAAAAAAAAACTATAAAAATAACAATAGAAAAACTAGTAGAAATAAAAAGACCTTTGTTTTTTCAAGCTGAAGAGAAAAAAAATCTAGTCATTAATGAGAAAGATTAAAAAAAAAAAAAAAAAAAAAAAATTCTTCACATCACCTGACGGTTGACACCAGCTATGAAAAATCTATTTTTACAAAACTTAATTTTGCATCCAATATGTAATAATGTAAATTATGTTTCTTTTGTACAACCTGAAAATAGTAGAACTGCTACCTAAAGTAGAAAAGAACACTGGCGAATAGGAAACACAAATATAGAGTCAATCATTTTTTTTGTTACAGTCGTAAATAGCGAAACAGACTGTTCTTCTGAACAAGAAAATTTCAGTATACCATATACTAAGATAATTAACACACAAATTCTATTCTTTTGTCCCCCTCTTATATTTGCAAGAAAACAGAGTTGAAATGAGAGAGAAAAGAGAGAAAAGATGGTGGAATCTGCCATTGATATTTCTTGTTACTAAAAAAAAATGGAGCAAAAGGAAAAAGAAAAAAAAAGAAAGGAATTGGCATTCTTTTTGGTGAAAACTTTTACTTAACCAATAATTCTTCTTCTGTCGACATAATCCAATAAAGAGTAAATTGCTTAACATTTGCTGCTGATAACGTCCAGCTCAGAATCAGAGACAACTGATTTCTCATCTTTACAATTGGCCATTCTGGATTCAATAGGGAAGTTGCCTTTTTTTGGTTGTTGTTGTTGTTGTTAACTCCAACAGTAGTAAACTAATGAAGATTCTTGTCTGGCAGATAATTTCTCTTATTGCTGCCATTTATATATCGATTATTATAAAAAAGAAAGTAAAAGATGGTCCAAGTCTTGAACAGCAAAAGATGGCTTAATATCAAAAGCATCCACATTTCCTTCCTTTCTTTTGTGTCAAGAGAAAATTTAGCAAAATCTTGTCTTGATCGAAACAAATCTCATTAATTCAAAGACTTTGAGGAAAATGGTTACTGAAAAAATATTTCATAAAAAAAACTAAACAAAAAACAAAACAAGAAAATGGTGACTCAACAAAAGTAGGCTTAAATCAAGTTGATTGTAGCATTTCTGTTATACATTAGGCAGGAGGGAGGATCAAATTTATTGATAGTAGTAATAGTAGTATATTCTTCATTGCGATAAAATTTCTTCTGGTCAAATTCTATAAAAGTGCAAGAAAGGAAAGCAGAAAATAAAAGAGAGAAAAAAGTTATTAAATCTGGTACTGTTAGAAAGCAGATGTTGGAAATAAAAGACAAAACCATAGACACAACAGGTGATGTGATAGAAATGAAAATGGTAAGTCTTCTCGTGTGCCATGTCTTCTCAGGATGTAGGTGATCATGTCTCTCCCAAATTTCATGTCCTTTGTAGCTCTTAATAAATTTTGTCTTTTTGTTATTTTTTTGTAAACCTTGTTCTGCCATACATTAACTCAAGCTCACTATTTTCCTCTGTACACCTTGTCTTCAATCTGTCGTGTGAGTATCAGATTTTCCAAACGCTCTTCCCTCATTATTTGCCCTAGAAATTTAATTTTCCATTTTCTCTAAAGCTTAATCAGCTGTCAGAATTAAGAAGACAGCAGTTAGTCGTGTTTAACAGCAAAATCCAGTGGTTGCAAATCTAAGAGTCAGACCTAGTTATCTCCACCATTGTTACTACTCGGCACACTCATGACTATCCATTCTCTTTCAAAGTATGCATGGGATCAAAAAGCTTGTGAATAACTAAAATGGGCAGAAAATATACTGATTTCTCAGAATATTTTTTTTTTTTTAAATTTAATAAATAAATGTCAATTATAACAAAACAAAATGGGAAGAAATAATTTATTCAGCGTAATTATTTTTTTTTCTTTTAACAAATTTGTCTGTAGTGTCAAAAATAATTAGGAAAACATTTAATTATTTTTATAATTATATTGTTATATTTTCTACATGAGTACATGAGAATTTTTATCTATACAATTATAGCGTCACATATAAGGAAGAACATGTTGCTCTTAGGTTTTTAATCATTAAAAGTGAAAATATTCAAAAGAAAGTGCTATTGAAGAAAAGAAATTAGCAATATATTATAACTTTGATGTCTGCTACTTACTAAGGTATTGTTCTGTTATGCCAATACTAGGCATGCTTGCATTTTGGAATCAAGTAATGTTTCTTTTTACAACAACAGTATAACAACTCATTATCTCAAATAGTGGAGATAAGGATGCATAACCAATAAATATATAAAGTTATATTGTTTTTATTTTATAAAATAGGTAAGTATATCTGATAAAATAAAATATTGCTAGACGACATGAGAATTTCTCTAACTTAAATATAATTTAGAGAAATTCTCATGGACAGCATTAATTTTCTTAAAAAAAAAAAAAAAAAAAAAAAATTTTTTTTTTTTTTCAATGTATAAATAAGTTGATTCTTTTTTTCATTTTCTGAAACTTTCAAGAAATTGTGTGTTACATACAAATTTTACAGCCAAGCATAAAAAAAAGGGGAGGTATATAACCTTGGACCATGAGAATCAGTGTTTTAATTGCCTGACAAAAAGTGACTAAAAAATAAACAGAAAAAAAAAAAAAAAAAAAAAAATCTTACAGAATTGTAAATATCTAAGAGAAATATAGCTTCCCATACAATCACCAAAGTTAAGCAACATCAAACCTGGTCAGTACCTAGACAAGTGATCACTTGAGAATACCAGGTGCTGTAAGCGTGGATATGCAGACAGCAGATAATGGCTTAGAATTGTTAATCGAAGATCTGAGTTCTAAATCCTGTTGGGTTGATTATATTTACTTACGGGCATATACCCTTGGGAAAGTTAAGAATCCATCTCTTCTCCCCTCAGCTATGTGTTAATTAGTAAGACTTGTATCAGTACATCATTAACTCCCCTCAAATTTTTTACAATCTAAAAATATTTTCTGGCTTTAAATAACCTTCAAAAGGGTTGATAAACCATAGAAAATGGAAAGTGGTAGGATTATCCACCCACCTCATTCACTGTGAGATGAAAAAAATAAATAAATAAAAAAAAATAAAATAAAAACTAAAAGAAAGAAGAAAGCAGGATTGAACACTGAACCCTACAGCTAGGAAAGCAAGCAAACTCTGTGAATTAACCTCCTCCACCACCACATACACAAACATGTAGAAGTGATTAATGACCTATGGATGCATTAATGTGGTATGTGCTTTTGTTAATGTCTGGTTTCTATCAATCATTAAAGCACCTGTGTTTTTCATGTTCTGTCAAAGAAAGCTTCCCAGTACCAAAATCTGCAGGAACCGCAGCAGAGGAAAAAGTGGAAGAAAAAAAGCAAAACAGGAAGTCAGCAAATAGGCCGTGTTGACAGGATTGTCTATGATACATGGTGTGGCTACAAAGCTGCAGAGGTAATCAGTTATCGTTAAACTGTCAGCTAACAATATACAGCTCCAAGAATATAAGAAAGAAAAGATTAAACTTTTATGCAAGAAGCTCACTACACCCCACAGTTATAGCTTTTATTATATTTTTTTTTTACTTCTCTTTTCACTAATGAAGTCTTGAATTATGCTAACAGTTCTCAATTTTTTTATCTTCGTATAAAAACAAAAATGGATATTGAAAAACATAACACATTATTTATACTATTTATATTCAAACTATTGTCTTCATCTTTGTTGTTGTTATCAAGTTTCGACTGTGCATGCCGACCTTCTACAGGCGTATATCACTCTGCCCAGATGATGACAATAAAGATGAGGACAATAGTCCTAATAGAAATAAAGTTGAATACATTGTGTCTATAATAAGGTCTATATCAACCAAAATGAAAAAAATAGTCTGAAATAATCCAAGAATATCGGAAATGAAAGACTCGATTAAGAAAAGCGGTACAAACCCGCCATCATAACCAAATGTCAAAACCATCTGACACAGAATATAAAAGGCTCCGAAAATACACCACTATCATTCAGGATGGTAGCATAGTAGATATAGGAGTTGGTTATACATGTGTTCCTGTCATCTAGTGTTCAATCCTTGGATCTGGTAGTGAAACAACAATTCAGCATGAACAAATAACTGATATCACAGAGACAAAAATATAATGATCCCAGAAAATCAGACAAAAATCATTAGAAATTCCAAAGATTAATTTTATAACTTTACTTATTCAGTTAAATATTTTCTAAAACTCTTTTTCTCAATCATTATATCACAGTTTATAAAAACAAAAAAAAAAAAAATTTAAACACATCAAAACTTTCACTTTAAGGATCATTTCAAAAGTTATGCTGCAGAATCTGATGAAAGAAAAAACAATTAAAAATAATTCCATACAACAGAATATAAAACTGATATCATCTATATGTCATGTCCCTTCAGGACATGGGTGATCATAGCTCACCTCAGCTTCCTATCCTTTGTAACTTAGCAATGTTTATCTTTTTACCATTCTTCTACACCTTGTCTTAATATCATAAGTGTGTCATGTACGCAGCCTCTTATCTCTTTTGCTATTAAGCGTCAAATTTTCCAAGACTACCTTTCCCCCCACTTTTCCTTAAACATCCTTGTTGAAAATTGGTATATACGGGCAACTGGTTCCACCAGGTGTAACCTTCATGGCTAGGACCCACCATGCAACTTACATAGTAGCAAACCACCCACATTCCTTTGGTTAGAAGTCACACTCAAACAGCTTCTTCCCACAAACCACAGCTCTGAGGAACAGTCTCCTAAGAGGATGTTTCACCAATCACTAGAATCTTAACCTGTTTATCTTATATCCATATAAACTGTTCCTTAACATAACCCTATACCTCAAGTGGCTCCCAGGCCTTGTACAGTGTTAAAAAAAAAAAAAAAAAAAAAAAAGAGAAGAAAAAAATAACGACCCACTGTCTTTATCATTACTCCTCCATTGTCTGGTTTATTCTGTAGGCTAAAATTGATGAATAAGGATAGAATTTTGCAAAATTTAAGTAAGTTTTGGTAATTAACCTGTACATTATTCATTGAAAGAGAAAGTAATTGGTCACAAATTAAGAGAAGCGCTACTGAAAAAAAAAAAAAAAAAAAAATTAACTACAAGATGGTGTTGAAAAGTTCACAACCTGACAAACTTCCAAAAAATCCAATGACCAAAATTCTTTTTTTAATTCATTCTTAATCAGGCTAGAATGCTACTCAGTACTTCTTTATGCTATACTTGAAAGATATAATTTAGACACAGAATTACATTATTGCCTATTAATGAGGGAAATAAAATTTGGACACCTGTCACCTATTAATCAAATTCTATTGTCAAATGACTGTTTGAAAGAAATTAAAACATCTTGTGAGGAATATTAAAGACTCTCAAATCTGAAAATTCATTTGCTAAATTACTCAGTGTCCACAAGTTTTCTTTCATTTTAATCATAAGCCAGTCTTTCAAAAGCTATTGTCTAGCCATTGTTATACAATATTTAAAAGAACAAAACAGTCACTTGCAAAAAACCATTCCCTTATAAAACCAACTTTAGAAAAAATAAACTTTTGTTAAATAAAACATCTTTTTATCGAAAATAATTGAATTTCACCTTTATCAACTCTAACAAATACGATTAAACTTTTTATAATTAAAAGAAATTAAAATAAAATACATTAAGTAAAACTTTAAAATATTTCTGAATTAATTCCATATATGGTATGTAAAATTAATGAAAAACAAAATATTCTTTACCTGTCCAGGTTTGAACTCAATTTTTTTTCAAATGTTAAAAAAAAAAAAAAAAAAAAAAAAAAAAAGAAAAATTCTATAAACTGATTGATATGCTTTGAGGATTTCATCATGTGTCAGTGTTGTTGCAAAAAAAATTGTCTAATAAAAAATAGAATAAAACTACTACTGCTGCTACTAAAACTACTAAAATAAAAACAAATTTGGTTCTTTATAGGTTTATAGTTTAGATTTGTTGTTCAACAAAAATGTCAAATTGTTGTAACCAAGCCGCTGAAACAATCAAGCTTCCTTGAGGCAAAATGAATGCAAGTTCAAATCTAACTACAAACTTATCTTATTTTTTATCAGCAATATCAACAATACTGCTATAAATTAACAGGCTAAATTTCAATTGCAAAAAAAAAAAAAAAAACCCTGAAAAATTTAAATTAAAATAAATACACAAAAGTTAATAACTGTTGAAGTGCAACATACTTTGAGAATATTTTATCAATGATTTTAATTAGCTTCTTTCAAGCAAATTTAGACAAGATATTTCAAAGAGACATAGAAGGAAAATTAATGAAATATCTGGTAGGCTAAGCATTTTCCCCACCACAACGTAATTTCTCCTGGTTGAAATTATGTGTATAAAGTTTGTTCAGGGTAAAATTGCAGCTTCTATTTTTTCAACTGGACATTGTAGGGAAGAAGGAGTTGAAGGGGGAGCAGGGGGTTGGGTAAATGAAAATAATATTTGGAACGCAAAGAAGTAAATGTTGGCTGAAAGACTTGTTTCAGATGTAATGCAAGACTGGTTTCTAAGCTGAAGCTTTTGAGCTACGAGGAAAAAAAGAGAAAAAAAAAAAAAAAAAAAAAAAACGTTCAACTTACCAGATGTTGTGCATTGTTGGGTACGAGAGATGGCGAGAAGGGTGGAGTCAAACCAATCGTATGTTGGTGGGTGTGCTGGTGTTGATGCATATGTTGATGTTGATGCTGATGCATTTCTGTCCTCATGTATGAAGCAGGCCCCAACTGAGCCGGTCGGTCATGGGCCAGCAATCGATTACTCACTTCACGTGGCAAATATTCAGGGTCTGTACAAACAGAAAATGTACACGTTATGGAAAGCAAAAACCACAAAATTTCTGGCAACAAATTTCTTGCTTTCTCCCAATTTTTGAATAGAAAATAAGAGTCACTTTTACAATTATATAGAAATGTTAATTATCATTATGCAGAAAAAATCACGTTAGATGAAACGCTTAATAAAAACAATAAACATTTCTCATGAGGAACAGACATTTTGAAGTCATTTTTTTAAGGTTTCTGTTTTTTAAAAAACAAAATAGAAAGTCTTTGCAAAAAACCATTGTCGACAAATTTTTATGATAAAAAAAATTAACAATGAAGCTGTAATTTCAGCCGAAACAAGTAAAAATAATAAACATTTGGCACATAAATAATGAAACTGAAAAACGAAACAATTTCAAAAAGCAAAGAAAAAAAAACTAAGAGAAAAAGAAAGAATACCAAAGAAAAATGTTATCGGCTGTTCACCAAAATATTTTTGGATAAACAACTTTTTTTTTTTTTTTTTCAAATTACCATTGTTATTTTAGATTTTGACAGTTTCTGATACTTTGCCAATAGACAAGGAATACAGCTTACCTGTATGTATTAAAAAAAAAAAAAAAAAAAAAAAAAACTACAGCGCAAACGTCTTTTTCCCTACAGAGACATGACTGACAAGAATGAGGTCTGGAGATGGGAGAAGGGATGTCTGAGAGAAGTACCCTAAATCTAACTACACTCCCTGATGTAATGAAAACCAAATGATAGAATAGAACCAAAATGATAGGTATCTGTTTGGTGAAAATATGATGTGTTTTTTAAGATTGTACATGTCACTTACAGCAAATGGGGCCAGGGAGAATTGGTTCAGCTGATCCAGAAACACAAATGGAATTATAGATAAAAGGGGGCGTAAAAGCTGTATGGGAGCATATGTTTAGACAGACATAAGAACATATTTCCTTCCAACAAACACATGTACCAAACACAAACACATAACCACACCTCGTAACAAAGAGACATTAATATGTGTAAACAAACAATTATTATTAATTTTGGACTCAGATTTCTTTCATCTTAATTTCTGTTGCTTTTTATTACAGTTGCTCAAATAACCTTTCAATGAGGGCATAAAAGTGATGGAGTCTGAAAACACTTTTTCTTTTCTTTATTTTTTGTCTTTAATGTTTTATGAGCAACATCAGTAGGAGCCTGAGAAGAGGTGATAACTGAACGATTTGAAGATGAAAGAAATACTATTTAAAAAGTAATAATAATAATAATAATGATAATTGGTAATGCTTCATCTAAGAAATTCAGACACATTAGGACTATTACAACAAGGTATAAAAGCAACAGAAATAAAATTAAGGAAATAATAGTCAAAAAATGAATAACAATGAACAATGCCTCATAAATTCAAGATAATATACAATGATTTGCAAGTAGCTCATGAAAGAAATACATCGGACAAAAAGGAATCAGTAATGTGCAGAAGAGAAGGCAGAATAAAACAAGAGAACCAGTAACTATATTATATATATATATATATATATATACATACATACATACATACACACATATATATATATATATATATATATATATATATATATATATATATATATATGAGAGAGCGAGTGACAGGGAAAAATAGGTAGTTGAAGAAAAGGAGGTAAAATTTATGTCCCTACATACATACGGTAGATAAGAAAGCAGAGAATTTAGGGATCTGTGTGTTTTGCCCTAAAGAAGGGAAAATTGTTGGCGGGGGTTGTTAGCAGATTATGTGACCCCCTTCATATTTAACCCAACATTGCTGCCTCTTTTGAATGTGGCAACAAGAAGAAATAAATGATGGCAGAAAGTAACAGGCAAGAAAAATGTGTCAAGACTCTTGAAAGAGAACCATCCAAACATTTTTCAGACGCCGACAGGGAAAACATTAATTGTTTGTGAAAGATATGCGTGGGCACAAAATGCACAATAACACGTAACTATATAGCATTCAGACCGACACGTATCATGAAAATGTGAGAAAAGGAAAAAAAAAAAAAGGTTGCAGTGATTGTAAAGACCTCCCCGCCAAAGATATGAAACTTATTTCTTGTTTGTTCAATCAAATGGCATTAATTTGGGTAACAGTGGATAAATATATAGATTCCAGTTAACAAAAAAAAAAAAAAAGTTTCAGGCAGAAAGTGACAAGACCCCCCCCCCTTTTTTTTAGATATGGAATACAGAAAAAAGAGAGGGGCAAGAAATAATAGTCATTTTATATGTAAGAAAATGGAAAAGAAAAAAAGAACACTGTTTTAGGGTGGGGGGGATAATTAAAAAAAAAAAAAAAAAAAAAGACTTTTTCTATCTGGTAAAGTTGTTAAATTAACAGGTGAATGATGCAATTTGCTGACTAAAAAAAGAAAAGACCCCTTTAATCGTTATGTACAACAAGTTCACAACAACAGAGATCATCCTGCCAGCAGCAGGAAGGGGAAGACAATGATTTTTTTTTTTTTTTTGTGAAAGTAGGGGGGGGCAGCTTAATTGTAGCTTAATTACATGCTAAGTTGACTGGATACATGAGTTTAGAAGCTTTTTAAACTCCCACTCATACAAAATTCTTGAGGTAAGATGAATTTTCCGCAATTCATTTAACACTTTAAGTCTTCTGGTATTTCCTTCCCAGTCATTGTCTTTCTTTCTCAAAATAAACTGTCACCATGCCACAAATAGTAACATCAGAATGGTGGTATTACAAGCATTTTGCTAGTATTCGCCTATAATTTTAGTGTGTGATCTTGAATTAGTATCATTTGTCTGTGATCCAGCTCAACCACCCCCTCACGTTAAGTGGTAGAAACTAATGAAGGTTGGGGAAGAAGAGGGTTGGAGGAAGAAGGCAAAAAAAAAAAAAAAAAAAAACAAACATTTTACAAGAGTTAGGGAATAGCGAAGACAAAGAAAAAAAAGTTGTATTCAAAAGAAGAAATTAGCCGTTTCCTTTGTGTTGTAATTTCATGAAATGGGGTGATTGGTGTCTGAACAAGAAGCTTATTTTTTTCCTCTGATGACAGGTTTCGTATTAACTGCTCTCAATTAAGCACACAGTTTCTTCAAAAGGTAATGACAGGAATATATTGATAACCCAGACTAAATCAGACTAATCAATAAATACTTTTTCATTGTGAATAGTTTCTGTGTTTTGTTACTTCAAGGTGAAATAATAAAAAAAAAAAAAAAAAGATTTTCCAAGTGAAATGCTTAAATTTATTCAAAAGATTTCTTTTAAAAACTTCCAATGCAGATAGAAACATTTCGACTTCAGTGTCGGCCAATAAAATATATATATATATATATATATATATATATATATATATATATATATATATATATATATATATTCTGTATTGTTTTTAGGCCATTCCAAGGAGTTATAAAACTTAATATATCCATCGTAAGAATTGTTTCTGCATTTGAATACTATTTCATCAGGATCATCTTTTGACTTCCAGAATTTTTGGTAGCAGAAATTTGGAAATAAAGTCCAAAATTGACCACAACAGAGAATGAAAACTGTGTATAAATCATGCAAGAATCATTTAATAGCATTTCTACCTGAACGTACTCAGTGGTAGGACACTGCATATCAGTTTCATGTCAATCTGTTTAACTCATTAAGAACAAAAGATAATTAAAACAGATTTTTTACAAGAGGCGAATAGAAGAATTTTTCTCGATAGCCAATCAAGAACTGATAAACATTGCAATGCTCTTTTCACTGCAATGCATATTTATACACCTGGAAGATAACCAAATTGCTCTCAAATTCATTTAATAATTTTTACTGGATTTACTTAAGAGAGATTGAAATGACATTCAGTAGATTTTTGATAAGAGATATTATAGCAGATGCAGTGGAGTCTTGCCAGTGCTATTTTTTAACAACAGCTTATATCAAAATTTTATCAGAAAAAAAAACATTTAATTAAGAATGTTAAAAAAGAAACAAAAGTAATTGAAGATCTCAATTTTAGCAAAGGAGCTGATAGCATTCAAGAAATAAAACATATCTTTATTTTGTTTTTCTTTGCCTTCCTTTTTCTAAATATCAAAATAAATTGAGGAATAGGGAGGAATACTGCATTAGATACGTTATAGACAGTGATTCTAGACTTGATATTATAATCAGATACAACATTAAGAATCTATATCATATCTCAAGGGAGTGGAGGTGATGACTCACTTGGATTTGTTTTAAATGAGGAACAGAAGATAGAAAGCAATGGCTTTAATGTCAATGTACAAAGTGATGGATGAGCTGGATAAAGTTCCTATCAACATTTCAAACCAGAGAGAATGTTGAATCAAGAGAGAGAGAGAATACTAATAGAAACCAGGAGGGGGGCAAGAAAAAAAAAAAAAAAAAAAAGAAAGATATTTCCTTGCCCAATTATAGTGAATAGACAAAAACAAGAGGGTGTACACATCCAGACATAGAGGCAAACAGATGGTTGTAAATGGAAAGAACACAGGGGTATAAAAACAAGGCTATTTTTTTTAATACAAAGTAGGACATGCACAAGTCCAAACAAAAAACAAGACAGTTGCAGGTGGAGATAAGTGACATTTATACCAAAATATTGAACACATGAGAACAAGGGAAAAAAATAATTAAATACCAATTGACTTATACAAAAAAATAAAAAAAATAAAAAATAACAACTCTGATATATTACAATGATTTATTAGATCCTAAATTTGTTCTCAAAGATCCATAGTTAAACCACTAAGATAGCATAGTCTATTTATATCATTGACACTACACACCTCCATGATTATACTGAAAGATGCCAAAAACACAGTAAAAGCATCAAATCGCTACCAAAAGTTGCTCACTTAACATGCAATCTTCAGATGTTATTTACAACCGATCCCCAAGCCAAATGCTTCAGCCAATATAGATGTAACCATTATGTAGATGCCACTCCTTCACTGATCATTCGTCAATTAGGAAGCAAATAAACTAAGTACTTATTGACGTGTCGACATTTCAATGATAGTTCTGTCTTTTTGTTAAACTCCAGGAAGTCATAACTTCTCCTTCCAGTAGAAACTTTTAGCAGTGATTATACAGTATTCTTGGTATATTTCCCCAAACAGTACAATAATAAATCTGTCTGTTTAGTCTCTGTAGTTCATAAAGTATTAGAGATCACTAGTATTATTTATAGTTTTAATGTAGGACCATTATTCTTCTTTATTCCCATACACATATATAAGTAATTTTTTTAAGACATTAATGGATTTTTTCATGCAACTTTATTTCTTATTACTATAAACGCTATATTTATGTTTGAGTAGACATCCCCTTTTTTATTTAAACAGAGAAATTAATGCCACCTAGCCTAGATATTGAAAGTCTTATTAAAAAAAATGTGTTCAGGTTGGTTGACATTAATTTTACTTTTTAACCTTTACCAAACTGCAGGTGACAATTCTTGCCATAGAATTCTCTCTCTTTGCTACTCTAGGCGCATTCTGTCACCTTGAGATGGTTGCTACAAATAAACACTTGTCAACTGTTATTTCTGGTATTTTAAGCTGGAAATCGCTTATTACTGCATTGGAACAAAGTTTCTCAACGCCATTTTGAATTATTCTAGACAACATGAGGTGTAACATTGATTAAACCCACATTAATTTTTTTGCAATTTTTTGTACACAAAACTGGTCACGTCAATATCCAACAAAGCCTTTATTTTGATTTTTTCTTTGATTACGACACTGATGATGATTTTGAAGACTTTACTCAAGTGGATATTGACGATGAAATGGCAGAAAATGATAACCACATTAGTAACATAGAGGAAAGTGATGATGAACTAGTGGCTACTATCATCCATGCCTGACTAATTTTATGGAAGCTACAGGCGACCATGTATAATCCTGATAGCACTTTCTGAAGGTAAATTATTTTGTCTATTTATAAACAACAAAATAATAACTATTTGCCAACAAGACAAATAAATATGAGTCAAGTGAAAGAAAGAGCAAATAAATGCTAGTGTCTTCTTGTATGTAAACATGAGGAAACATATCACTTTTTTGACAAAATAAGTCTTCTTAGTGATTTTGCTTCTTATTGCACCCCCAGAACTCCACAAGGTGTAATAAAAGTTAAAATATGTTCGAATTATTTATGTATTTTTTAATGTATGTTTTTAATTTCACAATTCTTTTTGTTTTAAACATCAAAACAAGCATGCAAAACTTAATGCATTACATCAAAATATTACTCATTTATTAGTAGACAAAAATTAAAATCTATCCGCACAATACAAAGAAAGTTATAACAACTTTAAAATGGTAGGTGTTCATGTTTTTGCACCACCTCAAAAAAAAAAAAAAAAAAAAAAAAAAAAAATGCGGGGGGTGGGGGGAGGTAATTCTAGAAAAAAATAAACATGGTAAAGATTAAAAAATAATGTCTACTCAAACATATGAACCCACTAAATATAGTGTTTTTAGTGAAAATAAGTAATAGTAATAGTAAGTAATAATAATGATTCTCTCTCTCACATGCAAACATTTATATACTTTCATTAACCAAGAATCCTATAATGTTTCTTGAGGATGTTCTGTTCTAAGATAATTCACAAACACCCTTCTTGGATTCCTAAAAGCGTATTTATCATTAAAAGGTTTAGAATTTTTCAAAGTGCAGATCCCAAAACCATGGATTTAACAATAAGATGAGTGATCCTTGCCCAAAAGAAGTGATCAAATGAAATTATGTTTACATAAATGACAAAACATGAAGATCCAAGAAGCTTTTTTTGCACAGTGAAATGGCCCAAAAGAAACCTCTCCACCCCAAAACATATACTATCCCTTCACCCCTCCACCCCAAAATATCTCCTCAAGGGAACAGACACTTGCACTGTTTTGCAGCTACAAGTAATGAGAGAAAGTGCAATGAAGAACGTTTACTTCTGCAGCCATCTTAACAAATGGATGACTGAAGCTGTATTTTGGTTTCGTTTTTTTTTTTTTAATTTTTTTTAAATTTTTTTGGTAAAGGTTTTGTTTCTATTTCAAAATAGATCCAAATGTCAAAAACAGAATTTTCTCTGACAATAATGAATTGGATTTTGCCAAAATATAAGTTGTCTACCCGAAGATTGGAATCATGCATATGCAATACTTCAAAAGGTCAAATATGCAGCGAGGGAGTTAAAGTCAGATTGGAGGGAAGGGGTAGAAATAAGGTGAATAGAGAGAGAAGGAAATTTAAATGCGAAAAGTTGACAAAGTCAAAGGGAGAGAGAGAAACAATTAATTGAGGAGAGAGAAAAACTCAGGTTTAAGAAAGAAATCTGAGGGAGGAGAAGAGAGAGGATAGGGGAGAAGGAGGAAACAAGAGGATGTGGAGAGGAAGAGAATCAAGAAGAGAAGATGGGGGAGAGGGGGCGAGGAGAAGAGCTCAAGGTCGAAACAAGCACCTGACATATTTGGAAGTCCATATATGAAAGAAGAAATGAAGGAATTCAAATCTGGCTTTGGCAAAGGTGCTGGGCATAAAGTCGAATAATCAAGAAGTGCCATTGAAGCCAAAAATAAAATGGATGACAATCAAAATTATCTAGTGAGGAAGAAGTCCTTCCTACCCTTAACATTGATGATGCTGGCTTTAAGAGTAAATCTTAATACCATTTCATCTCTAGATGGTGCTTTGTACTCATTGCACAATCAGAGAGCGCTTTTCTACTCTAAGCCAATGTCAATTATGCTAATGAGATTAAACTTTCTTTCTCAGGAGTTTCAATCATCACAAGAGTAAGAAATCGCCATTGTTAACTAATTTCAAACATAACTTTTTATTCTTTTCTATCAATAGAAAAACTTCAAATGTTTTAAAACTGATCTGCATATGTACATTAAAAAGAATCAATTTACTTCCACAAGTACAAGACTGATACTGTATTCAGATTGATGTGATCATGGCTCTCCACAGCATCCTGTCTTTTGTTACTCTCAGTAATTGTCTATCTTTTCATATTGTTTCTCCATCCATTTTCTCAAAATTGTCAAGTAGGTTAATGTTTTCCTTTGTTTCACTTGCTATTTCTGCATCCTGAGAGTGTTAGATTCACCAAGCCTTCTTTCATCATTACGCGTCTCCAAAATTTCAGTTCTCGCCTGATTGCTAGCAAATTTGAAGACGAGAATTTCTAAAGCTGATTTTCTTGGTAGGTTGGTTCTTCCCCAATTAAAAAAAATTGATGCAACACAATCTAATACTCCATTACTTGCTTTATATCATACTAAACTAACCTCTGAACAAGAACAAAATTTTGAAAATAACAATGAAATGAATTTCAAGGTCGATTTTCAAAATCATGTAAGTCTATTGAATATGACAGTTTCTTAAATAGTATTCAAAACTTGAAATATTAAAAGAAAGAAAAAGAAAGAGAAAGAAAAAGAAAGAGAAAGAAAAAGAAAGAGAAAGAAAAAGAAAGAGAAAGAAAAAGAAAGAGAAAGAAAAAGAAAGAGAAAGAGAAAGAGAAAGAAAGAGAAAGAAAAAGAAAAAGAAAGAAAAAAGGCATTCTAAGAAATGGTTGAATATTATAAAATATTGTAAAACTCTTGAAAAAAAAAATTACCAAGACCAAAATGACAACATAATTCATTGTCCTTTGAACTCTGAAATATTGACAATGCAATAAAGTGAATGTGGCGATCAAATAAATGTTTAAATGAATGAATGTGTCAATAAAGTCTCTTAAGAACATTATTCAAATAAATTTGTGCCAATCAGTTGAAAATTTCAAAATCCAAAATAAATTCAACTTTTGAGTGAAACTCAAAAAACATAATCAGAAGTGAAGAAAATTTATTTTCATTTATAAATTAAAGATCAGGAGAAACTGTAAACTTTCTCTGTTGATCATTAATTCTCATAAATTCAAAAAAGACATTTTTATTAAGCAGAGGCTAATTTAATACAAAAATTGAACTCATTATACTAACAAAGATCTGTAAGATGAGCTTGATTGTAAGACAACAACAGTGTAATATATATTACTATACAGGAAGCTTGAAACTGCATTTCGAGGACAAGGGACTGCATTGTAGAAGCCCTCTTCTTAACTATGTGCGAGTGGACATGTAAGGATTATCCCCTTATTTTAGAGAGAGAGAGAGAGAATGAAAGAAGAAAGGAAAGGTTTTCTTATTCAAGTAAGGTTAGATTTTGAGTGGAAAAATAAAACCAAGAGAAACAACAAGGGAGGGGGATCTCATTTATTCTTCCAAATGTGAGGCTTGTTTGGTCGCTTGGTCGGTCGGATGAAAATGATGATGGTGGAACAGAAGTTACAACTAAACAAGGAGGAAATAATTAGGGGAAAAAGAAGGGAAAAAACAAAACAAAAAAAAAATGGAAGAAGCAGTTGAAACAAACTTTCCTTTCATCTGAGCATGACTGCCGAATTAAATTTGAATCACTAATGCAGAAAACAAAAAGATAAGTAGATGTGAGCATGCATACCTACATTAGGGTGTGTGTGAGAGAGAGTAAATGAGTTATCTACATAAAAAAATTGAAAGGTTGTAGATTATTAAGAAAAGTATAGCTTCATATGAAGAGGCTGAGTCATAAGTAAAATTATATATATATATATATATATATATATATATATCTCAAAATGAAATATGAACAAATACAAAATTAAATGAGGTATGGTAGAGGGTAGGAAAAATATGAGTAGAGATGGATAGAGAAAGAGAGAAACTAGTTAGTGCAGAAAGCAGACTTCTTCAAATTATTGGGTAGAACAGGTTGTAGATGAGGTAGGGAAAGTCAATATAAATGATGAAGGTGGAGTTGGGATATGTGGGGAGGGGACGAGAGGAAGATGAAATTCACTAGGAGTGGGGTGGGGGTCTGCCAATATCACATGAAATTGCTGCTGCTGCTGCTAAAACTGGCAATAAAAGCTTATATGAAACAAGCTACGGCTTTTGACAGAAAAATGTTAAACGTACGTAAATATGGACTTATAGCAGACGGACACATGCCGCCAGGCAAATCCAAATGCTCGCACTGCTTCGATGATGGAGGGCGAGCTAGAAAAAGAAAGATACAAGTGTTAGCCGATTCCAAGATAGACCAGACTCTCCATCATTCCTTTGGAGACTAAAGTCAACTGTGGAAAAAATCCTACCCCTATGGCTTCAATGTGTGCATTGAATTACTCATGGTATCATCACTGCCAACATTGTCACCAGATCTAGTTTAAGAATACCTGTACCCCATCTCTATTTCCTTTTTACAATTCTTCAGGTAATTTTTTCTTCATCCTACACAGTGAGAAAAAGAATCTGAAAAGAACTTTATTATTATGATTCAAAGATCAAAAGATAGTTCAATTATATAGTTTTGTTATTAGTGCTGTTGAGAATTTTAATTCAAACGAGAAATTCTCAGAGGGGAAGAAAAAAAAAAAAAAAAAAACCCAAAAAAAAAAACAGAAAACGTGATTTATTTCCATGGAGCAATTTGCAAACAAATCCATCAATATTTGATCTCTCTGAAATTTTTTTCTTCTTTTTACTAAAAATCTAAAAAAGGTTCAAATCACTTGCCATTTATTTTAGATGTTTTAATTTCTGAAAATCTTTTATTTGGTTAACTTTGACTCCCCAAATTGTTTTTTGTTTTGTTTTTATTTAATGCCATGCCCCTTCAAAATGATCATGGCCCTCCACAGATTTCTTTTCTTTATTATCTGTGAAATGTCATGACTTTTTTTGGGAAAAATAGTAGTCTTCCGTTTTCTTCTCCATGGTTTTGAATTCAGAGTTGCCCTTCTCCAAGACAGGTTGCTACTTTAAGTTTAGAACAACTACTTTACCCAAGCAGAAATGAGGGAAAAAGATGAACTCATGCCTTTCTCAAGGACACTTGTGCAAAAATGAATGCATCAGACTAGGCAAGAATTTGAACTCTGCTTGTCAATACCAATTCCCATGCTGATAACCATTATGTCACCTGCTGAATTTTTAGAGTTCGTTAAATCAGGTAAAATGTCCAAAGAAAAAAAATGATTAAATGAGAAGTTGGCTGAGGTTCAATTATTTTCATTCTTCAACAGTTTTTTTTTTTTTTTTTTTTTTTTTTTAACTTTTACACAATTATCTTTCTTTGTTTATACTTTTGATTGTTTCAAGTCTATTTTCTATTCTTAGATTCTTAAAAAAAATCCAAGTCAAAATATTTATGGAATAATGAAAATACAATGCCCAACTCTCTTAAATAAAGTGTAGTACTAGTATTAACACCACTAGAAGGCAATCAATAAAAGTAGCATGGATTATTCAGTAGGAAGGCAATAAGTATTGTAGTAAAGAAATTTCTTTGGCTATCAAGAGTTTCATTGACCAAAATGATGAGAACATTGCAGCATAGAAAGTTATGATTGTTTGAAATTCTAGTTCAAATGTTATAAATTTCTGCAATTTATCTTGAAAACTAAACCATATAGAATTTAAAAACGTGTAAATTTCATCAAAAACTAGCAAAAGTTCCATTTTGATTGATTTGTCTTGAAATTCTGAGATCCGATATTTTTTTCATTTGCATTCTTTTTAAAAGAATTTTTTTCACAAATTAATTTACTTTTGTTCAATGACAGACAAAAGAATTGCTTTCTTTCTTAACATTTTTAGCCAATTTAATCTTTGGCCATTAAATTGCAGGAATTCAGAAGAGAGAAATTGATTTAAACAAGATTTGATCTCACATCTGACACCAAAGGAGCTTTCTAAGTCATGTAGCAATGACTATACCATTTTGGCTATGGATATGCAGAATATGATCAGCTAACCTCCTTCAGCACTCTGCATTATTCATGAGTATTACTTCTCCTTCCACTATACCCTTTTTCAAGGCTCATCAGCTTCAGTAACCTTGTTCACCGAGTTCAGTCAAGGGTCTTATTAACAGTTGACATAGCAGGACATGACACTACAACTATGAAATTCAAACAGACTCTCTTTTCAACAGTCAGGGGTCAACTGCTGTGTTAAAACAAATTTTTTTGTTTACCAAACAAAGTCATCTACACAGTGCTAAAGTTTATGTTGGAAAAAAAAAAAAATTCTCAAGAAAAAGTTTTAATTTCATAAAATCAAACTGAAACAACAATTAAATAAATTTACAAATCCATGGCATTAAATTCAGATGTTTTTAGGGTCAGGGAGAGGGGGTAATGTATATAGAATACTGCTCCTTTTGAGGATTTCTCCAAGCTTAGTTTAAAAAAAAAAAAAAAAAAAAAAAAAAGACAAAGAGAAAATAGAAATATCCAATGATTAACAAGAAAAATTAGTGTGTTAACTTTCAAGGAGTTCAGCTTTGAAATATTTCAAGTTTAAATTTTGCCCTACCTATTCCCAACATACAAATAAAAACTTAATAGGTAAATTCTACAATTAATTGTATACAAAATTTCAGAGATAACCAGTAAGAAAAAGCCTCAGTGAATAAAGAAAATGCAATAATCATTTTCGATTAGAATGTAATTCCAACCTTGATTATTTCTTTATTGAAAAAACACTAATCTCACTTTAATGTTTTCAAATATTGTTAATAAGCGCAAAGAGACACACAGTCTATATACATTTTGTAAAAAAAGGACGTGTTTTTTTTTGTTTTTTTTAATGGAATATAGTTCCTTGGAAGAAAGAACTGAATATGTCTCCAAGGCAAAACAAATTTCTTAGAAAAGAATGCCAATAGAAGCAAATTACTTTTGGTAAAAAAAAAAACAAACAAAAAAAAACAAACAAAGAATTAAAGTTCTAAGCAAGTCAAGTATAATAGGAATTCATGTCTTCTTTTATTAAGGAATTCAAAACACATCCAATGATTGGGGATGGAGACGGCGTTAATTATATGTGTGTGTGTGTGTGTCAAGAGTTTATAAAAAAATAAGGGGGGGGGTCTATTTGTATGCTAATTCTGCAACTAACAAATTGAAATGACTAACATCCTGCTCACAGCAAGAAAGAAGAATCAAGAAAAGCACAACATATGGTGTCTATTCAAATTGGCAGTGGACTGAATGTTCTGTTTTTATTATTATTATCATTTTTTTAAGCTGAGAGCAAAGACAATGTATAATCCATTTTCACAGTGCATAGACAATCCAATCCAAAGATCAGTTCATCTGACTCATTCTCCGCAGTTGTGTTACAGAGATTCAACACTATATTCAGTTCATACACATACCCAGAATATTTGAACGTTGATGACTGAACTTCTACAGGTGAAATATTTGAGAAATTATTTGGCTAAATATCCTGATCCTTGTTGTTTCAATCATCATGACTATCTAATCTTCCCACACCGTCTTGAGTGGAATATTCTCATTATTCTATGAATTATTCAAACTAGCAATCTCTTTTCACAACATTGTTGTGGCCAATAAGTTCTACTACCTTCCTCGATCAAATAATTTTCAATTTCTTTTCAAATCTTCCTAGTCATAAAGAGATTAAAAAGTCACCTTGCATTGTAAATAAATTTTAAAAAAAAAAGCATTAGATAGAGAGAAAAAATAGTAATAGGTTTCAACAGATACTTGAAGAAGGTCGGTTTAGTGAAAAATAAACTTTAAAAAATAATCCACAAAATATCTAGAAATATGCTATATTAAAGCTGAAAACAATGTGGTTTATAATATTTGCTTTCTTATTTTCTATTTGTTTTCATGGAGATAATTTCAATAAATTTAATCCATCTGACATGTTTGTCTCTTTCACAAGAGAGAGACAAATCCATGTGTATCAAGAACAACAACACACAATGCTAATTTAGAATATTTAACAATGCAAAACACAATACAACGCAATATATTCTGATAGCAAATCAACAACATTTACCAACATTTGTTTCAGACAAAAACAAAAGTCTCCACCGCCCAAATTCCAGAAATAAATCAATATAAAAAAATGGTGTCTATACAGAAAGAATAAATTAAGATTCAAAAACCAGCTGAGCAGCTGTGATAGTTGCAAATTTTTCAACCACTGGACATAGTATGTTAATTTTCAGTGCTAGCATTCTCACTTTAATAGCTGGTGAAACACAATCTTCCAATGTCCATTTCACTTTGCAGTTAATTAAATAAGACGCAGCTCCTCAGCCTATGGGGAAGTCAGAATAAAATATTCTCCAAAATCAAAACCAAATCATGAGTGAATAAATTCCATGCTGGGATCTGACATGAACAAAGACATCTTACAAAGGAAGAAAGTCTTATTTAAAATTTGCTTGTGTGTAAATAATTCCAACCCTAGTGCCAGGGTACAACCACTTCTTCCAAGTTGCCTTAAACCAAACATGAAAGAACAGGTTGATAAAAATGTCAAAACCAAAGTTTTCCAGACCAGAGCATATCACAATCCAAACTATCACCATGCAATCTTGAAAGTAGAACCAATGCTTGGGACTCTGATATGGCAGCAGTGATCATTCTAACAGACTTGGACTGGTGTGTTACAACAGACCAGAAGTATAAAAGAAATACACAAACCCAAGATCTTTGGGAAGAACTATCTCATGTTAGTGAGCGATCTGCAATTGGCGAAAAGAGCAAAAGATTATGAATAAAATAGCATTTGGCAAATTTAGGAAATTGTATGGGGGAGTTTGGTAAATATATCAGAGTTCACCATTGCATCTAAACAGTTCAGCTACTGTGAGGACTACAGGGTACTACCATAACATTAGTACCACAGGGTTTAGTCATACAAATATCATGACTAAAAGCAGAAATTCCTTGTCATTACTTGAGAGAATTATTCAGACAGCTACTTGACTCATAATGAAAATATGATTTGCCACTTGCTAAATATTAAGAGAAAATATTTTTTTTATTGTTCAAACAACTTGCAGTACTAACAGAGGATTAATGCAGGTTTCGAGTCTATCTTTAGAGGGAGCAAGAATCATCTGTTGCATACAAAAAGTAGTTAAAATAAGAAGGCATGAGAGCTCAATATTTGATATCGAAACATATGGGAATGCCAACACACATGAAAGAGGGTTCTAAAAGTTATCAGCCTAACCAAAAAAGGGGAATTCAAAACAGACTGAGATTTGGTCATTTGGTAAAATTTGAGGAAAAGGGTCTAGCTGAAAACTTTTCAGAACTCCCATTGTGCATGCGTGTGGCACAGAGACAAAGTAGAATTAACGAGGGGGTGTTTGAAGTATATCAGACATACATTTCGTCTTTTTCTGCTCAGCTTCCCAATGTCTTTAATACCAAAATGTAGCTTGGCTTGATCACAAAATCACAACTTCATATTGGTTAATGAACAAATTGACCTGTCCTGGTCTGACTTGGGGATAGTCCTACAAAACATTACTGGAAACAAATGTTGCTAAGTATTGATGACATCATATGTCTCATCTGTTGATGCCAAGTGACTGACAATAACATCAAACAAAAACCATGAGAGGTGACAAAATAAAAAGCCAAAAGAGGCTGACAGAACACTTACTTGCTTGGAAAGGCATAGAGTCTGTGAAGTGGCTCTGTACGTTGGCTGGGACTTGCAAGGCAGTAGAGGTCAAACTTGGTGGAGGAGGTAGAGGGGATGCAAACATACTGTGGGGGCCCGGATGACCAGCGGAAGAGTGGTGCGGATGTAGTGGTGGCGGAGGAGGAGGAGGGGGTGGAGGCGGCGGCGGCGGTGGCGGCGGCGGAGGAGCTGAGGGATGATGGGAGAATGATGGCGTGTGACTGTGTAAGGAGCTCAGGGATGTCAAGTGGAGGTTCGGAGGTTGTGGGATGGGCAACGCAGACGAGTAGAGTTGCTGAGCACTAGGACTGAAAGAGAAAGAGAAAAAAAAAAACACTGAATGAAAAACCACTGAGAACAACCAATGCGCGGTCAACATGAACAACAGTAAGAAAAGAAAAAATTGGCTCGGACATATTTTGAAAAAGGACACAAACACAGAGAGAGATGCAAAGAAAAAGAAAACAACTACTCACCTGGTCCACCCAACAGAACTCTTGGAGATGTATGGCAAAGGTTCTTTCTCTTTTGTAAGGACAGGATCTTCGCGCCGAGGTGGAGCTCTAGGAGATGGTGGCGTTCGTTTTGGGGGCTCACGAACAATAGCTGGCACTGGCGGTAGAGGTGGCTGGATCGAAGCAGTCTTAGGCTGTGGCGAGGGGCTCTTTATTGTTGGCGGGGGAGGTAAGATGACAGACTGAGGAGGGGGTGGTAGTGGAGGCGGCGGTGGCGGAGGTGGCGGTGTTGGGGGCCTCGGCCCATTGACCGACAAAGATAGAGAAGGAGAAGAGGTTGAGTTGCCGATCACTACACTGGAGGAAGCAGGGATCGGATAGGCGAGATTGGCATTGGGGTGGACAAGCGCCGGGCTTGAGCGGACACTAGTTGAGTTTGAGTGTGAGAGAGTTGAGTGAGAATGAGCTGAGTGGGAGTGGGCTGAATGGGAGAGAGTGGTGTGCAATAAAGGTGTATTAGGGGATGAAGACGGGAGGCAAGGGTGAGAGTAGGGTGATGGCAGAGATGCAGTTGCGAAAGTGGTGGTATTATTATTGGTATTATTAGTATTGTTATTGGTATTACTAGTACTATTGTTGTTATTGTTGTTGTTGTTGCTGATATTACTGGTGGTAATTGTATTGTTGATATTACTAATATTATTGACGGTATTACTTATATTTATGTTGCTAGTAGTGGTTGTAGTTGTAGCAGTAATAATAGTACTATTGTTATTATTATTATTATTATTAATAACAGTACTGCTGCTATTGTTGATAGTGGTAGTGTTAATGGTATTTTGGCTGTTATTGGTATGGGAGAGAGTTGGAATAGTGCTCACAACTGTGGTCACAATTGTAGTACAAATGGGTGAGTTAGTCGGGGTGATGGTTGGCGCCACCAATAGGCTGGTTGAATTTGCAGGGGAAGGGACTGTAGTAGGAATGACAGCAACAACAGGTGTGGCAGTGGTGGTGCTGGTCGGGGCAACAATTGGGGGCGATTTGTTTGCACTGAGGGTAGTGGCAGGTGTGGGTGAGTTGCTGGTCACTGCACTGGTGATTGGACTGTTGCTGCTGAGGAGTCCGTTGTTGCTAAAACTGCTACTACTGCTCAAGACACACGTAGTCGTTGTAGTAGTGGTGGTCGTTATAGTAGTGCTAGTAGCAGTTGTAGTTGCTGCTATGGGATCACGATTTTCTGTTAAGACAAAAGAAAGAACATGTCAATTTACTTTCACAATGTATTTGTGTAGCAGTGAAACGTTTTTAAAGATTCTGAAACATTTTAAAGTCAATAGCGTGTAGTGGGCACTAACAAATTAGATTTACAATTGTCTACTAGAATAATGAGTCTTGTCTCTGCTGCGTGCTCTAATTCTGTGACACTGTACCAGACTAGGCTAAACTAAGTAAATTTCCAAATGCAAAAATATAAAGCATGTTTGCTACAGAGTAACAGGAAATAAGCTAACCTCATAGATCAATGATAGTGAGTTTGTTCCCCACTAGATTACCACGAACCCCTAATACAAAGATAAGCTTAAGTAATACGAGCTCAACTGAACACAGGCAATGTTTAAATGAAAGTGAAAATTAATTTGGTTTTTAAATTATGAATCAATACAATTTTTCACAAAAGATTTAAGAGTACTTGATGTGTCAAGAAATTTTTAATCTCTAGACAATCATAAATAGGAATAAAACTGATCAAACATACAACAAAATCTAAGATATTGGCAATCAATTTCTTTCCTAAAAAAAAAAAAAGAAAGAAAGAAAGAAAGAAAGAAACTAGGAATCAGCAGAAAGTAGTCTAATGTCAAAATGGAAATCAAGCATCTCACCCCCAACCCCAAGAGAAACTGTTAGATTAATGGATTGTTTTTTTTTAATGGCTTATCGACCCTTTCTGGGTGATTTAAAGCCGAAATATTTTGGATTGTAAGAATAATTCTTTTTTTCTTCCTAACTTTTTGTTCAAAGTTAGCATGGATTATATCCTGATTTTCTTTTCTAGTTACTTATTGATATCCATTTTAATTGTTGAAAGTGATGTGGTTTCTGTTAGTTGGTACAGTTCGAAAATATCAATTTCATACATGCTACCATTTTGAAGGTATGAGCAAAACTCAACAACCAATAAAACCATCACATTCATTAAGCCCATTAGAATGAAGTAGAGAGAGAAAAAAAAAAAAACGGTTTCAATTATGTATTGCATAAATAATTGATAACAACATGTATGCACTATTTACGTTTATTATTACGACACTATGGAGTTTGGTACAATTACTAGTAGTTCACAGTGCCTGGGTAAACATTAGCCTACCTCAACTTTGCATTTAAGCTCCAGGAGATATTTTTTGAACCATTTTTTGGCAGGGATGAAAAGATGGTGTGGGGCACATATGCAATAAGATACTGTAGTATATTATCAAATTTCTGACTACATATGTAAACAAATTAGGGCTTTATTTATATTCTTATTACACAGATGAGGGAGGGGCGCTGAAAAGTTCTCATTTTTATCAAGAAAGGATAAAAAGAAACATTCTTTTGCCAGATTTTAAGAAGTGGGTGCCAGTGAGAGAGAACATCTCACCACCGACTTGTATAAATACATTAGTATAGTGTTGGTTTTCATCATCATCATCATTCCATTACTGTTATATTCACCATTAGAACTTCTGATGAGAATTTCTGGGATGAAGAATTATTATTTACATTCGACTAATGTCCTCATCTGTGGTGTTATTATCACGTTTTGACTGTTGTGTTCACTGACCTTCATCAGGTGCTTGTTGATCCAAGTAAAATTCAGGGAATTTTGAACTGAACTCTTTATTTAATCTACAGGAGTGGTTTGTTCTCATTCTACTATATCTAGGGATATCTCCTCTAGTTCATGTTTAGTATTGATCAGTGGTATTTTGACAGAAGCTAGTCTTTTGGTCTCAGGCTGAATAAAAATCTGTTTTTGGAACAACTTTTCACAGGTAAAAATTGTGACGGAAGTTTAAATCTACAAAACAGAAATGGACAAAAAATTGGAAGTTTTTATCTGAAATATGAGGTCAGATAGGGAAAAAAAAATATTTTGGTAGGCAAAGCATTGTTTGATAGAGACTAGAACTGCCTCGGATTGTAAAGGGAATTAGTGTCAAGGAAAACAGATAGTGCCAAATGATTAATATTCAAATGGATTTGAACATTGGGCCAGAGAAACCATAGATAGATTTTCCATTTGATTCTGAATGAATTCATTTACAAGAGAAATTGTTAAAGTGCCAACAAGCCGCCAGCCAAAATGAAGAGAGGAAAGAGTCCAAATGAAGTCAACTTGTTGGCATTGGTCAAAACTAATGAAAGATTTCTTTACCATGAAGAACAATGAAATTCTTTTTTCAGATCAGAGAAAGGTAAAAAAAAAAAGAAAGAAAAAAAGTAAAAAAAATCATCTTGGATAATGAAAGACAGTGATGAAGACAATAGAGAATATGAACACATTGTTATTTACATGAGTCATAATGTCAATGAAGTGTGTGATATGAATGTAGAGGTGAAAATTATGAGAATAAGGAGGATAAATAAAAATTGACCCCTTGACTTAAATTAAGATCTTAATACTTAGGGGAGCTTCCAAACAGGAGCCTATTCCACAAAGTAGAAGTTTTTTGGGGGAAAAAGCTGTTTGAATGAAACTTTCTTCTTGCCTTACATGGAGCAAATAAAGATGTAAATGGCATGGTGTACCCTAGCTGGGAACTGGTGGAACTAAAGAATGGGGCTTGTGGGGGGGGGGGCATATATATTATACACACACAGAGAACAATATAAAAAAAAAAACACTTAAAGAATAGGCCTTTCATTACAAATGGAAATAATTATCTAGTATAAGGATCATGACTATTTAGATAAACATTCTTAAGGCACAAAGCTCACACCAATAAGTAAGCATCTAGTCCTGACATAAGCATTTCACATTTCATGATAAATGGAATTGAGAGATTCAATTACTTCTAAAATCCATAACAGTAATTTTATATTCACACCCCAGGAAATAAGAAGATGATTTTGAAATTCTAAAAGAATGATGCCCAAAATGCTTCAAAGTAGAAAGGTTAAAGGAAGAATTGCTGTAATGTGGCAATTTGACTTGAAAGCCGACACCAAATGAAGAAATTTTCCAATTGGAGAGCAGGTGAAAGAAATTTGATCTTTCAACAATGAAGAAATTCAAACCAATTTTATTATTTCCTATTTTTTTTACATATTAAAAGACAATTATTCCATCAAGCTACAAGCATATAGATATGTATAGATATATACAGGCACATGCACAATTCCCAAACAGGCAGACAAACATGTACACCTCCCAACAGACTTATGTATATACACCTAAGCAGACAGTGATTGACATATGAACCACATTCGATTACAATGTAGAGAAAATGAGTTACAACTAAAAAGGAGTTCTATATATGATTGCATATAAGATGTTCACAAACTTTTCCCCCCAAAATTGATGCAAAACTAAATCTGCCAAGTTGAGCTATCTAGTAAGCTAATAGCTACTCAAACTCTGTAAACTACTGGCATTTACACCCGGCCAAAATTTTATAATACTGAGAAATTAAGCACAAATGAAGAAGAGCTTATACAGTGATTTTCTAAGAATAGATTAGATGCAGCACAAGGCTGAAAATATGGGGCACCCAGTGAGGATCAAACTCACTATTTGGTCGTGATTGATTTAGCGAAACAAGCTTGCTAACCATTACACCGCCTTGAGATGCCCTTTAAAGGAGTGCTTATATAACTTGAATAATTGCTCCCTTCCAACATACAATCAAATTTACATGTGTCTCTATAATCAACAATGAGAATTAGGATTTTAACAACAAATATAGCCAACTGAATATAATTGCTGGTGCTAATGAAAATCCAAATACAAAATTTGTTGCAGACTCTAATATAGCTGGCACTTTTCAGAAAGAAAAAAAAATTCTAGAAAAATAATTAAAAAGAGAATTGGATTTTGATATTTTCAAGCAGATTGGGGCCAGGTTCATTTGAACACGAAGTTAAAACCACAAATGATAAAAATAAAACTTAACTAAGAGAAATGTGAGACTTGTCAAGACATGCCACAGATGACCCCCACCCCACCAACTAACAATCTACACTGCAGTTAAACCTCAAAGGAGAACGATATGAGAACACAGATACAAACACAATGACATTTTTATCACCTGAAACCTGCAGGGAAATCATCAAGGTAAAAATAAAAAAAGGTGTGTGTGTGGGGGGGGGGGTATTAGCTTAAAACTTTTTTTTTTATTTTTAATTGAACTTGGGAATTTTTTGTTGTTGAATAAGGATTAATATTTTTTTTTTTTTTTTTTTTTTTTTTTTTTTTAAAATGATACATTTTTTTTGTTCTGAATTTTTGGAAAATAGGCAAAATATTTCACTTGGACATGACAATATTTGCAATTGAATAAAACGAACATTTTGGTTTAAGACAAGTTGTTAGTTTTTATTATTTAGTCAGACTAATATCTTCATCTTTATTGTTATCACAATGTTTTGTCTGTTGTACTCTGAACTTCTTCAAATATCAATTATCTAGATTATCATAGAAGTAAAAAAAGATATCAATTAGCGATAAATAAATTAATTAGGGATGAATAAGTAAGGAAATTTTTAAGAGAAATTTTAAAGAAAATAAAAATGAAACCAGCAAAGAAACATTTTGTTTATTTCAAATAAAATAAACAATTTCTCTTGGCAAATAATCCAAAGTGTACAAATATATACAAAATCCCTTCTGAGATGACAAAGCACTAAGTTTAGAGTTAAAAACGGCCGATGGCAATATGGGTTTGGCAATTATAACTGAGAAAACAAAGAAAAGCAACTCTTGCAAATATAGATCAGTGGTCAAGTAATTACATTCTTTTACTAATAGTTAAACAACTTCCTATACAGTGAAACATTTCTATAACTGGAAAAGGCTAAAAAAGAGGACAAGTAACTTAGCAAATTTAATTGCTTCATATTTTCAGAGGATTATCCAATGATAAGATCGGGCAAGACTGAAACATCCGTAAGGCTGTCATGGCCTCAAATAATGTTTCAGCTAATTGGACTGTAATCTATTCTTTGTCACTGATTGTAGCCCAGTAAAAAAAAAAAAAAAAAAAATTTTAAAGAGGTGTGTGTGTGTGTGTGTGTTTATTTGGCAGCTAGAGAAGAGATATCAAGAAGGGGGGGGGGATTTTTTTTTTTTTTTTAAAATAAATAAAAATAAAGCTGCCAAGAAAAAAAAACAAAAAAAAAACTGTTTTTAAGAAGCCTACCAATACATTGTAAGATTCTGATCTTTTAACAGAGTATCATATAATAGGAGAAGAGTAAGAGAGGGACTTTGGGGATATTAGTCAGGGTCTTATCTCTAAACACTAATCGAATCACCCAGGGCAGTAGGCACATTTACTGATATCCAAGTTAGCCTATCTCTCTGATGGCAGCAGCAGCTGTAGATACAAACCAAATTTACGGCTTCTGGTAGAACAGAGAACAAAAGACACCAATCTTCCCAATTCCAATATTCACCTCATGATAAGGAAAAATGCAAGGTTAAAAAAGAAAAAAGAAAAAAAAAAAAATACTTCTGAACAGATCAGATCAGTGAATTCTTTTTTTTTTTTTTTCCACCCCCTTTTTTGTCTTCCTCTTTCCTTTTGAAAAGTTAATCTCAGAAAAGACCAAGTTGCTTACATAATGAGGTAGAGATTAGTTTATAGTTTCAATCAATAGCTATTCCCAATTGTGCACTACATAGAGAGGTATCGACATTTGTAGAAAGATTGCTTGCCCTCCCACCGTTCCATTACCTGCCCCCCCCCCCCAACCACACCAAATTCTATCTGTGATACAGTTATGGTCCATCTACTGATTGCTTAAACAGACTACCAAAAAAAAAAAAAAAAAAAAAAATTTACTCGTATGCCACAAATTTCTCATCTCATGAAGATAAATTCTTCTTAGGGAAGGTGGGGGGGGGGGCAACAAACAGTTTGTAATTCTCTTTTTTTTTTTTTTTTACCTCCGCCCCCAAACTTTCTATTCTCAACAATTCCCACATGAAATAAAAAAAAAAAAAAAAAAAGTAAAAATGAATTAGCCATTAGTTATACAATTAGGAAAACTTCTTATAGAAAACGAGACAAAGAAAATGAATGATTCTATATCACAGAAAGAGGTTTTTTTTTTTTTTTTTTGTTTTTTTTTTTTTTTTTAGTATACCTCATACTGGGATTAGAAAATGATTTTTTTTTAAGAAATGAGTGATCAATTTTATGAGTGTAGAAAAGATAAAAATCATTTCATATTTGCCCATCATAAAAATATATATTTTCTTCCCACCTAGTTCAAATAACACTTGAGAATTTAGTAAACTGATACAATGTGAGGCACCTAGTGAGGACTACACTCGATACAGTAGTAATGGTTTGGGAAATTTGCTTTGTACTCTATTCTGCAGCAAGGTCCATATATGTAAATATTTAGTAAGCATAATTTAAGACAACAAATACTGAGCACCCAGTGAGAAACCAAAATAAAACAATATTTTATCCTATTAGACTAACTTTTTTAAGCACTGCAAGGTATCCCCCCCCCCAGGTGATGAGATGTCATTCACCTTATGTCAAGAAAATTAAAAAATAAAGTTAAATATACTTATTAAAAAAAAAAAAAAATTATAATTGTTTTCTCTGCCTGAAAGAAGACTTCAATGTAAGAGTTTTAAAAAACATGCCACCATATTTCAATAAATGTTTTATTTTATAATCTAAATTTCATAAATTATTAAACTATCAACAAAAAATACTGTCCTTTTGTTGTCAGATGTGCAATTGAAACAGAAAAAAAATTCCTTAAAAATTCAGTTTGTAGAGAAATGGTAGTGGTGGTTGTTTGATGGAAGATTTTTTTTCTAACTTGCAATTTAGAAAATATTAGAGCCTAAAGCAAAATGATTTCCTTGTTCGATTCTTGTCCAAAAGAAAGAGCAATGATAAAGTGAATGGTTTCCTCAACCCCTCCCACTTTATGCTTTTATTAGCAGCCAGATATTTAATTAGCTTGTCAATTAGCAAGAGAATTATGATTTATAATTATTGTTTAGGCAACTGACAGACCTCTTATGGCAATTTGTGATTCTGACAAGCAGAAGTATTCACGATCTTTCAGTTATTAGTACTTGGTGTTCAGGCCGAACACAAAAGACAATTTGTCCTTACTGTCGGGCTTGCTTTCACAAAAGATGCAGCTTCATAGCAGGTTGCTGGGAAGCAAGCACAATTAAAACAGACAAAACATATTACAGACATTGAGAAGAAAAAATAAACTTTGTTTTTCTTTGGGGGTGGGGTCAATTTACTTATATACACCTTTCAGTTAGGAGGGGGCATATATTTATAAGCATTCTTAATTTTAAAAATTCTGAAAAACTAAATATTTTTACTTCTGTTTATAAATACTTGTTGAAAGATAAAATTCTTCCATTTGTCTTGATGAAGTCAATCAGAAGATGAAACATGGTGACTAAAATAAGTTATACTTTTGTCTTTATCGATATCTATATAGAGTGATTAGTAAATGATTACAAATTGGTACTGTACAGTTACCCTGAACAACACAGTGAAGGATGAAAGGTGAGACATGTTATATGATGAACATAAATTTATGATAGAAGTTTCAGAAATCAGTGCACTTTCAATACATTTGCACCTTAATATATTAGTCATTTGATTACCCACAATTAGACTGGTATTTAGATTTGTATATTGTACCTTAGAAATACTTGCTCGTGTGGGAATTTCCAGCTTCTAGACTTACAACTATGATGAAATGATTTACCAAAGAAGTTAATAGATTTGGTCTTAGAACATCAGGCTTACGTTTTACAGAATGAATTGTTATTTTCTTTCCAAGTTTCATTTTGGCAACTGAACTCTTTCTTTGGAGTTGTTAATGGAAAATTAAAATCACTGAGTTCTGTAAGTGGCAATTGCATTATCTTTTAATTTGATGTTACTGGATTGAAACACAATCCAATTGTTTATTGACAACCATCTCCAAGAAAGAATACATGAAAGAAAAACTTCCACTAAATACTGAAAAGTTTATAAAATCCAAGTCGCCTTTTTCTGATATCCCACTAGGGCCTATCACTCCTATCTTAAGAAAAATCCAGCAAAAAGGGCCTCTGATTGGGAGACTGGAGAAGCATGGAACCATCTCTTAACTGTTGCTGTTCCCGGGTTCACCCTGACCCAGAGTAGTAACACCTGTTAGGGTCCCAACTATGGACAAATAGTGAACACCTAAGCAAAAACCAACAGTACATTTATCTACTATATATCTAACAAATATATGTTTACCCTGAAAGTAAAAAATTATGTACAAAATATTTAGATTTCAGCATTAAATAACCCATAGAGATGTTGATATGCCGCTAAAGAAAATCAATTCTTATCTTAAGAAAAACAAAAATGGTTAGCTAAAACAGAGGAAAATAAGACAAATGATTCTGATAAAAATTGTTCAAATTTGCAAACAGTTTTAGAAAGTTTAATGACAACAGAAAAAGTGGAAGTAAGAAAAGAGCAGTCAAAAGTTATGTGACAAAGAAAACTTGGTCTACCTTATTTTGGCAGCCAGAATAGCCATCATTGCTTTCAACGTTAATACTTGGATCTTTATGCTATGAAAACTACTATCATTGTAATGACAATCAAAATTAATATTTTTAAATTCTTTCTGTAATTCTAAGAATATGTTTCACTATTCAGCTACCAAAGAAGTTGTGATTAGAAAAGTTTTTCATCTGTAGAGTTTCTGTCATTCTCTCTTCTCATGACCGTATTATGAAGTTATATACGTTTCAGCAGTTTTCAGATAAATTATTGTCTTCAGTATCGCTTCTGACTAGTTTATTCATCCTTTTGTTGCTTTTTATCCTAAAGCTTTTAGCCAATCCATTCTTTGGTTGTTAAATTAAGAATAAAAAATAATAAAGACACTGCATTAGTCACATGATTGAATGGAGGGTGGTTTTAATATGGGAGATGCCAAATGAAATATCGTAAGCAAAACTGATCAGACAAGCGTGAACATCAATTCAAAAGATAGACTTCTCCTTCGAGATGAGCTTAACAAAAATTACACACCTTTCTTTTATATTATCCATTAACACAACACATAATTAAATAAATATCCTTAAAGACAGACAGACATTAAGAAAAAGGTTTATGATGTCGTAAAAAAAAAAAAAAAAAAAAGTAAAAATACAAACAGTCTTTTTTCTATTAGATGATAAAGTAAAAACAAAAGGTAAAAATGTAAGCCTTGTCTGTTTCTCTTACAAATGCAGATATAAATTTAACAATCCAATGTGAAGGGGAAAGAATTGGCTTTACCATTTCTAATAATCACTGAGTAATAAAAAATTCTTCACTAAAATATCATTATATGCCAGCTGCTCTTTATAACAATGTCTGTGCAATGACAAAGTGATACATACTGATACACACACATATGCAGTGTATAGCTTAATTTAAATCAATAAGTCCATAACCTGACAGTTATTACGCTGAATTTTGATCTGAACAATTCACTGTATAATATTCAATATATACAATCAATATTCATAAATGAATTAAGTGTATATACAAATGGAAATTATAATGCTTAAAATAGATACTTTTCTTTTTTTTCATCATTAAGCAATGAATCTATTGATGTACCTACATGGGCATTATGTTAAGAAAAAAAAAAATAGAATACTTATATGCACACAAGAAAAAATAATGCTAAAAAGTATTTTGTCAGTCTTGTTCAATGGAATGTGCATTAAAAAGTGAATGTTGACCAAGTAAACAATATAAATTGTGTGTGTGTGTGTGTGTGTAAAATTTCATATATAACTAAAATATCTATCTAAAGGGCAATATGAGTAAAGACAAAAAGCCTACATGTTAAGTCCTCTGATGGACATTATCAAGACAATTGTACAAATTTTATTTTGCAACAAGAATTTATAAACAAAAGTAAAAATGTTAGTTTTTCAAAATTTTTAAATTTAAGAGACACTCATAAATATTCATCAGGTTAACTGAAAAGACTAAATAAATTATGGAAGATGCTAAGTGACATAATTTAATGTCTAGTAAGTGACAGTGAGTAAATGATGTTGTTAAATCTTATTCTTTTTATGCAATTAATATTTAAAAATTCAACATCATTTACTCACTTTAGTCTCGGTAAATTATCGGAGATGCTAATTGACCTAATTTAATGCCTAATAAATGAAAGTGAAAAGATTTAACAATATCATTTACTCACTTTCATTTATTAGACATTAAATTACCGAGACTTTTCGGTTAACCTGATGAATATATATGAGCGTCTCTTAAATTTAAAAATTTTGAAAAACTAACATTTTTACTTTTGTTTATAAATATTTTTTGCAAAATAAAATTCACACATCTGCCTTGATAAAGTCCATCAAATAACAAAACATATCAGCTAAGTTTTCCTTGTCTTTTTGTGTGTGTGTCTGTAGCTGTGAGTAATTTAATACATATATGCCTGAATAGATAAATACACTTCCATTCCTTATCATCTCTTGCACCTTTGTGTACACATTTAACGTGTGCATGTGCGTGTATGCAAGGCCCTGCTTATGGGTTCATATCAAAGTAATATATATTCTGGCTCACACACCAAAGCACATTTTTAGCAATGTCTCACTTCCCATTAATGATTTGCTATTCCCTACAATTTGGAGTCAATAAAATTGTGCAGGATCTTCAAAGAAAAATGTCATCTCTTTTCCTCCCGACCCTGTCCCTGTAAGCACGATAAGAGACGATAGAAAGATGAAAGTTATTCTTTAGCTAAAAGCAGAAATCCTCACAGTAACATCATTAAGTTTGTTAAGGCAGCTAAAGTGAACGTGCTTTCTTTCTTTCTTTTTTTTCTATTTGGTTATATAGCAAAGGCGTCGACCGTTGAGGGTGGAGCAGATTCGAGTGAGTGAGAGAGATTGGTAAGTTGAGTTCGTTGCACCTGTTACCATGCATGTGTGAATCTACTCAAGTCCAAAATGTTTGTTATTGCAGCTGACATTTGCTGATGAGTTCCACACTTTTTAACCAGAAAATAAATACATTTTCCACTGTAGGCAGCCAATGTGGAACATTTCTCTCATAGACTCCAACCGAAGGAGGTTAATCCACATAAACTTGACACGTTAGTAATTACCGATTAGAGAAAAAAAAGAAAAAAAAGAAAAAAAAGAAAAAAAAAATGCTGGAAGAAGAGAGATGGAATTAGAAATGTGGTCTTAGAGATTGTAGAAAATAGCTTATGAGAAAACCAAGGTTGGAAATCATTCCAACAATATGGTTTGTTTTTCTAGGCTAAAATAACAGTAATGCAAAACAGTATCTATTATGACTGACCAAGTTAATTTTTGTTTGCTTATGTTCTGTAAACAGGCCAAGTTGTGATAAACTAAAGCACGGTTTTAACCAAAGCAGACATTAGTATGATTACCAAATTCTGAATGTTTCCCTGTCAGTGTTAACATGAAACTGAACACGTAAAACTGGAGAACACTTTTAATTAATTTTTAAGCGCAGCAGGTTACATTTCAAGAGGAAAAAAACTTATGTAAACAAATTTATAAAATTTATAAAATGAAGTGGAGATCATTTGTAAAAAGTGTTATTGCTTATCTAAAGTAGCGGAATTTGTTGTCAGTGACCATTCTTATGAAGATCAAAGTCATTGTGGATTCAGACATAACATATTGGCTCTATTATTGCAGGGAACTGATCCCAGGGGTCAGCGCAGCTCTCTACCCAATGTTTACACACTAGACTTTTTGCATACATGACATATGTTCTGGGTTTTCAAGAGAGAATAGAAAGTAGGGGACCAAACAAGACAAGCAGAACAGAGAGGTGAGGAAACATGGGAGGCAGAAAGAAAACAGGAGGAGGGAGAAGAGAGAAGAGAAAACGGGAGGAGGGAGAAGAGAGAAGAGAAAACGGGAGGAGGGAGAAGAGAGAAGAGAAAACGGGAGGAGGGAGAAGAGAGAAGAGAAAACGGGAGGAGGGAGAAGAGAGAAGAGAAAACGGGAGGAGGGAGAAGAGAGAAGAGAAAACGGGAGGAGGGAGAAGAGAGAAGAGAAAACGGGAGGAGGGAGAAGAGAGAAGAGAAAACGGGAGGAGGGAGAAGAGAGAAGAGAAAACGGGAGGAGGGAGAAGAGAGAAGAGAAAACGGGAGGAGGGAGAAGAGAGAAGAGAAAACGGGAGCGGGGAGAAGAGAGAGAAAACGGGAGCGGGGAGAAGAGAGAGAAAACGGGAGCGGGGAGAAGAGAGAGAAAACGGGAGCGGGGAGAAGAGAGAGAAAACGGGAGCGGGGAGAAGAGAGAGAAAACGGGAGCGGGGAGAAGAGAGAGAAAACGAGAGGTGGGGAGAAGAGAGAGAAAACGAGAGGTGGGGAGAAGAGAGAGAAAACGGGAGGTGGGGAGAAGAGAGAGAAAACGGGAGGTGGGGAGAAGAGAGAGAAAACAGGAGGTGGGGAGAAGAGAGAGAAAACAGGAGGAGGGGAGAAGAGAGAGAAAACAGGAGGAGGGGAGAAGAGAGAGAAAACAGGAGGAGGGGAGAAGAGAGAGAAAACAGGAGGTGGGGAGAAGAGAGAGAAAACAGGTGGGGGGTGGAAGAGAAAGCATGTGAGGAGGAGAGAAATAGTAAGAGAACTGCTGAATAAGCCCCCCTCTACTTAAGATTCTCAATTTGATGACTTAGCGGCTGGAGATATGGCAACAGCTGAGTTCCAAAATCACATAAGCATGACACTTTGCACCAACATTTGCACCTCCCCCTTTAGAGAGAGAGACAAAGACATAATTAAATCCATCATGAATTCCTCTTGGAATGAACAGAGTCTGAGAAGGGCCACATGCCGCCTGCCAACTGCTACCCTTGTTGCTGTATCAGAGCAACAGATTCCTACCAGCAATTCTTCTTAGTTGTAAGCACAGTAGAGCGGAATAAAAAACATTTGAAGAAAAGAAAAAAGCATTGTAGACATCAGTGGGACATCCAGTGCCATAACACTCTAAGATAAGTGGCTTGTACTGTGCTGCCCCCTCCATGATCAGTCAAGTGACTCGGACAGCAGATCTTTAAGCTCTTCATAAAACTCAAGCACAAAGTTGTTTCTCAAGTATGGATTTATGCCTGATGTGAATGTGGGAGAGTGGAAGAGCTTTTTTTTTTGGGGGGGGGTTGCTTATAAGTAATAAGGAAAAAGCAATGTTAACATCTGTTATCTCTGGATGATGGAGAAGTGAATAGCAATTGCGTCAAATGAAATGCTGACATGTTATAAATGGCTAAGAAATGAAAATAATATGGTCACAGATGAGACAAAGTGGAGCAGGAAGCAATTTCTCCATTTGAAGAAGAGTTTTCTTTTTCTTAAACAGTAAAGTTACAAAAATATACTTATTTACATGTACACTATTATCCTCATCTTTATTGTTGCTATCACATTGTTTCAGTCATTTTTACTTCTGACATTCATCAAGGGCTTGTCAGTCAAAGTAGCCTTCATGACATTTTGAAATGAACCTTTTATTTAATCTATGGGATACGTTGTTCTCATTCCACTTTTCATGTTTTCAGATATCTCGTCTACTTCTTATTTAGTATTATTCAGTTATTACATATCCTGTTTTCAATGAGTCCAAATATACACTGCCTGGCCCAGGGATTGAACTCGCAATTACTATATCACCAAATTAATGAACCAACACTTTAATCTATTAGGTTATTGTCTCATGGGACAATCCTGAGTGGAGAACTTGGAGCCTTAAACCTAACCTGCTTACTTATAGGTGTTGACTGAACTCATCAAGGTTTCTCTCTTCTACTGAATTTTCTAATGACTTTCTCAATCAAATTCTGATAATACTAAAAAAAACATTATAAAGGAAAACTGCAGTATAAAGTTAATTACTTGTACTAATTAGATATTTATAAGATGAACAAGGGCATGTAACTCTGGTCTTGCACAGTATCATATTTTGATTAAAACTCCACATTAACAGGATTGCTCGTTTGCACCAGCATAATCAATTTAAACAAATAATGAGATTTGGGGGAAAAAAAATGTTGCACAAAGAAACTTGATAGACAGAAAATTTTACATAATGTTTTTCTTTGAAAACCAATTCACACCATTTATCGTTTTTACTCATCAGTCGGTTGTAGAGTAATCTGTCAAATCGATAAAAAAAGATGGTAGGAAAAAAGAATCAATCTAACAGAATTTCTTTCTTTCGCTTATACAATCTGAGAAAGAAAAATGAACATTCTGCCTGGTTTCTTGCAAGGGAAAAAGAAAATGAAATATTAATAAGTTGACACTTTCCGTCATTCATCTACAGTACAAATCGACTTGAAAGTGATACAGATGTAAGCATCAAAAAGAGGCGAGCCAATTCAATTACTTAGGTGTATAGATAAATATCTATTCTGGTTGTCATTAGAGAATCTCGTGAGGTGCTGTCAGGTGCCTGCCTAATTAGAAAGTCAACCAATTTACTTCAACAAGAAATGGATGACTACGATACAATGAGAACTAATAAATGACAAGGTGGGATCTAACGAAGTAAAACAACTGATTATATCTAAGCAACAAAATGCTGCTTGGTAGCCCATTGATATTTGATAACAATGACTTAAAAAGCCTCTCAACTGAAAGATATCTTGGCTTAAGGATCTATGACAGATATGGTCAAGTATGATACAGAATGCCTAGCAATAAGGTACTTGAAACAATTCAAGTGGCATTAAGTGAGTGCCCGTGGGGGGAGGGGGGATTACAAACAGCATCTCGTACTTGACTTAATTTCTTTATTATCAAGACAGATGTTAATTTATCAACTTGAATCTAAACTTTTGCGGCGGTAAACACACCAGACAGAGTGTACAGCATGTCACGGAATCTCCTGAAACCGTTTATACCAACAGTTGGCGCTTTGAATGATTTAGTACTAATTCCCCCACTCTCAACCATAAAAAAAAGAAATTCACATTTCATACTAACAAAGAGAGAACACTGCTTACCCTGTTGCAGCCAGAAGAATTATGTTTTTTATTCTAATTATGCAAGGTGGGAGTGCCACTAGTATGCAAGGGGGACTATGAAGAGTGAAAGTAAGAGAGAATAGACTGGGTATGGGGGGGTGAGGAAAGGATAAAAAGAGGAACAGGTGATTAAAGCATCAGAAATTTTTGATTGGCATTACTTTTAAATTTTTCAAGATTATAGTTATCAGGGAAGCAAGTAAGAGGAAGGGAGTTCCACTGTTGAGAAGTGCAAGAGAAGAAGCTGTTGGAGTAGAGGAGGTGGTTACATTTAATTGTTTTGACAGTAAAAAGGTGGGACTAAGATGCCAATCTAGTAGCATGCAATCAGGGCACCAGTGAAACAGCTCGTCAGAACAAATGCCATGAAAATATTTTAAACTGTAAAAATAGAAATAACCCAAGCTGTAAAAGTGATAAATGCATGCTAAATAGTCTTGGAGATATTATGCTTCCAGGAATATTTAGATACAGTGGGTTAATTATATGGTTGTTACCCTCAGCTTAGAACATGGACAAAGAGATTAATAAAAAAAATTGCAGAGTTTTCAAATTGCATTTTTCCTTCTGTATTAATTCACAAATAGACAACAATATCTATGTCTACCATTTGTCTGTGCTTAGAATATTGCAGCCACATATGGTCCTATGCCTCTGCTATTTACCTTGAGCTCCTTGATAAAATCCAAAGAAGAATCAGCAATATTATCAGTCCTGATCTGACAACTCGGTTTCAGTCACTTTTCCACCATTGTAAAGTTGCCTTTCTGTGTCTTTTCTATAAGTACTATCATGGTAATCATTTGAATGAGCTGTTTGCTATGGTACCTAGACTTTTTGAATATAAGCACAGCCCTTGACTGGCATCAAGATCTCATCAATTTAGAGTTGAGCTGGATGGATGTAAATATAAGATCTATGGTAACAGTTTCTTTTTCTTGCACTTCTCACTTGTGGAACTCCCTCTCTATACTTTCCAGACAACTTTAATCTGCAAAAATTTAAATGCAGTGTCAATCGCTATCTACTGTCCTCCATGTTGCTCTTTCCTCTTCCCGCTCATTATTAATGTTTCTGTTTCTAATTTTTTCACACCCCATAACCCTTGTCTTAGTGGCTTTACCCCCTTGCATAGGGTGATACTGATCCCACTATCTAAGAAGATCAGATATTGATTGTTAATATTAAAATCAATCAATATCTCACTGATTATCACTTTTGCTTTTACAGACTTGAGATCATAAATTTGAACAGAGGCTTGTTTTTTTTTTTTCTTTCTTCTTTTGAAGAGGAAATGTGTTTGCATTTTGATATGCAACAAAATAAAATAAAAAGCAGAGATCTTAGTTTTATCATTAACAGTTCTGTATTATTTTTTTTCCTTCAGCTTTATGACCTGCATATTAATTCTAACTGATAAGAAAAAGTTTAAAAACAAAATGTTATTTTTTTTTTTTTTTTTTTTTTTTTTGGTAGTAAAAAAAATTCTTGTGTTTGTGCTAATTTCTATAATCATTCAGGCTTGACACAAATCAGGATTATCATAACCCCCCCCCAAAAAAAATCACAACAGTTTTTTTTTTTTTTCTTTACTCTATTTCTACAAATTGCTATGTTGTGAGTAGAACGCAAACAGAGAATTTGAAGGCCCATGAAAAATGAGAAGAAAGGGATAAACCCCCAAGAGGAATTTTCCACTTTCTATTCTTTCAGTATTGCGTATATGGCTTCTCAAACCTTTTCATTTTAATCCTGCAGACATCAAAGGTTTCACTTGATGGGCAGTTGATAGTTAAAAGCCATTGACTATTCTATATAAAGGCTGAGTGCACAAGTGACTGTATTGCCATTTTAAAAGAAGACTACTAGAACTGTAAGGCAGCCAACCTTGTATGATTGGACAAGACCCAAGCAGTCAAAGGAAATCATTTCTATACAGTTTGAACTGCCCTGTGTAAATGGAAAATGTTCAATTTTACAATTTGAACCCCCATCTATGAGGTTTAATGGCAGAACAGATGAAGCCATTTCTTGGGAAGACAGGGCCTTTCAGATGACAATGGCTGGTTAATAACATTAAGCAAAGATAAAAATGGCAAAAATTTACATTCATTCTTTTTAAATTCCTTTTCATAAGTAATTTTATGTTATAAAAAAAATACAAAATTTAACAATTTTTAATTATTTCTTTTGAAATTAATTTTAAATATTATTTTTGGGAACTGAGTGATTTTTGTACAAAGCATTTGATATTAAGCAAAGAATTGAAAATTCGCAACAATTTACATTCTTAGAAATTTAAATTCATTGTTATAAACAAATTTATTAAAAAAAAATACAAGATTTATAGACATGAAATTTTTTTTTTTTTAAAATCTATCTTAAAGTGTTTGGAACAGAGTGATTTTGGTAAGAATAAAATTTCATAATATTATCTGAGATTCTAAGAAATAGCTTCTTCAATTGAGTTATGGATATTTTGTAAGCATCATTTTGCATTCAATCTCATTATCAAAGAACAATTGCTTTCAGGAAGGACACTTTGCAATTTCACAATGGTGTCAAATAAAAAAGGATTATTTTTTAAATGATTCCCTTAAAAAAGACTTTTGAGGTTTGTTTCTAAAATTGTGTATTCTTCTAATATTATTACAAAAAAAAATTAGAGAGTCCGACTTATGAAAAAAGATTAAAATGCAAAAAACATCATTCAGAAACAGAATATTTATTTTCTACAATAAAAGGCGAGAAAATATATGCGTATCTTACAAATTATATGCAAAGACTCTTAAAATACAAATGATGCAATTTTCTTTTATAGAATATTGACTGTAAATTTTTTCTTTGTTCACATAACTGATTTCATGTCAGAGCAATTGGTAACCTGTTGAATTCAACCTATCAAAAGTGCCAGGTTGGTAAGGCCCATTATCACATATTTTAAATGATATAATTAACAATTGTAGACAATTTAGAAATTATTAGCCAAAGTAAAAGAGATGTGTTCCAAAGAAATCCGAAGAGATGGCGAAACAGAATCCACTTGTTTCTTTTTGGGTTTTTTTTTAGTTTGATATTGTGTCAAGATTTATAAGGAAAATTTACAATTGATCCTTGTCTGATATGGTTAGTATCTTACAGGAACATTAATTCTCTCAAGATGGAATTTTTAAACATCAAAAGCACTGATGTATTTGATGTGTAAAAAGCATGCCTGATGTCAGGCAGCCAATTCGAACAACCTTGAGAATTTTGTAAATGTATTTCAAAATAGAATGAGTTTGTCTGAGAGCCAAATAGCAATACATGAAGAAAAGAAAAACATCTGAAGGTTTTTCTACAGAACTAAGAAAAGAAAAAGGAAAGAAAGAATATCAGAACAGCAAGAAAATATTCAGATTTATTTTTTGCAATCTCTTCTGGCCACAAAACGGAGGGACAGCTGCAAACAACACTCTCCCAATTTTACAAATTCTTTTTTTCTTCAGATGTCTATTAAATATAACCATCTGCTAAGTCTTCACTGTACTAATGAACAAGACTATCCCCCTTTACAACCAGATAGAAAAATCAAATCTGGCAAAACAAATTGAAACAGGCAGTAGATATGTGGATGGTTAAAATTTCATTGTATTCCTTCATCATCGTGTTATGAGATCTCGGTTATTATATTTAAACTAGGTTAATAAATGCTTTTAATTGTTAAAGAACATCTGTATGATAAGAAAAGCGTGTCTGCATAGAACGTGAAGTCTTACCCATTTCAATCCCACAACCTCATTTTGGGGTTATTTTTTTGTTTTTTTCTGCTCTCTTTACAGGCACAAGAGAGAATTAAGGCAATTTATCTTGGAAAGAAATTAACTCCACCTAAAGAACAATAAACACATTCTTCTCATGTTTCAAAACCTAAGAAAAATTTCCAAGGAAAAAAAAAAAAGAAAATCAGAAAGAGTGAGGAAAAAAAAAAAAAAATATATATATATATATATAAAAAATCAACTTACTTTTGGGATTTATAGTAAACAGGTCAGATTCGGTATCTGAAGCCTGAAAAAGAAGAAAAAAAAAACAAGAGGTTTATAATTCATTCTTTATAAAAATCACTGTACATTTGGGAGTGCAAGCAAGCAAAGAAAAACATCCACACTTCATTTAAAATGTCAAACATCCCAAGAATATCAATTCTGATGACACAGGACAGGTCTCAGTCTAAAAAGAAAAAGAAAAAGTAATTTCTACAGCTTGTCTATTTCCTCTTATTTCAAGCGAATAATGTTTATGAACACAAAACTCCCATTTTAGGAGTGTGGATTACTTGAACAGATTGAACATGAAAGGAATGCCTTAAATAAACAAAATGTCAACTGCTAGCAAAGAAACTACACACCAATGGGTCACCAATTTCTCTCTCATACATATAGACACACATATACGAATTCCAAGAGTTAGCAAAATGTGTGAGCTTTACAATTAACCAGCAAACATCAGCAGAAATATAAACAATAAAAACTAATTCAACTTATACACGGTAAAAAAAAATATTCATTTCCATATTTAGACTTTGTTTATAGAACCAACTTGAAATATATTGTACTTTAACAGTGAATGAATACTGGACAAATAGGAAGAGGGTGTTGCACCAGATAAAATGGCAGTTCATTAAAGCTATTCATATAAATGGAGCATACACACATACACAGAGAATGACTCATATTTGTGCATACGTAAGCACAATTCTTTTTAATACTCAGACTGCATTCATGTATGCGTATATGGGTGTGCACACACAAGGCTAATAGGAAGAATTTGCAAGTTTTAAAAGTGGTAAATTTGTGCATTTTGACAGCTGGCATTGCATATACATTCTGCCTTTCTTGACTGGTTTTAGAGACCAGCATAATAGATTTGTAGAATTCTGATTTCAAAGAAACCTAAAAAGTAAACAATATACATAAAAAATGTCTATTTATATATAAACAAGCAATGAAAAAAAGTAAAAACATCTACTGGATACTGATAGGCTGATACAAATTCAGGAGTGTGTGTGTGTGTGTGGACATTATATATATATATGAACTTGTTGAGATTATATATATATATATATATATATATATATATATCTCAACAAGTTCTGCCTATCTAATTTTTAATTAATTTTTATTCAAAAAATATAAAAAATAAAAACGAACTTTGGTAAATTTACCGATTATATTAAACAACTAATTTGTAAATCTGAAAAAGTTAATAAAAACTTGAATAGACAAAACTTGCCGATATTATTCAGCCAAACATGTTTGAAAGAATTACTGCAGCCTAAATACACCTTATATATATATATATATATATATATATATATATATATGTATATATATATATATATAAAATTAGTAACACAAAAGCAACTTTTCAGATTACCCTTGATTATCTGCAGAAGAAACAAAAAAATATATCATAAAATTTTTAATATTATATCTTTTATATAATATATGTAAGTTAATATTTTTTTGTTATTGCTTCTACAGACAATCAAGGGTCAACTGAAGTCGCGTTTATGTTACTATATAATAATTATTTACCCAAGAATCCACGGTAATCCAAAGATAATAACAAAAGCTTAATACTGCCCGTCAAAAGTGTCAATTTTAAATTCATTTTTCATTTCAACTTTTGAAAGTGAAGTCTGAAGATCCAGAGAAAAATAAAATTCTCTGGTGATATAAATTATTACAATGGAGCCTTAAAGTGGTCTGTTTTTCTTTAAATTATATTTTATATATATATATATATATATATATATATATATGTATGTATGTATGTATTCCTTAAGTAGATAACAGAGATCTAATTTAAATTCTTTCAAAAGAGCTTTTTAATACAATTTTTTTAAACCTTGAAACCAACATTGGCTATGCATTTTTGAGGTGATCTTTATTTTGTGGCTTGATACAGCACCACCGCCATGAAATGTAAGGTTGTCATGCATATTATTGTCTTCACAATGAAAAGCATCACCCACTAACTATTCTTACATCCACTATTTGATTTTCATGTATGTTCACCACATCGAAAAATTCAATTATCCACTTCTGTGTCAAATACCTTTTCATATCAGATATCATTTTGCCAGACTGCCACTCAGCTCGTATAAGACAAAATAAGATTATGGCTTATTTGGCAGAAAAAACTCATTCTACTAGCAATATCCACTTTTGCTTTTGTATGTTAAAAAAAAAAAAAAAAAAAAAAAGCACTACTTTCAAACTGACCCTCATTTATTTTTCAACAATTTTCATAGAATAAACTTACTTCTGTGTTAAATATTAATCACTACACATTGAGCATTATACAATGAAAATTTTGTGTCAAAATTCAGATAAGAATTATGTGTCTCACTAAAGACTTATTGATTTTCTTGTGTGAATATGTAACCACGTAAAAGGAAAAAAAAAAAAAAGTAAATTTGCATATATTTTAGATGAATGAAACATTTTATCAAATAAAACTGTAAAGTTTTGCTTCATGTATAAACTTGAATATAGAATTCTACATAAATTCTGCATACATATATATAGAAAGATAGAAAGTTAGATATACAGACAGGCAGGCAGTCAGATGTTCCCTCAACATAGGATAGTAAAACAAAAGTAAACAACAAAATGAGTGTGGGGCATGAATCAGCCTAAGAAGTAGGGTTAAGCAAAGTAGGGGTGAGCATTTATTTATCCCAACACCAACAACCAAGACCTTGTTGATGGAATTAGCTGTCAACTATGACTTATAACAGAAAGATAAACAAACCAATGAGATTTGTTGAAAGAAAGAAAAAAAAAAAAAAAATTTTGAATGAAAAAAAAAAAAAAAAAAAAAAGAAAAAAAAAGAAGATAAGTAAATCTAAGAAAGAAAATTCTTCATCTCTGCAAGTTATTTACGATGGAATCCAGCCCCTCCCCAAGAGAGTTACAGCCCAATAAATATACTATGCAGAGGGTGGAGTGATTAATATACGGTCGTTGGAAGGAAATATTTGTACATTGGTCAGCCAATGATTCCTTGAAGAAACATGATTGACGGAAATGTTGGAACGCAGTTCAATGCCACCCCTGCCACCTAACATGCCACCCACCTCACCTAACATCCTGACCACAGCTGACACTGGAAGGAATAAACAATAAATTTTACACTTTGAACAGATGTTGAATGTGCATTATTGGTCAAGACAGATCTGCAATAAATAAGTCAGCAACGATGAACATTTGAGATTAAATGGCCAATAACTATGCATCCTATTATCATTTGTATTGAATGTGTCATCATGGTTACTGAAATATTAGTTTCTCTGGTGGCAATGGCTTTACCTGCTGTTGATATGGAAGCCCAGCACACAACAATTGCAGTATTAATTAATTATAAATTATATACAAAATAGGAGAAAGGTACAGAAAGTTGTTGTTTTACATAGGAAAGACTGACTTGTTCATATAATCCTTTTCTATCATTTCTGAGACCTTTGCACAAAAAGCAATTATAACATATTTTAATTTTCAGAGAAATAACCGCAGAGTATTCTGTGCGTGTGTGTATATATATATATATATATATATATATATATATGTGTGTGTGTGTGTGTGCGCGCTGTGAAGGAGAATATTTCCCTACAAGTTTGGACTTGGTTGTCGGATTAAAGACATAAAAATATTCCCACACCAAGAGGAGTAGCAGGAGGAGCAGTAGCTTTTGCTGAAAACAGTTGGTCATTCACGGCTAAACATTCTCTTCCCTAGATTCTATTCTACATTATGTTTCCCTGTACCAAAAGGTAATAAACTTGTTATTAAACTAATTTCAGTTTTTCTACTGTTGTTTTTGATAACTCAGTTACAACAATATATATATTATATATATATATATATATCAAATTCCCTTTTAGGCATGTCTGATTGAACAAATTACAAACATTATGTCTGCTTATTTTATCATGATCCTTTCATATTCATGAATATTTTTCTGTATATTACAATCAAATGAGGCAAGAAATGCACTGTAGCAGTGAAAATAAAAATGAAATAAAAGTGATTTTCACTGTTACAGTGCATTTCTTGCCTCATTTGATTGTAATATATGGAAAAATATTTGTGAATATGAAAGGATTATGATAAAAATAAGCAGGCATAATGTTTGTAATTTATTCAATCAGACATGTATACAAGTTGGGAGATGAATGGTGCAACAAGTACAGGTTTAGACTAATTGGAAACAAGGTGAGGAAATAAATGAGCAGTACTAAATAAGAATAAGATACCCCTTAACATGGATAGCAGAATGAGAAGATTAAATAAAGGGTACAGTTTGAAATTCCCAGGATTGACAGATACCTGAAAAAAGTTAGGAAACACTAAGATCAAAATATTGTGATAACAGAAATGAGGATATGAATGTAACAATCTTTCAAGTTACATTTCACTCAATTTGTTTTTATACTATGTCAAGATAAACATAAATATATATATATATATATATATATATATATATATATATATATATACATACACACTCACACGTGTGTGGGTGTGTGTATGTATATTTAGGCAGCATATCTTCATTCAAGCATGTTTGGTTGAATAATTTCACGCATTTATATTTTTTATTTTACTCTTCTCAAATTCATGGATCAATTTCTTAATGGTCTTATTAAAATTATTAAGGAAGACGCCATAGCTTTTACATTTCTTTTATTTTCCCAAGTACTTTCAATCCAAGATCTTCAGGGGTGAACTGTTAAGACAAAAATGAATATAATTGACAGTTGTGAATTTTTTTTTGCAAATGTGCATGAAATGCACTGTTTATATATATATATATATATATATAGTGTGTGTGCCTATAAAATTTATTCAATGGAATTTATACTGGTGGATGTTCAGTGGGTATCAAACATCCTAGTAGCAAATTCATGTTACATGAGCTTTGCATTAATACAATATATTAGGATCTTTTAAATGTGTGCAAAAATTCACACCACATTGGTTTTGGGAAATTTTTTTAAGTAAGCTGTATCTTGGCTAATATGAGAGAATGTTGCAAAGTTGTCAGCTTGACCAAGAAAGGAAGAAAAAAAAAAATTTTTTTTTTTTTAGATGTTGAAACAAGAACGTTTTTTTCAGCAACTCATGCGTATGTGTGTATGTATATATACGTGCAAATCTAAGTTAACAATTACAAAATTTTCACAGTCTTTTTGATTAGCAAATTTTATCTTCTCAATTTAAATAAAAAAAGAGAGAGAAATCGCTGAAGGGCTAAAATATTTTTTTCTGGGCATTTGTGTAATTCAAAGCTCATTAGAATTCTTACACATTTTCCATATATGGTGAAGTTCTTGTTTTATAAATATCTTAGCTAATGCCATGTTCTGAGAGCAGAGATTTAGTGGGGGTGCAAACTCAGTGATCAAAACCAAGCCTTTGATAAACACCAGAAACACCCATTTCTCATTTGTTAAGCAGGATTTGGTAAGGAAAGAAAACTCTGTGTGTGTGTGTGTGTGTGTGTGTGTGTGTGTGTGTGTGTGTATATATATATATATATATATATATATATATATATATATATAAAATGGCTGTGGTGTTAATGACAAAGATATGCAATAGATGGTTCAGAGACAGAAATTCCAAGTGAAAAAAAAAAAAAAAAAAAAAAAAAAAAATTCTTTCGCTCGTCTAATTTGAAAATAGAATAAAAAAAAAGTGGCATTATAGCAAGCAGCTTTGTGAATGTCCAGGCATCCATAGATGTTCCAAGGATCAATAACACTGACGATGAATAAGTCTGTCCAGCGATAACTGCACTTGGCTTATGTTGAAGCAACTTGTGTTGCATGCAGTCTCCTGGGGGGTTGCAGACTTTTACAAGAAATTAGATTGTAAGGAGGAAAATTTCCACTATCATTTCATTGATATAAATGGGCTTTGAACTTTCAACTAATTGAAATGGAGAGAGAGAGAGAGAGAGAGAGAGAGAGCAAAAGGGAATATTTTGTGAATACCACTTGATTCTCCTCGGGAGTAATTCACCACTTTGTATGATTTGTCTAAAGAAGGCCAAGTCCAGCTGTTAACACAAGGGTGCAGATGAGTAGCAAGCAAATGAAAGAAGAAACTGATTTAGATGGAAGTGGGGGTATGGCAGAGGGGAAGCAATCAATAAGACAAAGTCGGGAAGATTTGGTTCAATTCTGGGGCCACAAAATCAAAAAGATCCTTAGATTGTCATATTATCATTTCTCTAAATGCATTTTGCAGTACTCATTAAAGATGGAGGTTGTTTGCTAGCAAAGAGACCTGTTCAGAAAGTGACAAGTTCAATGCAAGTCTAAATAAAGCAGAGTTGATTTTGTTCTTTTTACAAGCACACCACCATTGAAAAATAGGAGAGACTTCAGATTTGAAATGTATGCTATTAATATAAATATTGCAGGGAATTGAAAGAATAAAATCAAAATTTGGAAAAATAGAATTTGATCAGCACCACAACTGAATCAAGACATTATCATCTTTCTCCTTAACTGTGATGTCTCTTAAGGGTGTAAGCAACTTCCTTTACTTTAGACACTGCCATGGCAAAGGTAGCAAAGTGGCTTCTCATTGCTTTCCCCATAGTTTTGAATTCAGAGTTGTTCTAGACTGGTTGCCAATCAAGGCTATAGAGCCAAGTCTGCTTTTCTATTTAATCCACTGCTGTGGAAAGAAGAGAAAGATTCAGACCTTTCCAAAGAACAAGAGTTCAGCATAAACACAGTTGCTTTGACTAGAATTTGAACTTGGTGTAGCAATTCCATTTTCTGTACTGATAATTTATTAATTATTAATTTATACCAAAATTGCACAGCAAGAAAGGAATTTGTAATTTCCCACCCATGATTTAAAGAAAGACAAAAAAAAAAAGATAAAAAATAATTTATAAAATACAGCTTTTAAAGTTTTGGTTCATTTAAAACTATTTTCACAAACAAATTTTCTTTGCATGTTCATTGGATTTGCAAACATTTTGTTGAGTATTTTGCCAATTATCCTTAACCATGACCAATTACTCCACAGGTTATGATACCAGAGAGAGACTCTCTTTCAATGTTGACAAATCCTAATATGAATTATGGGAATCAATAAATTCTAGTTTCAGTAAAAATGAGAGAAATCTTTCAAAAAATTATATATATTTAACAGGGATGATGGGGAGGGTCATCATCTTGCAGAGAAATTACACTGGAAATTCTAAAACCACCAACTTTGAAAATTAGAAAATGGCAAAGAGAATAAAGACAAAGAAGAAAATCCTAAATGGTAGATAGAAATAGGTTAAGAAAGGAAGGGAAGCAAATTTTGACCAAAGATCCCAGAGAAACAAAATTCTTTGTTAAATTAATTAGACAAAACTTTCCCAAGAACATTTGTGTGTAAGTGGATGTATTGAATCAGAGTTGAATTCAAACTAGGTTCTCTGATTTACCATTCCAAGCCACCATTTGCATATTCAGTTAAGGCAAATGATATTGGGAGCAAAAATTGAGAGACCTAAATAATTTACAGGAAAATAATCCCATATTATAAAAAAGAAAATTCCCCAAATATGTGAAATCCTTTTGATTTGAGTTTTTACATTTCTCCAGAAATCAGAAGACATCTGGAAATTTAAAAAACTTCAGGTAAGAGTTTGAAATGGAAATATATTTTATGTGAAATTTCTTGATTAAAAAAAAAAAATATGGCAAGCTATCAAACAAACCAACATTAAATAATAAAAGTAATATTAATAAATAATAGATAATTTATGCTAAACCAAATAAAATCTTATTGGTTTTCTTTAAAAAAAAGAATATTAACAGACAGAAATGCAAAAAATATCAAAAACTTTAAAATAACAACATGAAAAATGAATGACAAACTATGGAGTTGGTAACTTTAGTTTAACTTAAGTGAATTGGATACATTCAACCAATTCAATTTCTTCTTTAAAAAAAAAAAAAAAAAATCCACAACCAACAAGATAAAAACTAAGAATAATGAAACAAAAAATTAGGTATGCTAAAAATCTAAAGTGTAATTCAATCCAAAAAACCCATTTTGACAAAATGTTTGGGATTGTTAACAAAAAAAATCAGGAAATATAGACACAAAAAAAAAAAAAAACGCTTTAAAACATTTCCTTACATCACTTTTTTTTTCTTTAAAGATTATGTATTTCACATATATAGAAAAAAAATTTCCTGAATAGCAGCTAATAAAATAAATTTACTGAAGGTCAGTGTAGCTGAAGAAACCAATGAACACCATTACATGTTTGAGAAAATAGGCTTTCCTAATTACTAACATTAACAATAATGAACAATGATTTTTTTTTCTTTTATACTGCAAACTAGACTGTCCATTTGTTACTGTAGATGAATCACAAAAGATAAATCATATAAATGAAAAAGATACTTGGACCTCAAATGTTTGAAAAGCTTGTCTTATCTAATCAATTAACTTATATAGTAAATTAAATCCGCATTGGGGATTCTACTAGTCTTAGTTGATGTTAGTAAATTATTTCTCATACATGCCCCACTAGTCTCACCTTGTGCCAGCTATACTATATATAAATATCAGTGGGTGCTTTACAGTGGGGTGGGAGTTTCACTAAACGATTTCTACTGTAGTAAGTTCTATTATCAAAGGATACTCCATACTAGTGGCCCTGTGCCTGACTAATCATAAAATGGTACTAATAGTTTCTTTCAATGGGAAGCCATCAAAAATAAAAAAACATTAAAATGCTTTGCTGCAAGAAGAGATCATAAGCAAATCCCAGACTGATACAAGGGTATTTTACAAAGCTTTGCTCTGTCTGGCACAAGGTCATTCATCCCAGAAACAATAATGACAGTAAACTTTAATGCAAACTGAGAGACTAAAGTGAATATATTAATAGGGTGTCAAAAAAGTACTATTTAACACCACTAAATACTTGGGGGGGGGGCTAAGAAACAGGCAACTTCTTGCCTACCAGCAAGTCAGCTCCCCCCCCACACACACACAACCAGCAATAGCAGCAGCAATGTTTGGCATTAACATCCCCCCACCTCGGGCCAGTGTTTGGTGCAGAGCAGCACAAATGCCAGCAACATCAGCAGTTTTGTAGCCTGAATGGCCCAGCCAACCGACCGACCGGCCGACTGGATACACAGCCAGCGGACAACAGCTCAGAAGCTGAGTGACAAGCTAAAGAACCAATGTTAAGCAGAATGGCAGGGAATATTTTAATAAAATCAGAAATTTCACATGAGGAGAGGCTCTGTTGGGAACGGTGACCCATGTGGCATCTTGATTCAGAAAATTGCACCACTATTATTGAGGGTCCGTGTCATTGCTACACAGTATCTCGTCAACTTGTGGCCCTTGGCTGATAGTGCATGATGAGGAAGGAGAGGGAGGATAGAAGCATGAAATAGATTTGGCCAGAAAGTAACAGTGTAAGATCATAGCAGTGCCGATCGATATGGCATTGAACGGTAGAAAATAATATCCAGCCAACAATGCAGGCCACTGGTTTCAGGGTAAGCCTTAATTCTATACTATTAAGTCGACTAATACAATTGGATGCAAGTGATAGCTTCTCACCACCAAACAAAAGAGTTCCAAATTAAGAAAACGTTACTAGGGGAGTCCAGTACAATGTAATTTTAGTAAGCTGCAATTTAGTGACAGTATTCAGTCTGAGTCAGGGTGAGAGACAGAGGGAAAAGAAAGAACACGCCAGTTAATAGGTCGGACCTGTGAGTTGGGGAAAGTCGGTAGTACTACGGCCTTGCCTATCAAGACTACACTACTGGAAGTATACAGATTGGCACAGACATTCAGGTTTCTAGAGTACAAAAGAAAGAGGTTGGAACATATGCACCAAACTCTCTTCATTTTTGCCAAAAAGCACCAGGTTTTAAAGAAAATCTGGATATAGGTCATCAAGAAAATTTAGCCCAGCACAAGAAAAAAAAAAAAAAAAAAAAAAAAAAAAGAAGATATTTAGAGATGATGTTTTGTTTTCTAACAAAAAAGGCAATAAATAGTGAATTTGGAAGAAAGGACATTTTATAGGAGGAAAAGTGAGAGAAAAAGATTAAGAAAACAAATAAGGACTCAAAATGTCAGAATGATAATAAAAAATGACAGACAATTAATGTTAATTGTTAATCAAAAACCTAATTAAAATCTGAGGATAACAAAGATGACATTAAAGAAAATATTTGAAATGACAAATAAAATAATATCAAGAGATCAAATTATAAAGTGTTGCCAAGTTATTTTAAGAAAGTAAGAACAAAACAATATTAAATGACAAGGAATAATTACCAAGATATTTTCTACAATAATCTGATTTTTCTAATTCAATTAAAGCAACAAATTAGTAAATATTGTTGACTTTGCTGTTTATTTTTCTAATTACTTTGGAAAAACATTTATCATCAAGTAAATTAGTATGCATTGAATTGAGATTGAAAAGAAGTTTTAGGCAGCAGGGAGCTGGGCAAGTGTCGATTATGGACACAACACGCAAGTTACATTAGCAGTAAATCTATATTAATACAAATTAAACTTTAACAACAAAAACTGACTTTGCAGAATACAATGAAGCCTTTGTCTTTAAAAAAAAATCATTTTTTATTATTTTTAATCTCAATATAAATAATGCATGCCTGCTTTACCAGCAAAACTACTGAGAAAATCAATTAAGAAACTTATGAATTTAGAAAAAAATTTTTTGCAACTATTTGTTTTTTGTTCCAAGATGTGCCAGAATACCTGAATATCCCAATTAAGGGGTATTTTCAAGAATTTATATCTATGCATAGAAGCAAATCTGTTCATGGGGAGAGGAAATGCGTTGAGTGAATGTTTGTGAGAAATGTGTGTGTGTGTGTGTGTGAAAGAATCACTGCTGAGGAGGAAGAGGAGAAGAACGGACTGTGTGTTTTGAAGGAAAAGAATCTGTTTAGCCCACAACAAGAAAATCATCTGCTTAATCAGAAATAACAATGGAACTGCCCAGCACAAAGACACGCACGCGCACGCACACACACACACTCACGCACGCACACAGTTTGTCAAGTATGTTAAATGCATTTCCTGCCAAGACATAGACTTTGCTGTGCAATCGTATTTACTTCCACATGAGCAAACAAAGTTGGATTGTTTCATTGTTCACAACATTCTCTGTAGAAGTTCAATTTCCCTCTCCTTTTTACAAAAAAAAGTAGCTTCCAATTTTCAAGCAATAATCCAAACTGGGCTTAAGAGAAAAACAGCAGTTCTTTTTATCATTATCAAGAATAGCAACCTCTCCCCCCGCATACCCACCCTAAAAAAATAAATAAATAAAAATAAAATAAAATTAAACCTCCCATTTTTACAATCTACCAATTTCATAGATCTCTCTCTCTCTCTCATAATGAAAGATGTTAATCATTCAAAGTGGGGAGGAGGAACTAAGTACTTTTCAGAAACTAAATGACTAAAATCATTAATTAGCTTGAATGAGAATGGAAGAGATGAAAACAAGACTTGGGGTGGCAGGAGAGAATTCTCCGTAGTTAGAAATCTGGGTGAAATGAAAGAAAAGCTTTTCTAAAGTACAAGAAGGAAAGGAAAAGAGTAATTTATCATTTCCATTTGGCATAATTAAAAAGTCCCCTCATCTACCATCACCTAAACCAATTCTGAAAAAGTGAAACTGAAACTGAAAGTAAAAAAATAAAAAATACCTTTTAGAATAAAAAGAATAAGGAAAAGAAAGAATTTCTTAAAGGAATACGATCACATCTGTGACATGTCTATGTGTGCTGCTGAACTCAATTTTCTGCCTTAGGTTGGTAAGCAAACAACCAAATTACACAATCTACTTATTTGCTTTTAGAACATGGGGAGATGGGGTGAGAAAAAAAAGACGCATCCTTAAGAAATGCAGTTAATTCTGTTAAAACAGAAAAAGACAGTGTTTGTCAAGAAATAAACCAAATTCAAAAATCAATTTGACGTCAGATATGAACCCCAAAAGATTTTACTTATATTAAGAATCGATTATATATATATATATATATATATATAAAAAGCATCTTTTGCCTCACCAATAAAATTTTATATATTATTTTCCCAATGTTTTGGCATATTTTTCTTTCAAAGAGGAAAAAAAAAAAAAAAGAAAAAAAAAAAAGTGAATTTTATTCAAATCTTGATTCATTATTTAAAAAAAACAAAAAAAACAAAACATGGATGCTTTAGAAATTTTATCTTCTTAAACAATTGAAATTCCTCTTTAACAACACAAGATAAAATCTATTGAATGACAACTTGATTGAACATACAACTTATTTTTCTTTCTTTCTTATAATGGAAATGAAATTACAGATCAAATGAGAAACATTTTGATGGGAGGAGAGTGTCACAACAATAAAGCAATTTTGGGGAGAGAAATAATAATTATGTGAAACAGATCCTGAAAAATTAAGTGACTGGAATAAATGAATAATAAAAAACTGATTTAATTATATATTTTAATTAGTGCTCTTTTCTAATAATGTCATAAGATGGGTAGATAATTTGCTTGTATGAATTCTTTTCGCTTAAATATATATATATATATATATATATATATATATAAATAAATAAAGAAGAGGTGTCAAATTCTTGGTTCAGCCAACTTCCCAAAATTTTATCAAATGTTCCTCACCAATCTATATATATGTGTGTGTGTGTGTGTGTGTGTATGTATATGAACATAGGAATCAAAACAGCATGGTGACTGTTAGTTTCATGTCAATCATTTCCCAGCCCAACACCAAAGGTAGGTCTACATCACTCATATTAAAGCACTTTTCCTCTATAAATGTAGTAAATTTTAGACAATATATTTGTAAGCTCATGTCATAAACACTAAAATAAAAAATAAAATAATTTTATATTGTAATTTCACATCTTCTAAGAAAAATACAATATGAAAATAAATAAAAAATACTTTTGTCTCCTGATGAATGGCTTTAAAAATCTGCAAAATTAAGTAGACATAATAATTTATTCATAGAAGAGAATATTGAAATGTTAGATCTTAAAGAATGGGTGAGGCAAATAACTTTTCAGATCCCCCCCCACCTCTTAATATATATTATCAGTTCACCAATACCAATCCTCCACTTACTGATGATTGCTATTACATAAAACTCCAAGTTGTGGATTGGTATTGTTGAACTGATAGTATAATTATATTAGACATCTTGAGTCATATATAAACAATTCTGTCATTTGGTACTATGCAAGTTTAATTCTATTGTTGAAATATAAATTCCATGAAACGATCAAGTTTGGCCGATAGAGTTAAAATTGTGTGATAGAATTTGTCTTTGTTTTTTATTCATAAATATTATATTTAAAAATTTAATTGTTACCCTCTGAATTAATAACTGAGAACTGTTTTTTTTTGTTATATTCAATTTAACTTACCATATGTATATATGGTTAAGTTAAATTGTATATAACAAATAGTTTTTATAAGTTAAACAATAAACACATATTTTTTTTTGGGGGGGGGGATAAAAATTTGTGCAAAAAATTCCAAGGCCCACACTATATATGAAGTCAGCTTATTCACAAGTGTATATGGTAGATATTTTCTCAAATTTTGACTTATGGCTATTATTTCAGGACCTACAGCAATTCCTACTTTCCATATTGTTATATTTTAACAGATGTATTCTTCAACCGTCTTCAGATAAATAATTCTTCTGATAAATTTTGTCTTTTTCCCTTATCCACTCCATGATTCTTGAAATATTTCTTGGAAAGAAAGAAAAATAAAACTTGAAAAAGACGTTGGGGAGGTTTATAATCCACATATGACATTTCTACTTTTCTCTCATGAAAGAAAAACTTGTGAGAGAGATTCAAAATTGATGAAGTAAACATCAATTTCCTCAAATTAATAATTTGATATCTCAGTTTAAATAAAGACCAGAAAGAAAGAAAGTTTCTCCTTAGAAATAAAACAGAACAACGCCTAAACTTTTCTAATCAAAGGAAAGGAACTTCTATTGAGAGGATATTTTATTTATTACAACTCATGATCCACATGATTAATGAACCCCCTCCCCCCCAAAAAAAAGCCAAAATTCTCAATAGGCAATCTTGTAGATGAAAGAAGTCGAAGGTCACCAAGATTCCATTTTCTTTGCAACAACTTAAGGAGAATATTGACACAATGAAGCTCCCTCAGGAGTAATATTGGGTGTAGGGTTCATTTTGAGAATACACATTCTGCAAATAACATTTATTAAATATGAGTGATGAAGGGTTTAACAGCTGAGCCTACTGCAAAAATTGATTTTAATTAAAAAAAAATAAAAAAACCAAGAAAGGTAAAATAAATAAACAAAAAACACAAAGATCCATCAAGTTCCCCAAACTAACAAAGACACATTAGAAAACCCAAGAGTAACAACATTTGCATTTAAGTAACTTAAACAATATACAAGTGCAAATAAAAAAAAAAAACAAAGTATACAACCATTTTAGCTTCAGACAAGAGGTTTTTTGAAAACATGATCAAAAAACTTTTCTAAAAAAGAGAGAACAAAACACAAAGAAAACAGATTTTATAAGAATCAGATTTCCAAATTGGGACCATTTAAGTTCAATAACAAAATACAGTTAGATATCTCAATTTACTTCACACTATCAAATCCTTACATTTTGATATTTCATATAGCCCAATGTTACATACAGTGGGTTTCTTTAATTTTTATGGGCCTCCACAGCTTCCTTTCTAAAATGATATTTAATATCTGTGTGAACTGTTCACTGATGACTATTTTTGGGAATGACACTGAAATGTTTATTTGCCTTCTACATAGTTTTGAATTCAGAATTATTGTCTTTGTATACTGATTGCCCTCTCGAAGCTAGAAAACCTAGTCAACCTATCATTATGAAGAGCTGGTTGAGGGAGTGGCGATAAAGACAGCCATACATTTCCTAAGGGCAAAGTGAACAAACTGTTTTGTCTGAGATATGAAATCAGTTTACCATTATGACTAATAAGAAGAAAATAGTCTGTTATTTGACAAACGAACCAATTCTAGACATTATCATAAATGCTTCATATAAACAGTTAAACTAATGCTCTCATCCTATTTTCTTTGATTTGTAAGATAGAAAAAAAAAAGGTGTGCAAATCAAAATTAATATGGCTACAGCTATAGCAAGGTTTTTTATGAGGTGGAATTGCTGACACCATGCCTAACTGATTTGGAATTCAGAATTGTCAACCTCCTAGACTAGGTGCCAACCAAGGCTGAAGAGCCATGTCTCACCTACTATTTAACCCATAGTTGTGCAGGGAAAAGAGGCAGATTCATAGTTTTCACAAAGGTATTTGCATAAAAAGTAAATGTAACAAACACAACTGGAATTCAAATTGTTCACTGATTTCTTGTTTGTAGCCAATGAAATAACTAGAGACTATTAATTTCAGATGGATACATTTATTTAAACTGCATTATCAGTCATTTATTAATTTGAGAGTTGCTTATTACTGACTGAAAAATAATCCTTTTGAAAGAAGTTGTATTTAAGACCTAAGATTTATTTTGTTGAGATAGTCCTTCCCTAAAAGAGCCAAATTACAATGTTTAAGCCTGCTGACAGGGAAAAAAAAAAAAAAGACCAGAAGGCAAGTTTAAACAAAAAGTAATTGCAATTAGTCAATTTCTTAAACATTTTAAGACACTTTAACTTCATCTCTTAAAAAAGGAAATAAAAAAAAATATGACAAATTAGTGAAATGCAAGAAGATGGCACTAAATATTTAGAAATACATCATTCCTGATTTCTGACAAAAATAAATATTTCTGTACAGTCAATTTAATTCAATCTACAGAAGCGCGCTTCATTCATAAGAGATATATTAAATCAAGTGCCAAACGAGATCCGTGGTGGGTGGAAGGAACTGAAGAATTCATTTAGCAGGCATTAATTAAATTTCTACAAATTAAGGACACACAGAAGCAAGAGAAAACTAAAGTGATAATCAGCTTAGCTTTTAGATTTAATTTCTCGACCAAAAACTTCCAGGAGGAGAGCAGATGTTCACAATTTGAATTATTCCAGTAAGTCGATTGAAATCAGTTTGATAAGATTTCTTCACACAACAAAAGACATGAAATGGTATGATATTTATTTTATTATTCAAACCCTTAAAATCCTTTCAAGATAGTCATAAGTGTAAGCGATTGAATTTATTTAGAGATCAGAAGGAATTGGACTGAAAAGTATTAAAAAAAATCCAAGAAAGCAAATGGAACCATTCAGTAAAAGAACAAAGAAAGAAAAATGCTTATCATTTTCAGGAATGATTTCAATAATCACATGTTTGTAAGTATTAAACAAATTTAGATTTCTACAACTGAGAAGAAGGAACTTTATAACATTGTTGTGAGTGTGTGAAAGTTTTGGGATATTTTTTAAGTACTTTGCAACAATGTATTTTCAGTTTACAAAACGAAGAGCAATATCTAATAATGTATTTTGATTTATATCACATATCTAATAATGTATTTTGACTTATTCAAATTGAAGTTATATTTGCTGCTATATTCACAATTAAGTTATAATCACTAATACAAGTCACATGAAGAAGGAGAAAGAATGGCTGAAACGTGACAAAGAACTAAAATGAGGACAACAGCTCAACATATGATGATGATAATTCATTTAAAGAAAGAAAAACAATGTGTGTGTGTGCGCGCACACACTTCATTATGGATTAATTGTTAGCAAATTCAAATCATTACTATTTTAATGAGTTCAATTCTTATTGGATCCTTCACTGCAACCTTATGCCAAACTACACTAAGATAATGCCCACCATAAAATCCAGTATTAATTATGAAGATTATATTAAAAATCTGGTATTATTCATAGGTTTAAAATAATTCAAAATTAACAACAGCTTTTTGTTTTGTTTTGAAATCTCAATCTATTTATGCCCTTTTTCTTACCTTGCTACACATGACAGTTGAGTGGCAAACTGGTGTCTGGCATGAAAGGGCTTATCAAAATGAGTTTTATCAAGGAATCTTTCCTTATAGAAATAAATTGCAAAATGCTAACATTTGACATTTCCTGAACATTTACAGAAACCATATAATGAATGTGAGCACATTTAGCAAGTTGGTAATGTATTTCAGTAGTAGGGTAACAAACACTGCACAACAGTCAACCAACAAAATAAAGTTTCTTGCTGGTGAAAAAGCATAACATATACTAGTGATTGGGAAGGGGGTAACTAAAAACTTGCTCTCTCAATAGTGTTTGTTGGGAAATAAATAAGAGGCATTACTTTCAGAGCATCCTTCCAATATTTCATACAGATATCTATACACTGTCTCTTTCTGTTACAAAAAAAGAGAGGGAAAAATGGCTTACAGAAAACAGAAATTTCTTAGAACCTTAAATTTACAAAACTATTAGTGTGAATTTTTTTTTTTTTTTCTTGCAAAACCAATTTTTAACACAAAGCAGAAAAGAATAAAAATACAATGTCGTTACATCATGGATAACAAAATCCTCAAATAAACTCGACCACCAACAATTATTAATGATAATAGTAGCAATAATAAAATCCTTAAGAATTGCTAACCTTACTTAAAAAGATAAAAGCAACCATGTCAAATCCCAGAACATTGCCGAAAAGAAAAGTTTTAATGTTTTCTCAATACGGCCGGTCATTCAATCTAATGAAATTAAACCAACAACACTTAGTTGTCATATTTGCAGGAATATCCTAAGTCTGGAAATTCTAAATGAGGTGGGAACAAGAAAGCAAGCATTTTTTTTTTTTTCTTTCTTCTTCTTCCCCTCTCACCCTCAGCCTGGGGCCCAATTTTCAGGCATAACTTCAAAAGAACGAGACCTTAAAAAAAAAAAAAAAAAAAAAAGGTAACAGCCTGTTCTTTACATCCAAATTAGACATAAGCCATTTTGTCATTTCTTAAAAATCTACTGGGGATTACATAAGAAACGAATGTGATTAGAGGGGAGAGAAAGAGAGAGATGTGCGATTTGATAAGATGGCAGTCTTTTTTAAAAAAAAAAAAAAAGTTCCACTAGAAATCAAGGAGAATGGAACATTTCCTTCAGCAGAAAAAAAAAAAAAAAAAAAAAGAAATAATAATAATCTTTCATTCTCCTACCACAAAAAATAGCACCCCCTCCCCCAGTGCTAGTGATTGAAGTAATAATCTATCCGCTGAGAATCATGACCATATACAGAAAATGAGGAAAAAAAGAGGACATCCAATTTTTTATCTTCTCTTATTTTCTAATGAGAAAGAAACCAAAATGTGGAGGGGAGAAAAAAAAAAAAAAAAAAAAGGCCAAAATGAAAGGGAAAGATAGAAACAGTGAGAGTCAATTTGAAACAAATGAGATATGTGGCTCTGTACAATTGCTGAAGGGTGGAGACCCTCACTTACTAGTGCCTTTTCGAAGCCACAAAAAAAACAAAAAAAAAAAAAAGAAGAAAAAGAAATTAAAAAAACAAAAAAAAAAAAAAAAAACTTTTTAGTGCCTGTATTATAACCTCCTCCCATTCTAGTACACATCTTATAAAATTGCGTGTAAGTAAAAAAAAAAAAAAAAAAATTGCTCAAGGAAGAGTCAATCCCCCCAAAAAGTTGATTTGACATTAATAATTACATTAAATATCTTTTGACTGTCAAAAAGATGGGAAGGAAAATTTTAAAGGAGATAAATTCACACACATTTTGGGAGAGGGTGGTGCTGGTGTAAAAGACATTTTTTTTTTCTTTTTTATGATCAAAGACTTTTTGAGGATCGTACCAACATATTTACCTCAAAGAGTTAGGAAAAAAAAAAATCATAATAAAATTCTTTGAACACAAATGGATTTCTTTGTAGATTTTCCTTATTTTTTTTTTTTTTCTTGTTCTTCCCAATTTACCATTAGGTTTTGCAGATTCTTTGATTTTTCTGCAAATGCCTCTCAGACGAGAGAGCAAGAGAAACCTACAGATGAGAGCATCAAAGTTTGACTTCTCGAATTGTTATTGAATAAAAGCAAGGAAAAAGAAAAAAAGTCAAAAGGAGGATGCAAGAAAATAAAATAAGCAAACACCCTCATTAATGTGTGCATGTGAGCATTAATGTCTATGTGTGTATGTATGTGTGTTACACTATTTACACACTCATGAACAAATCTCAACAATAGACAGAAACTTTCAGTTATTGTGTAGATATATAAATCATTAAAAGATATAGATATACTTTTTTCTGCCTATTGTTTTAAATCTTACTTGCCATAAAATTTCATCTTTACAGAGAATGACAGGAGAAAATAGCAAACAAAAAATAAATAAATAAATCAATAAGTCCCCCACTCTCCACCCAAGTCAAAGAAAAAGTACTTTTATGTTGGCATTTTTTAATAAGTTCAATGCAAACAAAATCAAGTTCAGTTTGAGAAGGAAAACAACTGGAAATTTATGGCTTTATTGAAATATGATTAAAAGAAAAAGAAAAAAAATAATCAATCAACACCAAAGCTACATTTTCTTTTTAAAAACATCCAACTTGAAAACTAATATCTTTTCACATTTTCCAGTTCTACCAATTTTTTAATCTTCCAAGAATTACGAAAACTAATATATCTTTTGTTTTCCACATTGTTTCCACCCAGTCTATTCTCCAACTGTCTCCAGATGCACATTGGAGTTTTAGCCTTTTATTGCTTGTTAAAACAAAAGACAATTTAAAATTGTGCAGTAATTTCTTTCTCAACTTTATATATAATAACAGGTTTGGTTAAATAATTTACACATATGTTGATTAGTTTTTGTTGTGATACTTTCAAGTTGTAGATGAAACTTGTTTGAATGAAAATATGCTGCCTAAATGTACACAAAATTTATATATATATATATATATATATATATATATATATATATATATATATATAGATAAGATTATTCAAACTATTTGGCTCATATATCTAAGAGAGGCTGGAAAGCAGACCAATCGAAACATGTTGAAAACAAAGATGAAAAGATATAAGACTTCAGAAACAAGAGTTGCAGAAACAAAGACTATCTCAGAATGATAGATACCATTCTATTTTTAAGAAATGGTCATTTTATTTATTTTTTGACTTGTCAAGTGTTAGAAAAATAAGAGAGAGGCTTCTTTTCTCAACAAGAAAATCTTAAAAAAAAAAGAAATGAAACAAAGAAAATCTTAGAAGGAAGTTCTCAAGTGGGAATTAAGTTTTAAGTTGTCAAAAGTAATAGCAGCATTTCTTAAATATTTTCCCAATTTATTTGAATTTTTATTTTTAAAAGAACTTTTTGTAAACTGACTCATTCTGAAAGCTGGGACTTTCATACATGTGTAGGCGAATAACAATAACAGCTAAAATAGCAGGATGTGATCTTTAAAAAAGTGTTTGTTGTTTAGACAATGGTCTTTCTGGTTTTTGGAATCTATATTACACTTGAGAAAGGCTGACACTGAGCAGATGAGGAAATACATTTGGCATAAAAATAAATGAATAAGCAATTCCGGCTCTAATTCAGGATTTTCCCAAAGGTTCAAATATTGTAATAGCTGTAAATTCTGACTTCTTGTCTCTTCAGAATTCATTTCAGAAGAGAAACTTTGGTCACTGGGGAGAAGGAGAGGAGAAATGTTTGGAAGAAATTCAAGAATGGCGAGAAGTTGGGATAAGAATTCAGTTTACACATGACCCCCCCCATCCATTTGCTTATCAGCCCAGGAAAAATGGTACAACAATTAAGAGCTGTGTTTATTTACATCAACTCCACTGGGTGGCAGCAGTAATATCTGAGCAGATTTCACAATAAAACCTGGTAAGTGGGAATGGGAAGAGGTGCTGTTAAAAGAATTTCACATACTCTTCAACATGACACAAGCAGAAGTTAGAGGCAGTTGTCACATGCTATTGTGTGTGTGTATTATATAATTCCCTCTTGTATATATCAACTACAGGATAAAGTCTAGCCAAAATCAACCAATGCCAGTAGATTTTAGAAAAGTGCTCAATACTTCGTCCATAGAGCTATTAGGTTGGTGCAAAAATAATGACGTAATAATGTCGTTTTTTGACGTTAAAAAATATGTCAAAAAACGACATTATTACGTCATTATTTTTGCACCAACCTAATATATTCTTAGATATCAAAAGATATAGCAATTTTACCAAGGGGTGAAACCATGTTAGTGTGGTAAGGTTATATATATATATATATATATATATATATATATATATATATATATATATATAACTTAAATAGTCAAAACATGAGGAAAAATTAAAAACACCAAAAACAAAACCACCTTGAAAATGACCGTAAGTAGCCAAAAAGGACAATGAAACTTATGGCATTTTTTGTACTCCCTCATTCCTAAAAAAGAAAGAAATGTAAGAATACTGGAAAAACTAAATAAAAAAACTAAATCTTCCTTGTCTTCCATATTTAATGAAAGATATTTAAAAGGTTGCTATCCAAATACATACAGACATGCACAGACATACTAGTTTCTGTTCAAAACTTTAAAACCATTTTAACAGTTAAATCTTAATTTACAGAAAATATTGTAACACTATTTTTTATTAATAGCATTATCAGTAAAACCCAACAAATATTAAAATCATTCAAATTGATAAAAGTTTAAATTCTATTAAAGTAATCTCAGAATTGGTTTAATTCAAAAATGCAAAATATGAAACTTTAACTTGTATTAACTCAATATTCTGAATCTCTGCAAAAATTAAAAACAAAAAACAAATAAAGGAACAATTATATGAAATTACATACAAATTTTAAGTTGACAAAGTTTTACTGCTTCATAAGAATGAAAGGAGAGAGTCATTGAAAGAATTTAGTGGGAAATGAACAAAAACTTTTCTTATAGCAAAATAAGTTGAAAGAAAAGTAATGACAAACAGAACAAAAAAAAAAAAACATGAAACTTTTGAGTAGATGAAAAGGTTGGGTCATCTGAGAAAGACAAACTGGAACAAATACAAAACGAGAGAGCGAGTGGGGGGGGGGTAGTAAAACTAATGCTGTCCACAAGATAAGAACCAAGTGTTTTGTCAAGTACTTTGAAGAGAGAACATTTAAACTTGACAATATGGCTCTTTATGTCTACTTGTGACTAAGAATGGATTACTTACAAGTTCTCTCCTACCAAAGGAGCTTTCAAATAAACCCATGCTTCCTCCTTGTATTAATTTATCCCATTAAAAAAAAAAAAAAAAAAAAAAGTGGAGGGAGAAGGAATAGTCATCTACCTCTGTCTACACAAAACCCAAGATTAAACTTTTATGGCACTAGAGAGAAGAGACAGTGAAATTTCAAGTTGGTCATTATTGCCTACTAATGTAGATAACTGCTAAGTAATTGGAACAGATGAGGCAAAGATAGACAAGTTTTTTTTTTTTGTTTTGTTTTTTTGTTTTTTTTTTTCTCAGTGTAGGATTTGAAATCCCTGAAGTCTGACTGGTCACCTCTTGTATGAGATTTCCACTAATAGTCATTTGGTAAAATAATTATGGAGCCACCAGAAGTAATGAAGAAAGAGGGGGAAGGAGGGCAGGAAGAAGTGGTCAATAAGCCAAGAAAAACAGATGTGAAAGGGAGAGGGAGGCAAGGCAGACAGAATCTTGTTTCAAAGAATATTGAAAGGTAACACTTGAATATATATATATATATATATATATATATGGAAAAGAAAATATTGTTGAAATCCAGTTTTATTGAAGTTGAAACTTGCCTCCCAAACCTTCACACTTGTTTCTGTTCTTTTTTTTCTTTTACGGTAATAAAGGGCAACATAGAAGAAAGAGAGGGGAAAGAGAGAGTAGAAAAGAAGAAAAGGTTAAGAAAACAGATAATTTTCATGCCTTCAGTTTAAACAATAAACAATGGAAGATCATGTTTATGAAAAGAGAACCTTACTCTCCTCCTCCATGCACTGTATGTGAGTAAGGTAGCCTATTCTTGGGTGGAGTGGGTCACATGTAAATTAAAACTGTAAATGAGGGAGGGAAAGAGAGAAAAAGAAAAACTTATCTAGAGAAAAAAAAAAAAAAAATCAGAGATAAGGAAATATTTTAAAACCTAAACTAATTTATATTTAGTAAATTTTGGCAACTTTGTTTCTTAATAAGAAAAAAAATTATTGTGAACAAGTTTTTTTTTTATTTATTTATTTTATTTCATAATAATAAAAAAGTATTTCTTTAAAAATATAAAATGCAGTTGGTTGACTAATTTTCATTTTGGAACTGAAAGAATATAAAAAAATTTCCTTTCAATAAGTGCTCACTGAGAAGAAGAAAGTTTAAGTGAAGCGGGAGCCAAAAAGACTAAAAGAGAAAGAATTCCTGGCACAACAACAGATGAAACAATGTCATGTGCATGCATTCTACCCAAAGAAAATACATAAAAAAGGATTTTTACAGAGAGAGAGGGGGGGAGAAATCAGGATGTCAGCATGTCAAAAGACTCTCTTGGAGGATGTGCTTTGGCACTTGTGCACTTGAAACTCATAGGCAGGAAATTAAAGAGTTTTTGAAACCGGATCACATTTACACCAGATTTGGGGTAAAAACATGAAAGTAAGCAAGAAACTATGGCTAAATTTTCTAAATAAAACTCGTGTTTATTTTCAAGAGGAAAACAGATTGAAAATGAAATAAATTTATTTTTCTTTCTAAAAGAGACAAATTTTTCCAGAATATTATAGAAAGGTTTTATGCTTTTATCCTCTCTAAAGACTTTAGAGTTGTGAACTATTGTTATGTCAAAAAGAAACACATCCTGTAAATGTAATTTTTAAATCCTAGAGCAGCCATATTCTTTTTTTTTTTTATTTTTTATATTGGAAAGATAAGGCAGTAAAGGTCAGTTTGGGGCCCAAAACAGTTAATAGCTATTCTCGGAGGCCGAGAAAAATAAGGTTTTCAGGAGGGATTTCTCATATAATTTATTTGCTAATTTCTTTTCTAAAACTTCCAGAACAATATTTGGATGTGTGTAATGGATTATTACTCCAATCCAATATTATCAATTTTACAAAATTTATCTCTTGAGAAAAAAAAAAAAAAAATTGTTTTTATTTCCATATTTTACACAACCCAACAAAAACAAAATATAACTAATTGCTTATTTAATTCTAAATATTTATTCTACGGTGGAAAAAAAAATAGAAACCCTTTTGAAGATTTCCAAATTAAATATTGTGTTGAGTAAAAATTGCAAGCATTCTTCTAACAGATTATGATTTGGGATCTATGGTCTTTTTCGCAAAGTTTGACAGAGTAAATAAATTTATGCACACCATATTTCATGATATTTTAACATGGCAGCAAGCAATATTTCAGAAAAGTAATAATATTCAATCATTTGATGATTTATATTCATACTATATGATGATACCAGTTTTTAGGATCCCTCCTACCAAAATAATGTTTTACTTTTAACATTATTTTGATTTGTAATCATAATTTAAATCATATAATCATTAAAGTACTAGTTAGTAACACAAACTGGGTCCTGTAGGCATTAGTTTTTTTTATATCTGATAATGCTATCATCAGGATATAAGTTGAATGGTGATTTCTGGGAGAAAATGTAGTGTGTGGTAAGAAATAGATGCGCACGAAAATTGTGCGTGTGATCCATGGTAAGTATTTTTTTTATAGGTATCTTGGTAAAATAATAACAGAATATAACAAAAGACTTTTTTTCTCATTTTTTTTCTTTCTTCACCCAAGAGACAGAGAAAATTTCTTTATTAAATAAAACGACTATTAAAAATTAAGCAAACCAATTGAAATGTCGATGCCATGATTTAGTTTTTTTTTTTTTCTTAATTCCAAATAAAGGTTGTGTTGGGAATGATCGTCTTCAAACTTTCGCTGTGCCTAAATTTACAAAATCACACAAAGGATAAAAATGAAACGTAACCAATTGTCATTCTTTATCGTTTTTCACAAAAACCAAGACAAGGAGGCTGTGTCACGTCGGCTGGCAATTTCTAGTCTTATTTAGTGGCGGTAATACACAGACAGACGGAATTAGAAAAGGGATGATGGAAGAAAGATGAAGAGAAAACAGATACACCCCACAAAACAACAAAAACAAAAAAACAACCCCCGCCACACACACAGTGTCCAGCATGATCCCTTTCAAACTTACTCGCATTGTCCTCATTCCCCCTACCCACCTTTTGTAATTCATTAATCTCAATTTACACAAGTTTTATATGGGATCAATCTAGCAGGAGATGCTATGGTCCAAGTGTTTACAAACTACACACAAAAGATAATACATTTTTAAGACTACTATATTTTATTCTAGATTACTTTTTTAATATTTTACTGTCAGGCAAGTCCATAATTTCTTAGAGATTTTAAGCTTTCTCCGACATAGATTAAAAGATCATCCTATACTCCCAGAAATAGTTATATAGACAAAGTAATTTTTAACAAGACTAAAAAAAATGAGGAATAAATTCTTAGCCCTAAATGGCAAAAACTATGTTATCTTTCAAGATATTAAAAACTTGGCTACATATGATGGCCAAGATTCAAACAGAGGGTATCAGTGTTGACACTTGGGAATAAGATTCCCTCAGGGAGGTGGGGTCTATATCTTTTTTAAGAACATAGATTTGATAAGAAGGGAAATTTGCCAAAATTTGGAAAAGTAATAAACTATAAAGTTATCTCAAAAGAATCGAGTTTTATTTCTTTAACCTCAGAATTTTTAATTTTAGTCAACTTATAAATTAATGCATGTGCGTGTTGTTATACGATTTTAATAAGCAGAGAAGCCCCCCCTTAAAAAAACCATAAAAAAGCCCTATTTGCCCTTCCTAATTTTGTAATAATAGAGTAATTAAAAAAAAACAAACAAAAAAAAAAACTAATTAACAAATAGCTTTTCAGTTTTCACAAACAAAATCACATCAAATATTAAAGAATTATAATAAAAAAAAAAAAAAGCGGAAGATGTGAACAGAGAAAGTCATAGAAAAATGGATTGGAAATGATGTTAACAAGGAACAGTATAATCTCATCAGAGAAATAAATAAAAGATAGATTATGTGTGTGTGAGAGAGAGAGAGAGAGGAAAGGAATTTAAAAAAAAAAACTGCCTTAAGGGAGGTTGCATATGGTAAAGGGTACAGTTTTGACTTTTGTTTGTGAAAATGAGAAGAATCAAATAAAAGAGGTGCTGGCGAAATTAAAAACCAGGGACTTTTTAAACGAAGACCCCCCCCCACAAAAAAACCCCCGACATTGATTTGTCCCCTGATTGTTCCTCTCGAGAATTAGAGGGGGGGGGGTCAAAAAATAAATTAGGATTCAAAGCATCATCTGAGTGACAAAGCTACGGTTTCGTTATGTTTTGTTTTTCTTGATAATAGCTATATTTTGCAAACACTTACGAATTAACTACTAATTATATTTATTTCTCTAACGTCAAACGAAATTTCCACATCATTTAAAAAAAAAAAAAAAAAAAGAAAGAAAAATCCATTTCATTATTGCAGAAATTGAATAACTATAAAAACTGGGCGTTAATTTTTCTTTCTTACCAAGAGAATGATTTTTTATCTAGAAAAAAAAAATTCATCAAATATGTTTTTAAAAAACACCTTCCCAAGAATAGATTCAAAAGTCAAAACTAATTTAATCGATTCTAACCAAATTCTAGTTGTAATTTGAGGTTAGCGTAAAAAATTATGGGGATTTAAAATATTTTACACTATTTTTTTTTTAGTTTGTAATGTTTGTGAATTTCATCGAAGTACTGGTTCGTGCTTTTAAATGGTTACACTTTTAAAGCGAGTTTTTTTTTTTTTTTACAGATAAATAGTAAAAATTGTGAAAATTTATATCCAAAAAAATATTCGTCCTACTAAATTCTATGGAAAAATGGTTTGTTAATTTGATTCTTCGAAAAGGTGGGAGGGAGAGGGGAAATCGAAAGGTAGGTCTGAAAAAGAAGAGCATGTGCGTGTTCCAGGTTTGCTGCCATCCTCTGGTAGTAGCTGCATCGACACATCCTCTGCTTGATTTGGTAGTACGAAGCAATGATGCGAAAGTTGGGGGGGGGGAGACGCACACGCACGCACAAAATGTGGGCAGTGTGTGTGTGTGTGTGCGTGTGTGTGTGTCGGCTCAACCCTCCTCCATAGACACCCCACTACCCACCCAATCAGGCAAGAAAGACACAGACAAGCAGAAAGGAGGAAAAAGAAAGAAAAAAAAAAAAAAAAAAAGGTAAGCCCTTAGAAAAACTAGGGCGATCGTTCAGGAGACAGAAACGAGAAGATGTGCCATAATACGGTTGGACCAGAATTAATGTACTCTTTTTACATGATAACAAGCATAGAAAATGAGCGCAGAATTTCTGGTCCAACCTCATGTCTCTTCATACGAAACACACGCACACCAGCGGCTCCACATTAGGGCAACTCTATTAATAGCACACACACATATTCAGATTTAAAAGTAAAACGTATCCATCTAGATAAGTGTATGTATGTATATTATATATATATATATATATATATATATATAAAATGGATAGGAGAAAAGAATTATTTTTTTAATGCCGGAATCTTTAAATCACGATATTATAGCCTGCCTGTGCGTGTGTAAAAAAAAAAAAAAAAATGCTGATGGCTGAGTACCAAGAGACGACTTGGTATGATTAATGTAGAAAGCATTTCTTTTTCTTTTCTTTTTTTAAATAAAAATGAATTCCCATTTTAAAAAGAAAAAAAAAGAAGAAATATCGCTTTTACTATAAAACAAGAATTTATTGAAGATGTTTTTGCGAAATCGACGAAGGAAAAACCACTTCTCGAGTCTGTGTGTAAATGTAAATAAATTGTTTCGATTAAGTAACGGTAAATGATGAAAGAAGGTTTTTAATTAAAGAGTCTTTTTTTTTTAGTCATATGAAGAAGGTGTTTTTAAAAGGTTGGAAAACATAACAATTGTGGGGTGGAGGGGCAGATTGTAGAAAGTGTGTACACACACAGAAATGGGAGGGTGTGGAATATAGAGACTGAAGTTAAAGCATAATTTTTAAATACAAACACGAAAAGATTTTTCATGAAAAGTTCATTTAGTTAGGAAAAAAAATATATAGAAATTTGATCGTAAATAGAACAAAATAAACCTAATGTTTCTTGAGAAATAAGACCTACGGTTCCTTAAATTTTTGGTTGTTCCAAGCAAAAAAAGAAAAAAAAAAAAAAACAACCCAAAAGAAAACTCCGAAGAAATCATCCAAGTGCCACAGAATTGAGAGAGAAAAAAAAACAAAAAAACTAACAAACTCCCTGAAAAGATATTTTTGTCTCTCTTTTTTTTTTTTTTTTTTTGAGGTGGGGGGGGAGCGATTTGAAATTATTTTTTTTGTTATTAAGAAATGCACACATACACACACACATAAAAAAAAGAAGAAAAAAGGCAAATTTGGCAGCACATGCACGCACGTAGACACGTGTGCGTGTGCACTCTATAAATAGCAAAACAAAGTAGAAAAATAAACACATGCACTCAAACATATACTTTTGTACATGTGTATGCAAATATAGATATTATATCACATTGGTAGACGTACAAAGCTTCCTTGGTAAATAGTAGTAGTAGTAGTAGTAGTAGTAATAGTAGTGGTGGTATCCCAAGCATTATGAACTCCCAGATAAGGAAATAATCGTATAGCAGTTGTAATGATCCAAAGATAATCCGGGTAATCTTGTAGCGATCACATCATATTACGTATGTGTGTGTGTGTGTATATATACATACATACACACACGCACGTATGTACACGACGACGACGACGACGAACCCGTCGTCGTCGTTGTAAAAGGAAACACAGAGGTGGTCTCGCCAGGCAAAGCGAGACAGAGTTAAAAATCCGATTTCATGTGGGGACGTAAAAATGTTATTCTCATAACGATTTTTTTTTAATAATAGCAAAAAAAAAAATTTTGTTAATAGAGACGAGAGGAAAAAAAGTGGGGGTTTAAGATCCACACCCTACATCCGTCTGTTGTTTTTTGTTTGTTTGTTTTTTTTTTTAAATAATTTTCCTTTCCGAGGACAAACACTTTGGATAAAAATAATCTCCGAATTAATTTACATCCACATGAAAATAATAATTACAATCAAACACGGGTGACGAAGTAAATAGTTGAAATAAACGACGGAGATCCGATTGTTTTCTCATTTAGCAAATAAGAGATATATAATTCCACAAAATTGGTTTGTTGTGTTTTATCCACTTTAAAAACAATAAAGAGATCCAATGGTGCTCCCATACAAGTCAAAAGAAGCGATATGTCTGGTGAAGAATTTTTTTATCAGGAGATACGATGACGACGATGACGAAAGTCGCGCGAAGAAGGGCTTTTATGAACGTCTCGACGTGGATCAAATCCTTGATGTTATAATTTCCATTTGGTAATAACATGGATTCGTGTCGACCGATGTTGCTTTTCTTTACTTCCACGGATTAAAAAATAAATATATATTTTAATCACTTCTTAATTCCTTCGTAAAACGAGATGAGAAAAGAAAAGCCCCTCTCAAAAATCCAATGTTAGTCATTAAATAAATACTGGTTTCTGAGCAAGTTGCAAAAAGCGATGCCGCTATTGGTAGGATTATTATTTTTTTTTCCCAACAAGGTTGATGACAATGTTAGCGACAGAAGCTGGAGAAGTCCAACCCTATGAAGAACACACTAGACTCCCCAAATGTATATGAAGTGCATAGAGACGGGCGCGTATGTACATAAGGAATAGAAATAGATACAAATTATCGATTCAAGTCTTCTTTCTTTTGCTTATACACTCACACGCAGTTATACGTATAAATTCCTTTTTGTATTGAGCAAGCTATGCTAGCCAAGCCATGAGGAGAGTTAGAAAAGAAGACGTGCCTTGTCCGTGTGAGCGTATTAAGAGTAAGAAAAACGCCGCCGCTGCTGCTGCTGATGCCGCCGCGGCAGTAGTAGTAGTAGTGTTATTTTATATATATATATAGATAGATAGATAGATATGCTATATACTCACACATACATATTTATATATGGCAGTAGTTGTAGATGTGTGCGTGAGTAAGCTCACTAGCGAAAGAGATAGAGGCACAGCTCGGAAAAAGGGAGAGAGAGAGAGAGAAAGAACGTCGGTAGCCGACCTCTTACTCCTCCTCCTTTCTAAGTACACCAGCCCTGCCCAGCCTGCCTGACTGACTGACTGAGCCTAGCAGAGCAAACTCGGTAATAACACACGTACACAGACAGACACACATCTATGTTGTATTCTTTGCTTTATTTGTCCCTCCTTCCTACATTTACCTATCTATAACTTTCCGTGCGCCCGTCCCCGTGTGCCTATCTGCCTGTCCTCCCATCAAATTACAGGGGGGAGAGACAACAACAGCGCTAACAACAACAACAACAAAAAAAAAGAAGGAAAAATGGTAAAGAGCTAAATGTAGATAAAGAGAGTAAGGCAGGGAGAGTAAGGTTACTGTTTTCTTTAAAGAAGACGAGAAAGAAAAGCAAGCGGAAGAAAGAAGTTTTTGACGAAGGGAGGGAGAGTTGCACATGAAAGGGAGGGAGAGTTGCTGCTGTGTTAGGCTGTTGGTTCAACTGCAGAGTAGGCGGGCAGTAAAGAAGTGAATAGCTGTGGGTGGTTTTCAGGACTGTAGAAACAATTCGACGAAGTGTTCTACTACCTTAGGTTCACTGCCTACAACTTGACGCATCAGTCATTTAATATTCTCACTAACAAAGATCATAGTCACGAGTAATCAGATGGATGATGACGATGATGACGACGACGACGACGCTAATGGCAACAACAACAACAACAACAAAACGAGACGAGACTATCCAACGATGTTCTTAAATTAATATGCTACATGGAGGAAAGGTAAAATGAAATGGAGAGGAGAGAGATGTCGGCAGCAAGGGGAGAAAGCTGCCGTAATTCGTTCCACTGGCTTCTTTTATGGCGAGAAGGGGGGGGGTAGCAAGTGAAGGAGAAAATCAGGTATGTCAAGAGGAAAGGGAGCGTGTGTCGCTGGCACCGAATGGGCGGAGTGATAACCACTAGCAAGAATTTATTTTGCATCACTCTTCAAGAAGTAGCCGTTTAATCAGCATTGCTATCTGAGAATTACGTCGTATAGGTCTGTGTGTGTTTTCAGGCAAATGACACCAAAGTGGCCTTAACAAGAAGTGTGGATAAGAGTCACTGGCTCTGCAAGGTAAACCTTGGCCACCCCCACACCCCCAACAAGTGCCAGACTTGATCTTGTACTGGATGTGCCGGTTCAAGACGTTGTAGCAAATCGGAACTACTGATTTTGTTTAACAGTTACCAATTCAAACAGAAAAACATTAATAAACAAATAAAAAAAAACTAACAAAGCCACAATTGGATAGATACGCTCAGGTTCCTAGAGTTTTTAACATTTAAGTAAAAAGCAGCTTCAAATAGACGCCTCCCTACACTGGGTACAAAATATACAAAACAGGACAGACAAATGAAAATTATCCCTTTTTTTGTTAGAAACTTTTCGACTGTTGTTACTGGGGATCAAAACTCACCAGGACCTTTCTCAGTATTCTTGAGGAGTCAACACTGCCATGATAGTACAGACTCAATCCTTCATTGAAATTTTAATTCCTCCAGTTTCGTCTCGAGGTTCAAGGATGTACTGAAAAATTATCAGCCTGACCCACTTCACAAAATCTGACCAAATATCAGAATTTATTTTTAGACCCCATTTTGGTTGTGCTGAAAACTTTTCAGTATCCCCCTTCATAATATAGACACCACCTTGATTCCATGTTCCACAGATTCTTCGGAAGATACCGGGTGGGATCCTGATATCTTCTTTTACCATGTGGGCCACTAGAAATGCCACCCTCTACACTTTGGCAGACTTTACCCACGATTCTTCTTCATCATAAGCAGTAGTAGTTTCGTGATAATAGAAACTCATTTTAGACGCGTAATGATGTCTACTCGAGGAAAAAAAATTGTTGAAATTGGCTTTATTTTTAACCAGGCGAGACTTAATCTGGATACATTATTAGCAATATTGCGGAAGAAGTGTGTGTGTGTGTGTGTTTGTTTGTTTTCTTTTTCTTGTTTATTACTGAAAGGGTTGAGTAAAAGGCAATGAGGAGATAATGTTAATATCATGAAAAATAGGAAAATTGAGCTGAAAATTAAAATCTTTTTGGGCTTTAAAGCAAACAAGAAATTGAAATCAACATTTTATTGTTACCACATTGGATGAATTACCGGACATTGTAGGTCAGTTTTTGGTTTCATATAAACTTGGACAAAGTGTTTTTAAAATGAAACACAAACCGTATTTCACACAAAGGATGGAAGAGGGAAGATAAATATTTGAAAAATATTCTAGCAATAAAGTTTATTTGTAGTTAATGATGCAATTTACAAATGAATAAATGGATGAGGTGCATTAACAAAGTAGTGAGGAAAAGGGGAAAATTAAACCGTTGTTCAACGTGAATTGAACAAATTAGCTTGAACTATCATTTGTAAATGGATATACTTTTAACAAGGATCTTAGCTAGGAATTAGAACTGGTGGTAATTTCTTTAAAAATATAAGGAAAAAAAAAGATGAAGTTCCAAGGTAAGAAGACAGTAAAATTAATGAGAGAAAAATATACGAAAGGGAGAAAGAGAGAAATATATAGGAAAGGCAGAGAGCAAAATATATAGGAAAAGGAGAGAAAGGGAAATAAAAGAAAGAAAGAAATATAGGAAAAGACATGAAAGAGAAAGAAATGGAGATAACAAGAAAATAAAGACAAGAAAAGGGGGGATGGGAGCGAAGAGGGTGACGGTGATAAAATGCAATAGGCACTTAAAGAACAAGAGACGCAATGTTTGCATATGTCCTCAGCGTAAATTAGTGGCGAAAACATCTGGTCTAAGATTTTAACGACCACAGGACATGACGCGTTCAATGGGGAGTGGCTGACTCTCATACGGTCTGTTGGTGGAAAATTTCACAAGTAAACCAGTTCAGATTAAAAAGGGAGAAATTTACAAAGAATTTACACACTGTTTATATTAGAGCGGTCATGGCGGAGATGTAGAGGCGGGTGAATATATTTACTTATTATAGATTTGTGCAAACTTTAAAAATACACCCGCTATACAAACGATGTCAGTACAGAAAGAAAAAAAGTAAAAACAACACGGGCAAAAATACCCATAAAAGTCCATGGATAAAGGATCTATTATTATTAATACCATTAAATCTGGAATTTTTAACTGAAGTTAAAGTATACAAAGCAAATATAAAACAAAATAGCTCCACCAATCTATTTTGTAGCTTTTAAAATAAAAAGCATAAAGGATAATTTATCAAAATAGGATACAAAAAGTAAACCCCCATCTTAGATAGGAAGTAATATTTAAAAATCTCGGATGCTAATTCTATACACATAATTCTATAAAAAGAGTAATGTGTATCTCAAACTTGTTCTGTCATCAAAATCGATACCTTAATTAATCATCCGATTCACACCCCTCCACGGTCTTTTTAACAGAAGTGTAGACGTTTATCCCTGGTATAGGATTTGATTTCCGGTTCCTTAGTCTTCTCATTCTCTTTCACACCAAGTAGCCCCCTTGCGTCTTAGTGGCATTGTCGCCTTGCTTGGAGTGAATTGATTTAAATTTATATAAAAGAAAAAATTTTTTTAAAAATCCAGAATTTTACATATAGAAAAAATAACAGACCCTCCCTGTCTGATTTTCTGGGATGAGGAGTTATCATTTATTTACACGATTTACAAGGTGACTATTGTCCTCATCACTAATAACAACAAAGATAAGGACAATAGTCCTCATGTAAATAATGGAAATAATAGAACCGCTTTAAATTAAAACCGACAATCCTAAATTTGTTCTGACTACTCAACAAATTCCGGGGTGTGATCAGTTTCCTGGATTTTTTTTTATCCTAAATCTTTTTTTTTTTTAAATTTGTTCCAGTATTTTTCTGCTTCCCTTTAATATATATATATATATATATATATATATATATATATATATATATATATATATATATATATATATATATATATATATACGCGCACAATGTAAGAGTGCTCAATATCAGAGATGGAGAGTTTATAGATATGGATAGTGTGTATACAGGAATTTGCATCGACAGAAACCGAACCTCCATCTTTTTTTTACCACCAGGGAAACCACTTTTTGAGCAAAAGTGTGCTGCTACCAGTTCGCCTACGGAGCTAACCTGACAGATCCAGGTTAGGATTACCTATTTAAAGAAAGACCTTTTTTTTTTTTTTTTTTTTTTTAACCTCCTTCTTCTCTCTCTTGAGACTTCTACATATCTCGATCTCCCGGCTTCAGTTTCTTACTCGGAACATAAACAATAAAAATTGGTTTGAACCCGCCATTATTTCTTATTATCCTAAACGTTTTCTTTTTTAATGGATCCACGGGTTTGAGTTGCTTGAGTTGAGTTGCTTTTTTATTGTTTTTTTTTTTTTCTTCTTAATCAGTGAAATTAATAACAGCCGGCCTAAATTGAGAAATATTACTAAAGAAATATTCTACCTCCGACAGGAATTGAGACTTTTGGCCATCAAGGAAACAACTTTTTGAGCCAAAGTGTGCTTTTACTACTTCAGCCCCGGAATCAGGTTAGAATTACCGATTAATGAAAAAGCATGTTTATATATATATATATATATATATGAATGAAAAATGCTTTTCGAATAATCGTTACATCCAGATATATTTGTATTAGGTTGGTGCAAAAATAATGTCATTTTCTCACATGTGAGAAAACGACATTATTTTTGCACCAACCTAATATGTAGCTTCATAAAGAATATTTAATAATTGAAGTAAAAGTGAAACAAGTTTAAATACAATTCGATTTCTCTAATCTTTTTTATACCACCGAAATAAAATTTACAAAATCAAAATAAATGACACCCCAATTTTAAAACATAATATTTTATTTGTGTGTCATTGTAAACACTTTTTTTTTAAAATACAGTTTACAAAATAGGACTGATTTTTAAAAAAGGCATTTCAATTCCTTTTTAGGGTTATTTAATGCCGTGATAGGTCTCTACTCTAATGGGTGATATTTTAGTTTTAGTTTGAAGGCCGAGTTAATTGTATTTATTTTTTTTTTTTTTTGTATTGCACAATTCTTTTTTCTTTAATAAGCTTTTTTTTTTTTTTTTTTTTTTTTTTTTTTTTTTTACATGAATAGTCCTCACCTCACGAAAAGGTCCTCTCCATCGACATTCCGAGTGGTAATGAAGTATGCAAGTCAGGGACCTTCAACTTTCTGGCGTATTTGATATATCCGCATACCCGAGGATAGTTACTTTGAAAACACACACAAGCCTAATTTATTTGCTGGGGACCCGCATTTAAATTGCTGTAGTTGTATGGGGGGGGGATATTCTTTACTTGAGTAATGTCCATTACTCAATCACACGCATATTACATTATATAATATATATATATGTGTGTGTGTGTGTATGTATATATATATATATATATATATATATATATATATATATATATAGAGAGAGAGAGAGAGAGAGATATCGTTCACAATTGAGTCGCCTCCAAGGCACACATAACTCATACGTATTATCTATATCCATGTACGTACGTAGTTTTTTTTTTGTTCTCTAAATAAAAGCCCAAAAAGAAAATAAAAACAACTGGTGGGCTTTGTATGAGACTTTCTTTCAGTCCTGTAACAGGCAAACAGCTCGCACCCATTTGTAAGACCTGTTGTGTGTGTAAACATAATTCTACACACTCCCTCACTCGGGAATTATCTCTGATTCAATATAAAGAACTTAAGCCTACAATAACATGCCTAACAGAGTAACTACCTACACTCACTCCCTGTCCCCGACACCGCTGCACTCCACCCCGCTGCTCATACCAAGTATTTCCAGAGATTAACCTTTCTTTCTCAACCAATTCAGACTTTCTTTAAGGACTTTGTTTGGATTCGCCAACATACGTTTGAAAATGGTCGACATTTTATCGTCTGCTCCTAAGCCAAGGATAAAATAAAATATATCCACGAAGACATCTATGTCAATAAGTGCGTATATATTATTATTATTATGTTATTATTTTTAGTGGATACTCGTATTTGAGTTTATTTATTAAACAGTATATTTATTTATTTTCGTCTACCGGCCTGAATATTCGAGAAATCTTATATAAAAATATGCACTCTCTGACAGGATTTGAACCTGCGTTCTCCTAGGGGAAACCGTCATTAGATCTGACGCGTTTTGGACTTTTGTCGGTTATGGTTTGCACCAATGGTAAAACAAAGTTGAATAGTGTCTTTAAACACAGTTTTCTCTGACTCCCGAAATCGACACATCTGCTCAGTTTTGTATTCTAACGTAAACAAAGCAATTTCTAAAGAACGGAATGATTTATTTTTTTTTAATTTATTAATCAGACAGATTTTATTACTCTAAAGTGTGTGTGTATATATATATATATATATACATACATACATACATACATACACACATACTTGAGTAGATATGAACATGTCTACATACACAGTATGTTTCTATTCGATTACCCTAGCTTCATAAAATGAGGGAATGTTCCTGAGATGCAAATAATTTTATTAGAATAAGAGTTGGCCGTCTTAAAAATAAAAGTTTACACTTCGTCGATTAACGGGGGTAATCTGCAGGCCATTGTAAGTTTGATCTTCATGGGGGGCTCCACAATAATTGTGATCACATGCCAAATTAAGTAAAACTTTATTTATTCAGTGATTTATTTCATTAATATTTTTGGATCCAAAATAATTAAAGAAAAAACAAAAAACAACCTTTGTTTAGCGGATTTGCAGGTTTTACTATTTTTATTTTAGAGGACTTTAGGTGCGTTGTTTCTTTCTTTTTTTTCCAGTAAAATTTTCCAATTCAAAATTGAGGTGCGTCTTTGAATATGAAAGTTAAGCAAATTTATCATTTAAATATTAGGTTGGTGCAAAAATAATGTCGTTTTCTCACATGTGAGAAAACGACATTATTTTTGCACCAACCTAATATTAGTTGTCTTTTAGGTTGGATTACAATTCAGATTAAAATTTTGAATTGTGTAGGCGACATATTTTTCATATTCACACCTATTTTAAGGTAGATGTGTGTGTGTGTGCGCGCGCACACGCGCGTGTAAAATCTGCAAAAAATTGACTTTTAAAATAACTATTGAAATGAACATTATTTAATTAAGTTTTTTAATTTATCTTACTAGAGTTTTTTTTCTCTATATATTCATCTATTTCATTGATGTAGTTTAACCAGAAAATAGATACGAAAACACCCACACCCACATATATGTGTGTGTGTGAGTGAGAGAGAGTGAGTGTGTGTGTGGTACGAACTTTTAAGTTTTTGGGGTTTTTTTTTTTTTTTTTTTTACACACAAAAATAATAGGGGCTGGTTCACAAAATACACAGGTAATTTTTTTTCTGGAGGGATTAAAATCCATTAAATGTTTACACTAGATATGAAGTCGTCTTATACACGAGTATATACGGTATATATCAGCCCTTCCTTATCCTATCATTGTCAATGGTTTGCTTTATTTTAACAGATTTTATAGATTCCATTCTGGATTTGTGCCCGAAATAAATAAAACCACAAGAGAAACAGTAAATATGCTTTTTTTTTTTTTGGTTTGTTTGTTTTCCTTGTTTTTTTCCCTAAATATCGTTCTTACAGTTTTGTTATCACTCGACAGAGAGAGTCGAAGAATATCTTTTTACAACATATATAAACAAAACGCTAAAGATATATTTTTCTTAGTGAACAGGCTGGAAGATGTATGTATAGAAAGATTACTTATATCTTGAAGAAAAAACAAAACAAAAAAAAAACAAGATTGTGGTTTGCAATAAAACAGATGAACTACAGATGCCTGTAAGAAGTATTTAAATTTTAACACAAGAGAAATTTTACAAAAAGAAGACATCTTCATTTACACCAAATAACCTTTTTGATTCACTTGACAATAAAATTATAATACCAGAATTTGAAACAGTTCATTTTTTTATTATTTTTGTTTTAAAATCAATTCGTCTTGAAATAATAGTAAAAAAGAAAAGAAAAATACAACAATATTTGAGTGCTCTGTTTTTGTGGCCTTGTATCAATTAAAAGACAGTAAATATCAAAATTATTTCATAGACAAATATTCTTTTTAATATTTTAATGTTCCAATAAATCTTTCAAAAAAATTACTTTAATCCAATTTATTATCACCGTAGAGTAATGTATTGTGGCTCGGATTGAGGAATCAGAAAGCCGAGTTCGAATTCCAGTCAAGTTCATTACATTCACTCACGTGCTAATACCTTTGGGAAATGTACAAATCCAACTCTTCTCTCCCTACCACCACCACAGCTATGAGTAAATAGAACAGACTAGGTTCTATAGCCTTGGGTAGCAGCCGGTTTAGGAGAAGGAAATCGCTGAATTCAAAACTGTATGCAACCCTGGCAAAGTACATACTATGCAGCTATGGAAAGGATTGTTCGTGTGGACTCGATCATCCTGATTATGGTCGATTCCTTTAAAACAATAATTTACAATTTTAGCATTATTGTTTTACCCCAGTGAAAGCGATTTTCAGTTTTACATTATTTGTTGTAACAACTAAAGATATTAACATGGCAGCGTGTTAAGATGTAATGTAACAAAATGGCGGTGGCATAAAATTACTAATGAAATAAGTTGCATAATAATTTCACCTTAACAGTAATGTTCATTTCGTAATTGTGTTTGTATTATTTTTGTTTTAATTGTTAGTAAAACTTACACATCATCCTTTTATGAGTTTTGAGGAAAATACAAGTCAAAAACAAATTATAATTGGTAATTTGCATATGAACAAAAAAAAGTCTCTTCTGCACACGATAGAGCGATGCAAATGTTGAATGTGTTATGAGCAATTTTAATAATAACTGTACAATAATAATCAATTATTATGAAAGCAATTATTTTCATAAAATATAGTTTAAGAAACAAATTATATTTTGGGTTGATAATCTTAAGAAAATACAATGTACAGAACACATGTGAGAAAAAACAGCTTGTTGATGGTGAACAAATTAGTTATTAAAAATAAAAATATAATTCCAACTAATATTTAAGGTTCACAAAGATTGTAAAAAGAAACCTGTCATGCAGAAAAAAATGGGGGATAAAGTAACAATGTTTATTTTCGGACGCGAAGCAATTAAATTTGGACAACGAAGCCGCGAAAAATTATCTCCCCCTTTTTACAAATCCGCCATTTTTATGGGAATTGGCGGGATCTGTTAATGAACTTATTTTAGAAAAAGGAACATTCAAAGAAAATTGTAACTGCTAAATTTAGTATTTCACAATAAAAATTAAAAGCACCCAACATTAACTAATTTTTTAACTGTTTTGTGCGCTTTGAAATAAACCTATTTTACGTATATGATGAAAATATAGCAGCATATCCAGTCAGATTGGATTACTTGATCTTCAGACTGATAAAAATTAGATTCCTTCCACTTTTGTGATAAACAGATTATCAACAGAATAAAAAATAACCAAAATAAGAGTCACGTGATTATTTCTGGAAAATTTTGGTCAAAAGTACGAATATTTTTTTTTTTTTTTTTAGATATAAAGGAATAAAAAAAACATTTTATTTTTTTCACTGATCAACGAAAATAAAAAAATTAAAAAAAAAACTTGAAATTAGATGTTATATTGTCATGCTGTGAAGTTTGGTTCAATTTAAATGATGAAATGAATAGAAAACAAAGGCAGTGAAATTTAGTTTGTGTGCCTCCATCACAAAAGCAAAGATTGCAAAGAGAAACTCCTAGAACAATTGAAATTCACTTAAAAGACCTTCACTCTTACCCCGCCGTGATCCAATTGATAAGAGCAACAACAAAAGAATCGGGTCAAAATGGAAGACAATCAACACAAGAAAAGGAAAAAAAAAAAAAAAAAAAAAAAAAAAAAAAAGAAGTTATTTTCTTTTGAAGTTGATAGTATTTCTGGCTGAGAGGAGAGAGAATTGGAGCAAAAGAGAGGAGAGATAGAGAGGAACTAATCTATTGATTTGATAACAAAAACACTGGAGGTAAGTGTCATGATCTTTGCTGATTATCCATGGATAACAAATGCTTTAGAGATGCCACCTCACTTGTGATTAATTAAAAGAAAAAAGGGTACCATGTACTTTTTAACCCCAACCAAAATTGATATGGAAATTTTACCAGCTTTAAGGTAACTTTAATTTAATTTGAAAGCTATCTGCGCAACTGTTTATGGTCAAATAACGCGGAAAATACCGGTTCATGTTCAAAGACCGGTTAAGCCGTGTCAATTCAGGTGAAATACTAAAATGATGGAACACTTGGGAACATCGGGTAAATATAGCGAGACCCACGCCTACAATCTGAAATAGGTTTCGGTTTTAAATGAGGGGGATTGATACTTAATTGTTTTTGGCAAAATTGAAAATCTTATTGTTTTAAGTGCTACTTGGCATAAAATGTATCTATTTATGTAACGTTTATAAATTAATGTCGGATTTTTAAAAAATCTGATAATTGCTTATATGCGTGTATGTAAAATTTCAGATAGGGTATAAAGATAATATAAAATAAAGACAAAATGAAATCTTATCTTAGCCGACGAAATTCGTGCTCTCGGGGACTTTATCAAGGTAAATACAAGGATTTTATTTTGTAAGAAGTAAAATCCCTCAGAGGATGAAACGCGTTTTAGCTAAGATAAGTTTTCCTTTTGTCTTTCTTTATAGATAGATAGATAGAAAGATATATCGATACACACACACACCGATTTTGAACATTCTTCCTTACTATTCAAAAATATAAATTTTAGACAATAAATCGATAGATTGTCTCGTTGGATTACACTCAACCAATATGACAGAGACAGTTACGCATATATATCTGGTTTCAGCTGTTTCTATGGAAATCAAATGCAATAAAATATTCACAAACACAGTTTGGTCAACAAGATCTGACCGGTTTGTCTGGAAAGGGTCAAATAATTATCCTTTTTTATCTTCACTTGAATAGTGGGCAACATATCTAAGAACTTGGAAATTCCCAATCTTTTGACTGGTAAATGTGGAGTTTAAATCTTACAACAAAACGATTCTCTTGTCTTTCTTTAATAACACAACAATGGCAACGACAACCCCCTTTTTAAAATAGACATCAGTTTCTCAGCTTTTTCTTAAAAATTATAGTCCTGGGTATGACAATAAACTACATTAGGCAACAGGGTCTGTGATCGGGAGACTGAAGGTTTTGAGCAACATGAAATCACCTCTTAAATCTCTGTTGTTTCCAGGTTCACCCTGACCCGGCGGGGAGTTGGGGAGAGCACATGTTTGAGTACCAAATAGTGAACGCCAAAACAATACCAAGTGTAAGAATAGATTTTTTATAGTAAAAGTACCAGCAATACATTTTTATATATATATAAAAAAAAAATAGCAACAATAGTAAAATTACCAAATTACTTCAACGTGCTCAAGAAAAAAAAAAAATCGACATTAAATGACCCATAAGGAGTTGATATGCCGTTAAACAAACAAATCAACAATCATCTAAGAATTAGATTTTAAAACCAAAATCAAAGTTGTGTTAATTTTCAGAAAATAAACATCTTCAACTTCTGAACAATACTGATAAAAACCCAGATAAAATTCTCTCTCTCTCTCACACACACACACACACACACACATACACACACACAAAAGGTAACGTGTAATAATAGACACGAACACACACAAACACTACGTCTGTTTTATTTTCTCAAATTTTACTAACCAAAAATAGAAAACAGTTCATTTGTTGAATTAACTTTTCAAGTTCGTGGAAAGCATCAGGCAGTGAAAGCAGTGAATAATATTATATACTAAGTAATTTTGATAATATGTACCCCCCCCCCAACCACAAATACATTTGTTTGCATATGTGAAAGGGTAAAGATGAACTCTAACAGCTGTTAAGTGCAATGTGTTTGAAAGAATTCATCCTTGGAAGATTGGGATGAAATTATGGGCACACAAAATGAGTTGGGTTTTTTTTTGGGGGGGGGGGTATTTTTTTTTTTTTTTTTAGAAAAATACTAAAACAAGGAATCAGATAAAAGTTTAGGTCACTTGTTTGTAATGTGGTTCGGATGTTTGAAGCAACTTTGAAGGGAATCCGATTTCAAAGTTCAAAAGAAATGTGAAAAGAGGGAACGGAAGGAGAGAGAGAGAGAGACGGTGGGTAAGAAGAGGAGAAGGAGGGGAAAACCGAGAGAAGGTGGGTAAGAAGAGGAAATGGTTTGAGAGAGAGAGAGAATTAAAATATCCATTGCATATTTCAAAGTGAAAAGAACTTATTTGCAACAAATTTTCTAAGCTTGTTCCTAATTTCACATTAATAGGGTTTATTTTAAATTAAGACAATTAAAAATTGTACTTATCAGTGTCAAATACAATAAATATGGACGATTAAACAAAAAAATCCACTATTTCACAATTTTATTCTAAAACTGAAAAAAAAAAAAAAAAAAGCACAGGAAAAACAAAAAAGGAAAAGAAAAAAACTCGAGTTTTTTTTCACCATTTAAAACCAATTAAAAATCAACATTTAAGATAAAAAAGAAAAAATAAGTTTAGTGTTGAATTTTGTAAAAAAAAAAAAAAAAAAAAAAAAAATCTAAATTTGGTCCGATTACAATAAATATCTACATGGAAAAAGTTGTTGATAGAAATTAAAAAAAAGAAAAACATAGTTACTAAATCTGAAATCTACTTACTAGAGAATAATTAAGGGGTAGAATCATTTTTATTTATTTATTTAATCAAGTGACAGTTGCAATTATTGACAAAAAAATGCCTCTGTTTTTCAAAGATGTCTCACAGTTAAAAAAAAAAAAAAAAAAAAAAAAAAAAAACTGTGTGTACACGACCTCGAAGTCTCCAATAAACTTCTAGGATTACTTTCTAATTGTTGTACATACGCCAGAAAGAGTTTTTTGTTTTTTTGTTATTTTAAGAGCGAGTATAAGAAAAAGACAAACTCGGGCATTGTTCGTGACCAACACCCACACACCCAGCCTAGGTTACAAGAAGATTTCATGTAAGCACTTTTTTTTTTTTTTTTTTTTTTTTCTGAAACAAACAAGAGTTGAGAAAATGATGGCCGCTACTTCTTTTATTGTCTAACGGGGAGAGAGAAATGACTACTCTCTGAAAAACACTGCCAGTAAAACTTCTTTTTTTTTTCATTTAAACATCTCACTTTTATATATATATATATATATATATTATATATATATATATATGTATGTACGTGTGTTTCTAAATTTCACACATCCTCGAGCATCCTGGTTTTATTTAAAACCCCCAAACACTCGTCGTAACAGCAGTTGTTATTATTATTATTATTATTATTAAGTGATTGGGGGGGAGGGGGGCTAAGTAAAGCAATATCGAATTCGTTAACACAGCGGATCGAGTTAATTGCTTTAGAAAATAACTTGATAAATCTGCCGCTCGGTTGGTAGGGGAACCAGTGGTGGTACGGTGTGGCAAGCAAGAAAAGCAGACCAACAAACTGTTGGGATGTTTATCTAAAACACGAAACTTTGTTAGCAGCTGCTTGAGATAAATACTAGAGGAGGTGGCACGGTTAAAAAAAGAAAAGAAAAGAAAAGCTTTTATTATATACGATCATATGTGGTTTGTTCTTTACATATGATATTGCGTGTGTGTGAAGCAAAAATGGCGACAGGCACATTTTTCTTCGAGTCTTTACGTTTTTTGTTTAAAAAAAAAAAAAAAAAAAGAAAAACTCGCGTTATGATTCTAAATATAATTTTTACGAAAGTATTCTAATAAAAGTAAGACTTTTGCTATGGAAAAATAATACCAGCTCTGTTTTATAGGAAGGATGCAATTGATATATACAATTACATAAAAAGACAGCTAAGCAGTGGGAAGTTGGGCTGTGTGACGCCACAACCAGTTTTCTACCCAGCGCCTGAAATTTTCACATACTGACACATCTGCTTGCCTGACTGACTGACTTGACTTGACTGATCTGGTAGTGGAAAAAAGCTACTTGTAGTCATTGTTAAAGGGGCAAAGAGAACGTGACGGCGAACGACTGGCCGGCCAAGATTGCGTGGTGATGGAGAGAGAAAAAAAAGTAAAACACCAGGCGAACGAGAAGTGAAAGGGGCAGATAATTGGAAGAGGAGGAACGGGGGCGCGAAACTGCTGAGCAGCCTTATTCAGAACCCCCACTTCCCCCCCCAACCCTAGGGAGAAGGAGGAGGGGGGAAATGGAAACCCCCTACTGAAAGTTTAGTATGCGTAAACGGTGTGACTTCCTTCTTAACCAAAAAAAAACAAAAAACAAAAAACTGGCTCGATTTAAGGGTTGCGTTGGACACTTGAACTACGGCCTTATATAAGAAATAAATAAGTTTCATTGACCATACGCAGTTAAGAGGGAGTAAAATAAAAATAAAAAAAAAGAAATAGTAGTATGGAAAACTTACACCTCGGTTCCAAGTATCCGTTCAAGACAAAGATTTTAAAGGAACGGTTCAAATTTCCATACACACACAAAGGAAACTGATCGTAAAACAACCTACACTTTTTTTTTTGGGGGGGGGGGTTAATATCCAATTTCATAAGTTTTATTAGAAATAAATTGATCGATCTTTTAAAAGTTAAATTATCTCGTCTCCGGTAAAAAAAAACAAAAAACTGATTCATTTTTAGAAGAATGTATTTGCTTTGTTTTTTTTAATGACTTTACGAGACATATCGAATACAAAATTGTTTCACGTGTTCCTATATTTTCTTTGTAAACAAATATCATGTGAAACAATTTTTCCCTTAGTTCCACGGAATAAGAAAGTTTTTGTTTTAACTTTAAAAATCCAGTGAAATTATGTAAGGAATTTAATTTTGGTTATTTGATACGTTCGTTAAGATTTATTTAGCTTGAAATTAAAACTAAAAAAGTTTCAAAATTTTTCATTTTTAAAACTTCGTTTTTATATACAGTGTAACCCGGATATAAGTGAGTTGTCGGGACCGGAGAATAAGTCTCTTATATCCGGGTTTGGTCTATTTTGTTTAGGTAAGTATGGCTCTAATTTGGGACCAGAGAAAAATCTCTTATATCAGGGTCTCTTATATCCGAGTTACACTGTATGTATGTATAAAAACCTTAGGTATCGCTTTTCTTCGGAGATACCTATTGCAAAGACCATCAGTATGACATTTTTCTAAGCGTATGGCACAAGGCCTAAAGCAGACAAGGAAGATCGAACTCACTATATATTTTTAGACGTAATCTAGCGAGACAGGCTTGCTAACCATTAGACCACATCGAAGTGTCCATCAAGTATGAAGAATTGAAAGTTTTATAAATAAAAACCTAATAATTTTATTAATATTTATGATATCAGTGTAGGATTGAACTTGCTACAATGGGGTCTGAGATATAAACTTTCAAAGAAATACAAATACTCCAAAATTAGGGACCCGACCAAGAAGCTCTTAAAAAAATATCTGATGTGGGTCGGACAGATGACATTTTATTTTATACTCTCTTTGCATTTCTTTATCAAATCTGGCTATTATTTTATATTACGGGACATCCCCCTCCCCAGTTTTTGGTTTTGTAACTTCATGTTTCTACTGAGAAATCTCACACTATACAAAATAAACTTTATCACTCAACATTCTACTTCTTCAAGATGGAGAATGTATTTATTTCGAAATCAACTGGACATAAAATTTTGTTTCGCAAAAGTTAATTGATCAACTTTGTATTTTAGAACGACTTTAAGATAAAATGGATCTGGCCGTTCGTTAATGTAAAATGGCAGAAAAGTCTGTTTAAAAAATGTATAAAAATCCCTACCGGTGAAATAATTATTCTCCTTTTTCCTCATTTTATTACGAAGCTCAGAAAGAAGAACATCGACCCTGATCAACCCTATACAAAAAAAAAAAAAAAAAAAAAAGTTATGGGGGCCAGAAAGGGAGTTAAACGAAAATAAATCTTTGCCCTTTCACTTGACTAGATCGTATCAGTCGGCCAACCAAAGCGGTGACAATGTGGGTCTAAATTACTGATATTAACATCTCCCTCCAGTGGGAGGCACCCAATACATTTCTGGGTATGGAGAGAGAAAAAAAAAAAAGAAAAAAAAAAAACGGAAAGAAAAGGGGATCCTTACGGTCAGTGTGCAGTGTCTGAAGAAAGAGGTGCAACTACATTTACAAGGGGGTGGGGATTATTCAAATCCTACAAATCACAAGTGTTCCAACTGATAAGGTTACTCAGGAAGAGGAGGAAGGAGTTTTGGGATTGTGAGGGGTTCGCGGACGGTTACCCAGAAGACTCTTCTTACCACACTCCCCGAATATAGCATTATTTTCACAATTTATGAATAAGACAGAATAAGAAGTAAATAATTCGACACCTTTTGTTGCTGACAGCTTGAAGAAATAAATACCAAAAAAAAAAAAAAAACCCCTAAAGAAGAAAGCAAATAAATAAAAAAAACAAAAAACGAAAAAAAAAAAAAAAAGCGGATAAACCTAACGTTTTATTTACAGGAGTTGCTTTCTTCTTGGTACCAAATCGAGTTATGAAACTGACCCAGACAAAGACTGACAGATAAAATATGATTTAAAAGCAGAAAAATAAAGGAATAAATATTTGAAGAAAAAGTATTACGAACAAATGCCGTCACCTCTATCTATCTATCTATCTATCTATCCCTCTATGTCTCTCTCTATGGTATTATTTCTACACTGCTTCCCCCAGAGGTAAAACTCAATCTAATACGGTTCATTACTATTCCACTCTTCTTCTTCCTCTTCCCATAAAAAAAACACACCATTTCAAAGGGAAGTGGGTGTCCTAGCTCTATTTAATGATCTACGAAAGTCCAATCTTTTATTTATTCACCCTTGACTCACCAGTACCTAACGGCTGCTGCACAAGAACGTGTCTCAAAGGGCGACTAAAAACATTCGGGGTCAGAGGCACATTTCAAATTCATTTCTAATTAACTCGTCTAGCTCGTCTTATTTGTCTCCAACTATATCTCCAAATTTAAGTGAAAACAAGTGACCGATATTTAGGGGTTTAGACATTCCATCTCAGCTGTCCCCTTCACGCAGTCACCACAATCTGGTCAAACAAGTACATTTTCTCATTATTAGAGATTGAAAGCGAGAGAGAGAGAGAGAGTACGGATTCTCCCCAAAATAAATGCCTAGAAATTTTAATTCATCTTTTTTAATTTTTCTTTAATATATATATATATATATATATATATATATATAAAATTGCCTACGATATGGTTATTGCTATTTTAAAGCAAAAAGTGAAGGTGATATAGTGAAACACCATTGTGACTTTTTTTTTTTTTTTTTTTAAAGGTACCATTCTGCACACACAACTGGTCCTTGACTAAATTAGACAATGAGACTAACAGCTATTTACTGTTATGACTTTGTCAGCACCTCACCCCGATGATATGTCAGCGACGAGAAATTTTTTTTGCCCGAATGGAGAACAAGTCGATATTTACGCTTTGTCTTTAAGCGTTAGAAAACAATGTTTGTCAATTTCGCTTTCCGAGTTGATCCGTTTTTAGATGACGAGCGTGCGTGTGTTTGGCCGTGGGGGGGGGATAATCTAACATCAATAATAAGAGCATCCCAAGTAGCGCATACGTCAAACTTTGTATAAAGATTACGAATAGTGAGAAAAACGGAAGTCAATTGGTGAAACCTCCTGATGAATGGACTGAACAATTAGAAAAAGGGTTCGCCTATGAAACTCTGGAGTTGAGGTGCTGAACATAGTATCAATCAGCTAAGTGACAAATGTAATATTTGTATTAATCCTATATATATATATATATATATATATATATATGGCCTCCTGAATTAATCCATGTTGGTAAATAGAAAAGCTTTTTTGCTGAGACTGGAAAAAAAAAAAAAAGAAGAAAAAGAAAAAACTTGTTTAATCCGTTTGTAATTCCCGAAACATGTTTTTCGGAGTAACATTAATCATTTTGTATATGAGATACACAATACAGACGGAATTTCACAGAGAAAGTTGTATTCCGAGTGTAAAGTATATAAATAAATAAATAAAGAAAAAGTCATTTTATAAATGTTAATTCAATTAATTCTGTCGGACACTTTATGAAACTTACAAGAAAAGTCAACACACAAGGACATTTATGATTGTACAGGGTCGGATTTTATGCTTCACTGTAAATGTGTCCACCGCCTCCTGCTTTCTCAACTGAGACACCCAGGTCGAGAAGAAAGTCCCCGGGTGGGTGGGACAAGGGGGCGTGGTGGGGGGCATAATTCTTTTAATCTTTTTTTTTTTTTTTTTTTTAACCCTAACCCACCTCAGTTTTACACAAGAGTAAAAAAGAACAAAAAAATCAGATGTTACTCGCCACAACATTAGCCTTAAAGGCAACCCCTAAAGGGCTGGATTTCTTTTCTTTTTTTATCCGCCTCTTTTTTTTCTTTTCAAAGTTTAAAAGGGTAATACTAACATTTAAAAAAAAAATGCTTGCTTCAAGCATTCCGTTGAAGTGAGGAGATTCTGTATAAAGCTTTAAAAGTTTTATCGTGTGTGTGTGTGTATTTCTCACCATACAGCGTGAAAAAAAAAAAAGAAAGATCTACAACATAAAGGGAGTGTTTAATAAGAACGTAATTAAAAAAGCGTCCAAATAATTGGAGCACCTCGGCGTGACCGTTGTTCTTCTGTGCCGTTCTTGTTCCACCATCCATTTACGCAAACCCCACTAGCTATGTCCTGCGTAGTTTTCCTCCGTCCCTCTCGCCTTCAAGCTGTCCTGTGAGTATCAGATTTTCTAAGCCTTCTTTCCTCATTGAGTGCTGTAGAAATTTCAATTGTCTCTGCCTAATGCTAAGTATAAGTATCCTTTTTCCATTTTCTTTAAAACTTCATCGTTGCTCACATGTTCGGTCCATAGTATTCTCAGCATCCTTTTTTTTTTCGTTCTTTACTGAATGTGCCTTGTGCCAAACTTAGTAAATTTATAATTAACAGTCATAGTGAAACGTTTCTGTTTAAAAGAAATCACTGACATTAGATCCAAATCACCCAAATAATTCAGGTTTGCTCGGATTTAAAAAGTAGATTGAACTGAGAATGTTTCTTTTTCAGCACCCCGACATAATGAAGTAATTTTAAATGTTCAACTGTGAGTCTTTAAATTTATTCCCTCTCCTCCCACATATTTTAGTTCTTTCAGAGAATCGTTTTGTGTTTTTTTTATCCAGGTTTCGTAAAATATCTCCGAATAGTCTGCCATTGTCATAACAAAGATACTGCCACCTAGCGTCATCAGTACACGGGAGATAACTGTAGCACAGTAAAAATAGTTACACACATTTATATACATTTATAAGCATATATGATTAAAAAGAGCCGACAAGATCTGTCTGTTTAATTTTTGATTGTATTTTCCCAATTTTCGCATAAGTTGTTGAGAGAGAAACAGAAAGAAATGACGGTCTGCTGAAAAATTTTCGGCTGGACCAAGAAGTCCTTACCTCAGTAAATTCTGTTTGTTCATATTGTTAGATTTTAGGAAGTAGACGGAACCTACCACGTTATATATATATATATATATATATATATATATATTATACTATATATGGAGAGAGAAAGGCAATAAAATCACTGTACAGTTACTTACAATTACAAGACAAAGCAATTAATCAACAGTCCAGAAATTATTATTAAAATGGTTTTGGTAATAATAATAAAATTTTATGGTAAGCAATAAAAATTAATCACTGATACTGTTCAACCTTCAAGGATTTGTTTTTTAAATTACAAGTAACTGTATAGTGATTTTCTTTGCGACTATATATATATATACACACACACACAGACAGACAGAGACAAAATTTCAAGATTTTGTACAGTACATTCGAACGGCCTTTGAGGCTACGCTTTCACAAGAAAAACTAATTTAAAAGTGACGGTGGAAACTATGTATTAGAATTCGTACCATATATACATTTTTGATAAAATCTAAAAGAATAAAAATGAGTGGGGGTGCATAATCGAAGAAAAGAAGGGTTTTTTTTTTTCGTCTCTTTTTTTTCTCCTTTTCTTTTGCCCAAATTAACTTAAGAGATGACTAGGATTTTAAGGGAAAAGGAGTAAAAAAAAAAAAAAAAAAAAAAAAGCAAAAAAAAGAAGAAAAAAAAAAAGGACAAAAAAAAGAGCAAAAAAAAAGAAAGGACAAAAAAAAAAGGAGCAAAAAAACGAAAGGATAAAAAAAAGACACAAAGAAAAGAAAGGATAAAAAAAAGACAAAGAAAAGAAAGGATAAAAAAAAGACACAAAGAAAAGAAAGGATGAGAAAAAAAAAAAGGAATGAAGGGAAAAAAGAGGTGGGGGGTGAAAAGTGTCCATTTCGACACAGAGCAAAATGAAAAGATGTCAGAAGTTGAAAGACAAACGAAAAAAAAAAAAAAAAGTATAAAAGAAAGAATATTCAGGTCAGAGGAAGTCGAGAGACCAAACGACACAGGAAATTATTTGCGTCTGGTAACACCTTGTGGACATCATTTTTAAACAGATACCTTAGCTAAGTACATTACACAATCTTTGTGGGGGTGGTACAAGTGGCAAGTGTTGGCTTCCGTAATTATAGAGTTTAATCAAAAATTTCAGAGGACAATGACCCCCACCTCACATGAAATTCTTGTGGGGGGCGGTAGGGAACCGAGGGTGAGCTCCCAGTCCTGCTCACTTCACATCAGCCAAATACTGCACTCTGGTGTGTCAAGCAAAATAGTACATTGTTGGCTATAATAAACATTGTAATCAACTTGTGTTTAAAGGGAACTTGGGTGGTTGGCGGAGTGGGGGAGTGAAGCTGAAAGTTAGTGCACCTCAAGTATGGTGAGACGAGATGAGTTTATTGGGTCAATATTGACTCATGTGAAATATTTGGTGTCCTTGTCAGAGATGAGACAAAATCGTGATGACGAATACTACAAACGAAAATGCAAACATTAAAAGCCTTTCAATAAGCGAACAATACAAAAATTTTCAAGTAAACGAAAAATCAATTTAATAAAAATTCACCCCGAAAAATAATATTAAATAACTAAAGAAACAAACAGCTAAAATTAACAAACTTAATATATCAAGTTTTTAAGTACATACTAATGGAACCAATTCTATTGCCTAATAATCGTTAAAATCCGTAAATGTTTCTGCAAATAAATTATCTACATAATTTATGTTTAATTATTGATTTAATTGTCATTAGTTAAAAAAAAAAGTGTGTGTATATGTGTGTATGACACTGTCACAAATTCAAACAGAAAAGTCTAATCATTTTCAGTTCAAACCTAAGGTTACCATATTACCTTATTGTACATAGACACAGATAGAATATTCTCTACGGTCTCCTGCAGAAACGGTGAAAACAACAAAGTACCCTCAAGACAAGTTTAACAGAGAATACGATTATGAGAGTTTGTGTTAATTTTTAAACATCACAAAAACCAGAAAATGTTTCTTGAGGACAAGGGGTAAAAAGTACCAAAAACTGACTGCATTTTTTGTTTGTTTCTTTCTTCCAAATTTTACCATTGAGATTCCACACAGGAAAGGACACTCAAAAGAATGAGTCTATAGGTAGGATTTTAACCAAGTCACCCAAAGTCTTATTTTGGGGTATCAAGCTTGGCTGCTTTGAAGGAAAACGAGTCTTTGAAACCCTCACAAAGAGCATCAAACATGGACATCTGTCACAAAAATCCCTCAACCACTGAGAAAATATACATACTCGTCAATTAGTAAATATTTTTTGATTCTGCATATTCCAATAATCAAGTCAGACTGCTACTATGTAACCTAATGCTCACGTATTAGAGAGGACGTGGGCGCCGCCAAGGATCCACTCAACTATTTTCCCTGGATCTTAAGATGATCAAGAATACAAAAGCTCTTTATAGAAAAAAATGTAAAGCTACAAACAAAGGATTTTTACACAGACAAAAAAAAAATCAAATGAAAATTAATGTTTAAGAAAATTAGGTACTTCCAAAGATTCGCTAAAAAATGAGCATACTACAATGAAAAAATGCCCCAAAGTTAATAAAAACAAAGTTTTATTGTCAAAATTTTTGTTATTATTAAGAAAAAAAAAAGACCAAATTATTTTTTATTATTAAATTTTATTTTTTGATCTTTTTTAGAACCTTTGAAATTTTCTTGCATCAACAGGTGACCATAAATTAGCATGGGAAATATAACAGATAACTGTTGAATTTTAATAAAACTTTCAGGACTTTTTTTTTTTTTTTTTTTAGAAATGAATGAATTTATTTAAATGTGTCTGTTTTAGAAATCTTTTTATATATATATATATATATATATATATATATATATATATATATATATGTTAATCTCCACTTATTTAATTTTATGAAATTTTAGAAAATACTTTTTTGTAGTGTTTAATGTTTATATTAGTCATAAGGAAAAGTCCTTGGAGAAATTAAATCATGAAAATTTAAGAAAAAAAATCTGCTCTAAATTGTAAAATAAAAAATGCAATACAACTAAAACATTATTTAATTAGAAAAACTTTTAATTACATTTAGGTATAAAATACATTATGGGCATTATTGTCTTCAGAAAAAAAAAAATTCCAAACATATGTCCCTCTGTAGAGTTCTTAACACCTCATAAAGACACCCATTTCCGTGTTAAAAAGACTTTTTGCTTAAAATATTGCAGAAAAGTAATATTTGTTTAAAATCAGATTAATTAAACTCTGAATCAGCTAATCTTTCTCAAATAATATTTAGTCTAGTAGTGTGAAATTAAAACTAAAATAAAAGCTTCAAGAAAGATTTTTAATTTTTCAAAATGCACTTTACATCTTTGGTATCATTTATTCATTGGAGTTATCTAAAAAAATTGTCTAAATCCATGAAGTCATTGTATTTAACAAGAGAACAACATCAGCAATTATCATTATTTATCCATGGTTAAAATTTACAATAAACAAACATTGTACATCAATGCAAAACTTTATTTTAAATTCAGTTGTTTAAGTTTTAGGCAAGTTTTTTTTTTTGACTTGGTAAAATGCTAAGTTTTGGAATCCAAGAAATTTTCTACAATATTAAAAAAATAAAAAAAATTGAGCTATATTTTTTTTTTTAATTTAATGAAATTCTTAAAAAAAAAAAAAAAAAAACGATGGGTAGGACATGTGGCAAAAGCAGAATATTTTTTTTTTTATATAGAAAAAAATTCCATAAAAAAGTCACATTTTTTTCTATAATAGTTTATATCTCATAATGTATATATAAAAAAAATATGTTATTACAAGATAATTTGAAAAATAAAAATATTCCTTTTTGTACAAAAATAAAAATTAAATCTTCCTTTTTCACCAAAATGCAATTCGTTATAAACTCAAATACAGTTTCCTCATGTATTTTTAAATTCATTTTTCTATTATTTTAAATTTTTGGTAAAAAACTGGTAAAGTTATGGAATTCCAACCCATTTGAACCTGGAGGGTAAAACAAATTTGGCAAACAATGCAAGAATTAACTAAATAAATGCTAAATTAAAAAGAAAAATCGAAAGAAAATCCTTTGTGGCCGTTTTGAAAAATTCCATCCAACCAAAATCTTCTCCAAGAATCAATGCTCTGTATTAGCATCGATATTAATAAAAGACTTTTTTGTCTTTCTTGAAAGGAAAGCAAAATTAAACAAAAAGCAGATTTCAAACTGAATCCATCATGTAAAAGATACAAAGATAAATAGAAAGGGGGAGGGAAGAATCTTGTATGTTTTCATATCTGATCTTGTCTGTCTGTCTCAACAGAAAAGAATGGCAAAGCCAAAATAACAGAAGAAAATCAAAGAGAACATGAAACATCGAAGAAGGCAATACTTGATAGGCAAGAATCAATTTTATTACACATAACGAAAACAAAGAAACAAGCATCATGTGTAGAGAGAGAAGAAAAAAAAAGAAAGAGAGAGAGCTGTTGTTTGAAGAAGCAAGAAAATACAGTATACACAAACAGAATCCCTAACACTGCCAACACACAAGGGAAAAGGAAAAAAATATAATCAAATGCCAAGAGAATTGCTAAACAAACAAATATTTTTTTTTTCTTTTTAATAATCTTCAAGAACAAAAGCACAAACACCAACAAGTACAAAATACTCTCTGGGGTTAAAAAAAAAGAAAAAAAAGAAACGGATTTGTAGATTAAGGTTTATCATCTTGAAAAAATGAACAGAAGAAATAATTATATATGTAAGCTACAAAATGATTCCTTTTCACATCTGTTATGTAGTGGTGGGAACATTAACAAACCTTTGTACTATTGTGAAAAAAGAGAATATCTTTTTAAAAAATTATATAAAGATAAGAAAAAGTAAATCTTTAAGCAGACACACAATGATTGGTGGTGGTGGTGGTGGTGTTGGGTAGACTTTAAGCATGCAATTAAAAGACACACGCAGAGAAATGGAGGAGAGAAATAAAATAAAAAAAAGATTTTTTTTTTTTTTTTCATTTCTTCAAATATTGTTTTCCACTCTGTCAACTTTAATGTATTATTGATATATGAGAATGCCTTACTATTGTTTCGAATCAAAACCCCTCCCCAGCACCATTTCAGATTGTGAATCAAATCTGAAACATGGCTGCAAGGTAAAATCTACAACCAGCAAAGCCAACCTTGCAAGAAAAGAAAATGAGAGAAGGGAGGGGGGGGAGAAAGAAAAGAATTCTATTTAACAAGGAATAAAAAGATGAGGAACTCAGGGGGTGGACAAGGAATAAGGAGGTGATGAGACAACAGAGGCAAAGAGAAAACATTAAATTAATATTAAAAAAAAAAAAAGTGATAAAATTCTTAATTTGAATTAAGGGCCCCAGGCAAAGAATATTTAGAGAGAAGACAGCAATGGGGAGAATTCAATCAACCCTTCATCAATTGTACACTACAGGAAATAATTCCCTCCACTCTTTCTTTTAACATAATTTTATTTTATTTTTTTTTTAAATAATCTTTGTTCTATTTTAAACCAACTTGATATTCATTTTCCATCAAACCAAAACAAGGGAAGTAATCAGAACTACAACTTATTTTTTCCCCATAAAAATTACACAAGAAAACTATATTTAGAAATTCAATAATAAACACTTTAAAGTTTCAAACCCATAATGACTGGAAGCAAGAATTTCTTGAGCACTTTCTTTTGTTGTTGTTTTTAACTGCCTTTTCCCTTAAAATTATTGTTATTTTTGTAGAAATTTTTTATTAACATTTATGAAGTGGAAGCAGTTAAAAGTTTTTGGCCTGAACCACTTGCCAAAATCCAACCAAAGAGCAAACATTAGAATTTATTTTTGAATCACTTATTGGTTGGATTGGGAACTTTTCAACATCCTCCAAAGCAAATTGTCATTGTTTTAATTCAACAAATATTGCAAAACAATATTTTTTAATTTCATTAACAAAAAAAAAAAGAGAGATAAATTGGAAATTAAAAAAAAAATCCACAGAGGACAAGAAAAAGTTTGCAAAACATAGAATAATCAATTGTGATCATCATTTTGAAATGTTTGCATTTACATTTCACATTCTAATATTCTCAAAAGCTTGTTTTTCTTCTTCTTTTGCTAGACACACACATACACACACAAGGTATGTAATTAAATAGAGGATGATGTGTTTACAGCAATTATTATAGCCATAAAGTATTGCAATAATCAGATTGGAAAGCTCAAAGGAAAAATTATCCAATTTTGTAATTGCTTTCAACTACAATGGGTGTATGATAGTGAAAAGACAGAGAGACTCACCTTCACATCAATTAACAAGTTTAATTTCAGCTTTGAAAGAGAGGAAGAGAGAACAATGACTTCTTCATTTCATCCTCCAAGAACCCCCACCTCAACAAATCTTATTAGAATAAATCAACAGAATTTACACATTCTATAATGGAAGAATTCCAATATAGAATTAATGAAAGACAAATTACATTTTTTGCAAATCATCTGTTATAAATGAATTTAGCCATACATATATTGTATATAACATATATTCTACTACATTATTTATATGCAAGAACACCACATACATATATGCACAGAATTTGATGCGTATGTATACAGTTACACATCGATAAGTGATAGCTGTATTGATACACTCTCCTCTAGATAAATTATCAAAATGTGAAAAATGTCCATTTTGTTCACATTTGAAACAAATATTTCAACATTGAGAGAATTTACTTTTCTATCTTTCATGAATCCTTCAAATACATGAAATACCTTCCCAAAAAACACAGCTTTGCCATTATTCTCTTCTGAACATAACCATTGTCATAAAAGAGAACAGATAATTATCCATTAAATAGAGGCATATATATATATATATATATATATATATATATATATATATATATATATATTAAATTTAGAATTCAATAGAAATTTAAAAAAATAATAATAATTAGTCTTTGCTGATGCATTGAGATTAAAACAAATTTACAATTTGAACAAAATAGAAAAATTAATAATTAAATAAAGTTTATATTTGTTGAATATGACTAGAAGGATTTGAGAAAAACTGTTGGTTTTAATTTAGATGTTATTTGCCTTTCAACTTATGAAGTGGATTCAGAATTCATGACAATCACCTTTGAGATAAGCGACTACATGTCTGAAGAACTACAGGGTCAACATAAGAGTTAACAGGTGAGAATAGACATTAATTGAAATTTCTGTGACTTTACCTGTTCAGTACTAATGTAAATTATGTAACATCCCTTTATTTAAATTCTCACCTTGTCTTCATTTTATTCTTCACACACACAAAAAAAAAAAAAAAAATTACTTGTACGAAAAATGTTAACATTATAGAAATATGAAATTGGCAAACTGATTGCAATTTCATTTAGTACTAATGCGCTTTGGAAAGGATGAATCCACTTTTCATATTAGTTCAGGTTGGCTGCTGGTACCGTGTGGCTCAATACAACCTGTTGCATTTTACTTAGGCAAGAGTGGGTTACTACCAAGTAATCCTCATTGCCCTAAAAAAAAAAAAAAACATCAATGACTAAGCAATGTATTTTGACAATCTACTCAGTAATGAAATAATTTGATTTGACTTGAGAAATCTTAATAGCGTGAAGCTGAAGTGATTTGGGTTTTTTTGATTCAATGAATGATGGAAAGCTATTCTGATGGATTAAGAAAAAATTAAATTAAACAATACCTTGTAATGTTTATTGATGGAATAAACGTGAAGTTTCATTACTAATAATTTAATATCTACATTTTGTTGAATGTCACTTTATAATAGGATTGTTATTTGAAATAGAAAATGTCATTTTGACAAATTCGTTGTACATGACGTGAAGTTCTAAAGATATTAAAAGCATGAGTTACAAAGAAATTGACAAGTCATAGAGAGAGTGATAAAGAAGACAGAGAGAGAGACAGACAGAAATTGACACATAAGAGAACTGAAAAATCAGAGGGAGAGAGAGAACGTCAAATCAAAGTGATGTAAAATTGACAAATCCAAGAGAGACAAAGACGTAAAATTGACAAATCCGAGAGAGACGATATTCAGTCACCCCCCCCCCCACAAGGGCGTCATGGGGCACAAGGCTTTTTTAACGTGGGATCTCCGAGTCTGTGGGCCCAGCCAAAAATATGCCCATTCAACCCGTATAAACGGGTTCAGGGCCGCTCTACCTCCCCGAAGGAGACTCCGCCCTTCGGCGTAGCTTCCTTCGGGTTCCTCTCGCCTGAAGGCAAAGAGTTCAACCGATCAGCCAGTCGAGAGAGACAGAGACGTAAAATTGACAAATCCGAGAGAGAGGGAGATGTAAGATTGACAGTGAGAGAGAGAACAAACTGACAATTCAGAGAAACAACAAAATTAACAAATGAGAAAGCGAGAGAGAGAGAGAGAAAGAGTGACAATGAAAAAAGTCAGAAAATTCTAATAAAGTTAGTAGAAAGACTTAATCAACCCCAAATTCATAGATTTATTATTTGATAACGAAGAGAAGAAGCAAGTCATGACAGAGAAAGACAATGGGTTGGCCTGGAAGAAGCAATTACAAAGTCCACAAGTAAAGAGAAGAGTGCCAAACTGGCCGTTCCTCATTTTAATCAGCCTACATTCAGATTGTTGGCCCAACAGAACTGGAGGTCAGTTGTCACAAAAGATTGAAAAATTGAGCAGAAATGAAGCTATTCATCTGAATGGCTGGTTAAAAGTAATTAAGCATGAACAGAACTGCAAGAAATGTCTGTCCACTTGAAGCAGTCAACACTAAAACCTCTATTCTTACCCAAGGAAAGTAGGTGAACTTGTAATGACTGTATTAAGTTTTTTTTTGGGGGGGGGGGGAATGGGCTCCAGACACTTGATCTGATCAAGTTGACCACTCAGCAACTGACCCTAAAAGATTTTCAACTGGCTACAAACAGAAAGGTTAAGTGAATTCAGTGGGTGGAGATGGTAAACTTTGACTTGTCATCAAAATTAAACCATTACAAGATAAAATATTTATACAGAACTGATTCCCCCCCATCCCCAGATACATAGGAAATTTTTTTAAAAATATATTTGAAATCAAATGAAAATGTTGGAAACTAGCAAAAAAGAAAACATTTACTTTCTAATTAATCATAAAAGTATGAAGAAAACAAAGAAGAAAACTTTTACTTTTTCACAAACTTCATGATAGCAAGAAAAATGTTTAATAAATCAAAAAATTATAAGTCCAGTTTATAACATTTTTTTTCTTTTTGAGTAGATATATAATGTTCTTAAGAAACTTCTGACTCTATTAGGACAATATAGTCAAATATTTCCTGTAAATTTTCTTTATATCCTAGCCAAGAAATGAACAAATCATGGCTTGAGTCAAATAAACAGGATATCAATTTTTTTTAAATTCACTTTCTGAAAAAAAAAAAAAAAAAAAAAAAAAAAACAACTGCACGGTGAGACAAGATTTGGAGAATTGAATAAACTTCAAAGGACAATTTTTCTCAGAATTAAACTTTAAAGAAACTACAAATAATAATTATGAAGGAAAAGTGAAAAGAAAAAAAGAAAACAAAATTAGAAAAGTTTGCCTGTTAAGGTCTCTAATTCTGCTCCAAATAGGGAGTGAAAAATGTTTACTTTCAGACCTAACTCATATGCTAAATGATTGTAAATGAAATACATTTAAAAAGGAAAAAAGCAAATTCAAATGCTGACTTTATTTTTGAATGAGAAATATTCAATTGTCAAAGATTATATCAAAGAATTTTTCAGCAATTCAAATTAATCAAGTGAATTTTTAGAAAAGGTTTTAAAATCAAAAAAATAAAATGTGTAAGAGGATGTAGTTTAATAGTGGGTGTGTCAGTAGGTGTGGCCATAATAAAAGAGGGTGGACATAAAAGCCAGAGAGAGACAGAGAGTCTTAGTTATTCAAATAAACATTCAGTCAAAAGTTAACAAAAACAAAAAACAATGCTTTTTTTAAAAAAAAGAAAAAAATTCTAACAGACAGGTATTTATTTGAGGAGGCAGGGATGTGATATTTTTTCTCTTCAACATTTCAGTTGATATCATATCACCTTTACTTATAGAATAACGGTTAACAAACAGGCCTTATGAACCATTCACTAGTGAATTTATACCTCACCTGGTGCTCCATTATTGCAACCGAAGCTTTATAAATACTTATGCCTTTGATCAGAATTTTCCTCATTGTTACCAAAAAAAAAAAAAAATTAATTAAATTTAATTAAGATTTGAAGATCAAAATAAATCTCTCTCTCTCTCTATATATATATATATATATATAAAATCCACTGATAAGGTCTGTTTGTTTAACTATTTGTTTTTCCAATTTCTTAATGAGATTTTGTTTATCATTCAAAATTTGGAAAGACAATAAAAAGTTGAATAGACAGGCTTTGTCAGTGGCATTTAATAGAACTTGTTTGAATTAATTCTTGCTGCTTAAATATTTACCATATATATATATATATTTGGCATGGCTGTTGATAGGCATCAAAATCCAAAAAAAACATGGAGAAAATTCAATGACACAAATTTAATGAAAATTCATTTGTATACACAAAATCAAAAACACGTATGCATGCAGGTGGTGTTTAAAATTCACAAATAGAATCTATTATTTCATTTGGGTGAAAACTGAAATAGTTTTACCCTGGAATTCAACTAAACACACAAATATGTATTATCAATATGACATTGGAAATGCATATTAATGAAAAAAAAAATTTTTTTTTTTTTGTTTTCCTGTCTTAAAAGATTTTATCTTTGTTTCAAATATTTTGTTTTCTTTTTGTTACCGAGCATGATGCATTCTTCAATTTCAGACTTGGCTTGCAGATATGCTGAAGTACATTTAAAACATTTCTGCAACTGAAAAATATAAAAATTCTTTGTCTTTCTCCCTCTCCCCATCGCCACAACAGATGCTCAAGACACCTTGCCTACATTTCCCAACATGCAACACGTACACCCAAATTTATACTCAGCATGATACAATTTAATCACATCAAATGTATTTTCACTTGCAGCTGCTGCTCGTGGAATCTTATGACAAAGAACAAAATTCTTCACGATACACCTGATGATATACTGGTTGCCATGACAACCAACTACACATAACTAGTTCTAACAGGAAAAATATGTAGCATTTGCAACTGAGATAAACAGTGTGTTCAATTTCAGAGCGGCTTTTCTTAGCACCACCACCACCCTTCTCTCATTCGCTCTCATCATTCGTAGCGTAAAGAGAAGATGGCAAAGAATCAGTTGGACATTAATACAATTTATCCACATCAAAAGTAACGGACGTGATGCTTTTGAATGAAATATCAGGAAGTTGATTTGATTCAGGGTTGATGGAGAATCTTGTTGATAAGTAGGTGAACATTCTCTCACAGGTGAAAAGGCGGGGAGGTGATAAAAAAGACAAAAAGGTAGAGAAAAAAAAAAAAAGAGACAAACGGCAATGATGGAAAGAAACGTAAAACAGGTGAATTGACAAAGATGTACAATTAGTAAATAAATTCCCAAATTATGTTGTATATCAGAGGAGGAGACACAGAAAAGCACATCAAATGTGATAATCAGACAGGCTTATGAAGGTGTACTGACACTTAGAAAGTGTATAACACATGCTTGTGTAAAAAATTGTTAGAAAATTATTTTCATCAGAAAATTAAGTGAAATTGGATTTCAAGTAAAAATCTATAAAGCTGAAAACTCATGACTGCATTTCATTTACTTGTAAAACACAATAAGCCCTCAATAATATTAAAAAAACAAAATTACAAATAAAACATGACTCAGGAAGTAAAGTTCAAAGTAAAATGTGGCAGGTTCTCTTTAAAAAGAAAGTACTAAATAAAATTAATTTTAATTTAAACAATTTTAGAATTAAAGAAAAAAAAATCATCAATAATTTAAAAAAGTAATGGCAAAAAAAAAAAAAAAAAAAAAAAAAAAAGACATGCTAAAAGAATTCTTTTCAACAACAGGTGTTTCAACAAACATTCATTATTGGAATGATTTTGAGAAACACAATTCTAATTAGCACCTGCAGTTCAAAAGAGAATCCACTGGAGTAATATTGTTCCCAAAATGGCCAAGTCAGAGAAAATCTTTTAATTATTTCCAAAAGAGAAATAGTATAACCAATATTAATGAATTAACAAAACACACACACACACACACGCAGGTGACTCAATTTATCTATAGCACAAGATATTGTTGTAAACTAAATTTTTCATCTAAAATTTTCACAATGATTAATATTCCTCACTGAATTTGCTACCTTTCTTGACAAGGAAAGAGATTATGCCAAAAATAAATATTTATTGTGTAAAATAGATGTTTTTTTTTGTTTTTTTTTATTAGTAACCTACAGACACGGACATACCTTCATATGTATTTATACAATTTGATGTACTTATGTATACATTATGCATAATTTTTCATCAAGCGAGGTGTTGTTCAAACAAGACAACATACACAGGTAGACTGCATAAGTATATCCTGTCGACAAGCAAATATTAGAAGAAAAAATGCCAGGTGCATGTTTAATGTGCAGCAGGTTAGCTGAAGGCAGGTAATTATGATTACAACCTTAAATAGTGTGACCAATCTAAGTTTGTACAATTGGAAGAATGTATAGAGGAGAAGAGAAACATGGGGGGGGGGGAGGGGCAAAACAATATTTCAAGGGATGTTTAGTCATTTTGTTTACTGTTGTATCAACATGAATTCCCCCGTGAAAAACAACTTGCTCTTATTAGGTAATTTATTTGAACTAGCATCTTTATTTTTATTGTTTTGATCACCATATTTTGTCTGGTTGAATCACTGATTTTCCTCAAGTGTGCAGACATCATATCCAGCAATTTTCAATGTTTTGTTTTTTTGGTTTTTGAAATTTTATCAAAGTCACTTGACAAGTGAAGAGAAGAAAGAGAGAAAAAACAAATTTGGACTGAACAAAAGTCCAGCAAAAGTAATGTCAGAGGATTTGTTGGTCAAAATGTAATGATCAAAACAATAACAATGATGATCATACTAGTCAGACTAATGCTGATAATTCCATATTAAAATTGTTTGCATTTGTGATGAAAAAAACAAAATACCTTCAATGTTTGACAACCACTTTTGCTAAACAATTTGTGTGATGATGATAAAGCAGAAAAAAAACATTAGGATGAAGCAGTCAAGTGCGTTCATGACAAGATGAATATTTTGACAACAATGACAAAATTAAAAACAATGAAGCAAAGTGTATTTTCTTAAAACTTGTTTAACAGGATTAGAGGCAAAAAAAAGAGTCAGGACCCCATACAAGAAAAATTGGAGAAAAAGTGTCTATTAAGGAAAAAATAAAAAATATATTTCCAGCAAAAAAAATTTTTTTTTTTTCTCCTCTTTGTAAAAATATTTGTGTTCCAATTAATGGAATCCTATGAATGATATGGACAGTTAAAGTTGAGAAGTAAATGAGAAGACTTAAAGTTTGCCAAGACTTTATATCCTAACTTTGAGGTGATTCATTGGAATACAACAATTGAAACAATTTTCTATTTTTCTTAATTAACTGGAAAACCTCTAATTTCCCACTTAAAAAAATATCCCCAAATTATATATTTGCTTACACTTAGAAGAGAAATAGCACATTGGGTTGGAAAGAGAGCAACAAGTGGGTGTTTGGGGGGGGGGGGGGGGTGAAGAGCTTATCTCACCTGACAAGTAAAAATCCCACACCAACCATCTGGGAAGGATTCTGTTGGCAGTACTTCCTTAAAGACAACAGTAAAAAATCCAGTTTGCAAAAATCTTGCAAAAGGTGGTTTGTAGCATGAAATCTAGCAGAGAGTTATCTACCACCACCACCGCCATCCTTACTACTGAGACCACTATTTAGTGTACTCATGATAGTTATAGTAGAGTTAGTAGTGATCGGTGTCTATTGTGGCCCAGTTTAATAGTATGCACCGTCCCTGCCACAGTTACTGCTAAGGTAGAGAAAGGTGGTAACGTGTTGGCCAGCTAACATGGTTTTTCAATGCTGTTGCTACTGCTGCCAAAGAAGGAAGACAACGACGAATGCTTATACATGGTTGACAGTAATCACAGTGACTGAGATAGAGGGGCTCTGTTGTAATAGCAGTAGTCAGCCGATAATTTGAACAAACGCGCATGCATAGTGCAAAGTGTAAGCAAAGGAGAAAAAGAACAAGTGCACACATTCAAGTGTTATGGCTTCAAATTGACTGGTACAAGAGGTGTGCACTGATATAACATCATCTTTACTTCCTTCCATTCAGGGATGCATATGTGCTTACATGCACACACACACGCACACACACAAAACTATGTAGATTTCAATAAAAAAAAAAAAAAATTATTGCAGATATATTTGCTTGCCAACAGGGAATGAAATTTGGATGTAAGAATAATGTGGAGATTTTTTTTTTTTTTTTAATCATTTCACTCCAGGCAAGGAAATAAAGCCACTAAGATGCTGAGAATGAAAGAAACAGGGAGGACCATAAAAGAGAAGGATTCAAGGAAATAAATGATGATGATGATGATTGCAATTAATTTTCTGAAGATCATAGTTGACAAAAAGAAAAAGAAAAAATCAGAAAACCAGAAAAGAATTCCACAAGCAAGAAGTGCAAGTAAAGAAACTATTAGCAAAGAACTTATGGTTACAAGTAGTAATTAAGACAGCAAAATCATGAGACCTAACTGACAATTGAGTACTGCACTTAAATTAGTGATGTCAAGGCACCAATGGAGAAAGCTGATCAGAACAATTACCATGAAAATATTTTTAGAAGAAGCAGTGGAAAAATAGGCAAAATGCAGCAGTTCTAGGAAAAGGAAAAAATAAATTCCTTTTTCTATTTCTTGTAACTGATGGCATTCTTCAGACTTTTGGTTTCTTTAAACAGCAAAATAACCCCAGCAATACTCAAATATTTTTGGCACCCCTCTTTATTTTACTAGACATATTAATGATGGAAATTACACATCTCTAAAAAACATAAACAAACAAATGAAGAAAATTCTTTTTGAAATCATGACCCCAACCAATATTGCTATCCCTGGGAAACAGCATCAGACAACTCATGGGTAAGGTTAAAACAGGCTGAGAACCTTGTAACATTTTATTTTCAATTTATTGATTCCGATCTCAGAGAGCAATTCTTAACCACCTGCACCAAGTGGATTTTTATAAATCTATAGCTTTATACAAGTTACCATATATATATATATATATATATATATATATATATATATATATATATATATACACACACACACACACACACACACACACACACACACACACACTCCTTAAAAATCAGGAGGTCAGTTGGATCCACTACCTTGTTTCAACCTTATGGTATCCTCAGGCAATTTTTATCAAATGAACTCTTAATGTTTTATTTGTTAAAAAAAAAAAAACTAATGAATGCTATATTGATATTTAATAACACTGTTTCCCGGTCTGATTAAACTCTGACCATTTTATATAAATATATATAAATGGTCGACAGCTAAGCAATTCCTGTTGCAGACACCTTCTTAGGCACATGTATATTTGTTCAATATTCACAGAGCCCATCAACAGTTTATTATGCTGCAACAATGCAGAGTTTGTGGGAGACAGAGAGCACATAATCTGGTGTGGTCATCAGCTTGAATGAGGCCAGTATGCACAAGCCATTTGGTCATGATAATTTCTGCTATCACAACCATTGTGATAGATATATGGAAAGAGTTGAGCAGCAGAGAAGGATAAGTACACATTTTTTCCAGCAATCATAAAAAAAAGTCATGTAACTGAGATAGTTACATTGCTAAGTCACTAGTGCACTGAAATTGATTCTAACTGACGCTTCAGAAATGTGGCCTTGTGCCAGGTTAAACTAATCTTAATGAAGAGTGATTCAAACAGTTTTTCATTAATACAGAAAGATTATATAAATAATCCTCTTTGTGCACAAATTTGCTTTGTGATCAGGAGCCAATCAAAATAATTTAGTTTTCATTTATGGGGGTGAGTCAGTATTGTAATTTGTTTGTTCAAACTTGTGTGCTTGTGGATAATTTTTTTTAAACAATTTTTGACAACTAGAGTAAAATAAAAAATAAAAACCAAAACAGAAATCAACAGAAGAAAAAGAAAAAATATTCTTCAGGAAGACAAATTATAGAGATATAAAAAAAAAAAAAAAAAAAATTTTTTTTAAATTGTCTATAACTATTAGAAGCACCATTAAGCAAAATTCTTCACCTCTAGTTTATATTTTTCTTTTTTAAAACTATTTTTGCAGCTAACATTAAGAAAACATGGGCGGAAATGAGACTTCTTGAGCAGGATGCGTGTAAGAAATACAGGCACCACCAGCTGGGTGCATTTTAATGACTATACTCAAAGTTATAAATGAGAATGAACCAAAAACTTGCCGTAAAATAAAATATGCTAAGAAGGAAAAAGGAAAAAAAAACAAAAACAAAAAACACTGGACGACAAGATAAAGTAAGAGAAATAAAGAGTAAGAAGAAAGAAAAAAAAAAAAAAAAGGAAAAAGTTGGTCTGAGTGGGTGGGAAAGATAGGAGAAAGTGCTTTTATCCCCACTGATCTATTCCCCTAACCCACCAACTTCACTTCCATTTCATGTGAAAAGCCATCTATATAGATGTATGATATCTACACAATATTTCCATCACAAAATTCTGTTCACAACATCATATCTGGCTATTACCAAGGAGAGGACGTAAGGAGCAAGAGGAGTAAAATAAAAAAAAATAAATAAAAAAAAATGAAATATTAAAAGAATAAAACCCTAACTGTAAAACTTCACCAAAACCCAAAAGAAAAAGTTATCTGCATCAATAAATTCCAATCAAATTTGAGAAACAGAAAAAAAGAAAAAAAAAAAAAAAAAAAGAAAGAAGAAAAACTGAATAAAAATGGCTGCCAACTCGAGTAAAAGAATGATTTTTAGTTTTTCTTTCCATTTATTCTTTATCTTCTTTCCTCCAATTTTTTTCTTCTTCTTCTCACCATTTCGCCTTAAGCTACCATAAAATTTTTGACAAGGGAGGGCAGCAAAAATGGAATGAAAGTGACTACTTCCCTGATTGTCGAAAATGAAAATGTCAGGGTAAACCATCATAAAAATTCATGACACAAAATGGCTTCCTTCCTGCTGTGTTTATATCTGTCAGCTTCACTTGCCAACCAAAGACACACACACACACATAGAGAGAGAAATGCAACAGATTAAAGATAAGTTAATGGTAAAATCTGCCCATATACATAAAAAAAAAAACACAAAACAGTACAAGAATTGCTTTTAAATCAAAAACGCACTATGGATTCTCATGTCATATGTAGGCACAGATACAATTAAGTTTATGTGTGTATTTTATACTGCAAGATGTTTAAATATCCTTGGGCACAAAGAGCGAGCAAGCATTCGCTTAAAAATGCACTTGTTATGCAGATGTGAAATACAAAATTTAATCTACAACACTTAATCTTTTTCTTTTTTTATTTTCCTTATAATCGAGCTGAAGCAAAAGTGTTTATTCAATATAATCTTCTTCACTTGATTGAAGGATTTATCTTAACTGTTCATACCAGTCGAAGTATACAGAGAAGAAACAATAACTTGTAGAAAAGAAACCAGGAAAAAAACAATTTACTGTGGTGCATGATCCAAATGCAGAAACAAAAAGAAAAACAACACTGACAGATGATGACAATCAGTAAAACAACTTGATTCTTTAAAAGATTAATAAAAAAAAACAAAATATCAAAAGATTAATACCAGAATTTTCCATTAAGCCAAAAAGATTATAGATGTTAGAATAAATATATGATTTTTTTTTTTTAAATTCATAAGCTGGTGGGGATCACTGGATTAAAGAGGATGCTGAGGAAAAAAAAAATAAGAGGTGCTTGTCCAATATGAGTCAGAAAAGGCAGAAAAAAGAAACAAAAAAAAACTCTTTTATGTTTATTAGCCAAAGAATTTGTCAGCAAAAAAACTTATGTGAGTAAAAGTTGAAAGCCATCGAACAAGAGGAAAAAAAAAGAAAAAAAAAAAGTTCATTTTTCCAAAATGTCTGACTTGTCAAAAAAGACTTAAGTTTTCAAGATTGAAATCAAAACACACCAAAGAACAATTAGTCATTTGTTAATTCAAATTACCATCTTCAGATAGTTTGGTTGTTTTGTGTCAGACCATCCAGAGTCTAAAGTCATGATTGCAGATTTTGTTCTAAGAAGAGAATTATTCAAGTTGCTATTACTGACTGAATGGATCGATGGCTTCAAGAAGGAGAAGGTGTCTTCTCTCCTGCATTTAGATACAAAGAGAAAACTAAACTTCCGCCTCCTTTTAAAACTGTACGAATTCAGTTTTGAAGAGCAGCAGAATTTCACTTTCACATACAAAGACAAGGAATAAATCACTGAAAAAAGAAGGAAAAAAATACAGGAAATACCCAACATTTAATGCACCCCACTCCCAACCATCCCCACCATGTATTTAAAAAAAACCCAGACAAATCAATTATAGAAACAATTGTTTTATAAATTGTAACTATCAGAGGAATTATCCAAACAAGTTCCCAGTGGGCTTTTCTATCAACAATTTCAACTTCTGCTGATATTCAATCACACATTAAACACGACATTAGCCTTTAGCAAGGAGTAAGCAAGTTTAAAACACATTAAAAAAAACAAAAAAAACAGGTTCAGTTGAGATACTGCGTAATCAAATAGTTACCCAGATTCTTTAAACTACCAGCACTTGTACCATAGCCTTAGTCGAGAATACTGTAAAGTTAAATGTAAATGAAAGGGGAGGGGATTCTTCTATGGCAACAAATATGATAAACTGAAATGTGGTAATCAAACAAATATCTAAAAGTTACTATGACTCAGCTCAAGGGAATACTAAAAAGAAAAAGGATATTATAGAAGGAAAAAAAAGGAAAGCAACAAAACTTGAGAACTGTGTCTCAAGATAAAAGCCAGTCTAAGAAAATCTGCAATCATTTTTCATTAAGGTCACTTAATGTACCTGTTTACAGTTCAAGTTGCTTTTTAGCAGAAAATGTCTGCAAAACAAAGAAAAAAAAAAAAGAAAAAAAAAGATGGAGATTGTGATCCACTATTGTGCTTAGCAAAACTGATTGATTTAGCAGACGATTTACTGTTGACATTAAAGAATGAAAAGTAAAGTGTTTGTGAATATTGAATCTGACAACTATTTGAAGAAAATAAATGGGCGCACACACACACACACATTTGTAGGCAAGTGACCACGTTACGCACAATGACTGATATTATTTACCATTTGACCTTTGACAGGAAAAAAAATTATTTTTTCCTTTCCAATGGAAGCCATAGAAAAATTATCTGCAAGCAATTTAGGGCCAAGCTCGGCAGTAAATCTGCCCTGATTGATAGAAAGCCTTCAAGAGAGGAAATATAATAGTTGTACTTTCTTTCAAAAAAAAGGAAAAAAAAAAAAGATGGAGAGGAGAAAGAATAAAACACAAAGAAAAACCTGATTGGTCCAAACTGACCCTGTCCAAATATAGGATGCCAATATGAAGCAAGGATAACGATAGATATGATTGTTACTTGTTAGAACTGACCTTGGATACAGACACCTCAAGCAAGAAAGAGAAAACAGAAGTGAAAGCCAGGAGAAGCTGTAATCTGACCAAAAGTACATCAAAAATAAATTGATGGACAGCCAATGGGGGGGGGGGTGAAGAAAAAAATAGAAAATTAGTTGCAGAAACGATAGTTTCATAAATTGTAACCAGCAGAAGAATCATCCAAACAAGTTTTCGCTTATGTTTTCCACCAACAATCTTCATTCAGCAGTCTCTAACCGCCCTGCCCCTCCGAAATCAACAGAAAATCACAATGCACAAACCAGACAACATTAGCCTTTAGGAAAAAAGTAAGTAAGTCAAAAACACAATATAAAGAAACAGGGTCAGAATAAAGAAAGGAAAGAGATGGAAACTTGCGCAATTCTCGACAAGACCATGATGTGTCAGTCTGAGTCACATGGAAAGCATGCCATTTTATCTCTTTGTGTCATATCTATTTAATATAAAGTTGATAAAAAGTAGAAATTTTCAAAAGGATATTTAACTCACGACATCAGTTTATAGATAAAGCAACAAACTTGAAAAACAAAATTCTTTTTTTTTTGTTTTTTTTAAGTACTAAAAATACTTATAGAAATCATTTTATTAAGTGGGGGAAAGGTTCATACCTGTGTAGAGTAGAGAGAATAAAATACAGAAAAGTTCATTGTTTCAGAGAAATTGGCAAAGAAGCATGTGCAGTTACTCTGGTTACAACTTACAAACACAAATGCACACACACCATGCGATTAATTAGTAAGGAATTATTTGGGAACAACTATCGTAAATGATGATACAGAAAGATTAAGCAGTGTGATGGTTTATCAGGCAGAGTTCAAATTCCAGCCAAGGTAGTCACATTCACTTTGCATTCACACATTTTGGAAATGCATGAAATCATCTCTTATTTACTAGTTGAGTAGAAATAGCAAGGTGGACTGGGCTCTTTAGCCTTAGTTAAAACTAGTTTTAATCCTGACTTCAAAAGCAAGGAGAGAAAAAAAAGAATCCTTTCCTTTAATAGGGCCAAATTCCCTATATAACAAAAAACATTACCCCTAAAAAAACAGCAATGAGTTTAGAGTCAAAACCAAGTGAAACCACTCTGTATGTGAATGCAAAGAGAATAGAAGACGACTGGACAGTCTTTAATGAATCTATTAAGTACTGCTATATAATTAAAAACACACTCTAATGTATAAAATATATTGGATTAAAGAATAAAGATATATTTACTTGATTGGATACAAAGTAAAAGTTAAGCACATTCATCTATATTCTACACATAAAGACAAACAAATATTCCAGTTTTTATCTTGGATAATTTTTTTTTTGGGGGGGTGGGGTCTGTGGAGTAGAAATCACCAGAACCAATATAGTTGGAGGCCATCATTTTAAAAACAGCACAACAACTAGCAGACAGGAATGAAGAATGATAGAAAACTTTCTTGTAGTATAAGCTTCTGCAGAATTCCACAAATTCTAACTCCATATTTTTTGCCGATCTACAGGAAACGAGATACAAATTTGCAAGAAATCCAATCAAAATGTTAAATCCATTATTCTTAGTTTTCAATGTTGACCCAATTCATCCCATGCAAAAATGACTTCATATTCTTTAAGAAAATGAAATCAGTGTTGGGAGTGGGGAACATGTCTGTGAGTGAGAGAATTATTTACAGTTGCTTAAGAATATAATAAAGTCGAGATGTTGGCAAGAACTCCACTGGGATTAGATGTAGGTGCATATGGGGGGGGATCAAATGTTCTTGACGGACATTCTTGGAGTGCATATTAAGCATTCTTAAACGTCCTCAGCATAAGAAAATCTGGCACAGAAAAATAAAAAAAAAGTTCATTTTTATGACACCCTATCCTCCTCCTAACACCTAACCAATCAAACCTTCATTTCAGATAGGAATATGCTCACAAATGCTATGTGGTTAAAGAGTTTTGTCCCTTTTCATACAAAGAAGCTTATCATCACAAGAGAGATTTCTCGACAAAGTCATTATTTAATAAATTTCACAGAGGGAGGAAGAGGGAAAAAAAAAACAAACAAACAAGGATGACCCTCATTTTGAATTTTAGCAAAAAGAAAAGTCACTCACAGATAATAAAAATCAAAACCAATCCAGTGAAGGAACTGGTTAAAAAGTAAATCATTTTCTGCTTAAGAGAATTTGAGGTTTTAGTTTAATCTTGTCATCTCACAATAGAAAAAGAAATAAATGAGGAGGAGTAGGAGACTGACGAAAAACTCTTTCCAAGGACCCTTCCTCTTCATGCTGAATTTAGAAGTATATCAAGTAAAAAGCATTTAATAAGATAATTTCAAATCAACCATTTGCACTGACTAAAATATCTGACTCACAAAAGCTAGTATATTCATTTAATAAGGCTTTACAGTCATATACCAATTTAGCAATCTTATTTATTAAATTAGTACAGTAGTTGTCAGAATTGATGGGTTTATTGACATATGGAATAGCACTTGTATCTAAGATCAGTCCAATATCTGCATTTTGCTGAGGACATCAATCCATGCTAAAATCTGAGAGTTTTGTTGAAGGTCTTACGCCAAAAAATATATCAAACAGAAATCGCCATGTATTATATAATTATCACACATGGCCTAACAAAACTTCCCAAAATCTGGCCAAATAGCCAAAAGTAATTTTTGTATCTTGGCTGAGAACTTTTCAGCATCCATAAATGTTTTCAAAATATGAATAATTAACAGGAACTGATAAGACTAGAATCATGGAAATATATATATATACATGTATATATATATATATATATATATATATATATATATACACATGTATATAGATATATATATATATATATGTTATGAAATGGACATTTTAAGACATTTTTTATAAAAAGAACGCATAAACATAAAAAATGTCTTTATATATATATATATATATATATATATATATATATATATATATATATATATATATATATGCATGTGGCTGAGTGGTCAGAATGTGAACATTCTGACCATGAGACTTGGGTTTGAATCTAACCATGGTTGATTTATCAGGAAGGAGACTTCCTGATGTTATCAGACTGGATTGGAGTCGATCCTAGCATGCAGCACCTTTGGAAAGTGCCTGAAAAGCATACTATAGGTTGACCCAAGCCTTGTGAGTGTATTTGGGTAGATGGAACCCTAGGAGGGCATCGATAGCTGTGCTAGTACAAAGTCATAAGTCATCAGGGCTGGGGGCTTGAGCGTGTTGGCTTTGTTCAAATTGTTCGCCACACTAGATAACACACTCTTTCCCTGTAACTAAGGTCTACTCAGCATAAACCACAGGTGGGCTTTGTTGGTGTTGAATAAACACAAATGTGCCTGAGGAAGTGCCTGCAAATAGCTGCCCAAGTAGTTGGGTATCATCGAATATGAGCAGCCAGCTGTGTATATATGTATACACACACAAACTTCCAGTAGCTCCTGCAGCCAAGCTGGCTCCAAATGTAATGCCCTGATTTCCTTTGTATCTTGTTGGTGTAGCTGTGAAAAAAAAGCCATGTGGTCTGGGCAGTGCACAAACTCCATATGGACTGCATTCTGTAGGGGTCACTTCAGTCTCCAACCAAACAAGATACGCTACCATTATCTCGTGAAATAAACTGATGTCTACTACTAGATTCACACACAGGCAAATGTAATGGATACTGGCAACAAGAATTCTGTCTTTTGGTTAAAAAAAATAAAAACTTTTCAATTGTCCTTGTTAAATTTAAAGTAACAAAGTATCTCCACACACACAATACGAATTCTTTGAAATAATACTTGACAGCCATGCAGAACAAAATCTGTTAAGATGTGAACTTTATTCTTTCATGCAAAAATGCTTTTCAAGTGACTCTTTCTTTATATCTTATTTTTTTTCTGGGGTGGGGTTGGGGGGGGAAATCAGATTTATAAAGCAATTCCACACACACACACACACACACACACAAAATCAATTTTATGAATGTTTTAATAAATAATTTAAATAAAAAAAATAAATGAATTGAACAAGAAGAAAAAAAATTCAAGAGTCATTTACCCCCCCTCAACCCCCCCCCCAAAAAAAACATCTTTCACCAATAAATGTTAAATAAATTAAACATGAAAGTGGGGAAGAAGAATTCTAAACGCTGTACAAGTGTTGTTTGCCGACCAACTTGAGTTTGCATTAAGCGAGTGAATGCCCACTTAGGAGTCACTTGACTTGTAGAAAATAAACAAGGAATGAAGGTAACCATTTAAGAATGACAAGCTGGAAAAAGGATAAGAAAAAAAACCCTTTGAAACAGATTCTGACTGCCTCTTTACACAGACATAAAAGACAATTTAAAGAATAAAGATCAACTATGAAGTTATACACACAGATTGATGCATTCAGCTTTTACAAGATGGCTGCAACTGCTTTACCATTGGGCAAAAAGATTTTGGGGAGAGGCAGCAACCAGATTAACAAACTAAACATATTTTATTAATTTTTTTCTCCAATTATCTAGCAATCCTAAAGCCATAAATTCTTTTACTTAAAATAGTAAATGCCTCTCTACCAACAAAGTATGTGCAACTAAGGTAAGATTAAAAAGATCGAGAAAGAATGACAAAATATCATAGTAAATTTGTTAAGAAATCAAATAAGGTCATGATATGCGGGGGGGGAGGGGGGTTGTCTGATAATCACATATAAAAGTGTTCTATTCTGTCAGTAGTACTGGATTTAATTCCTGGCCACTGATGATCTATTTCTTCCTGATTTTTAATGTACAACAGACAAATTGAATGTTGAAACTTGCACAAGCATATTTCATATAAAAATAAAATGTTTTATGTTTTCCTTATTGCCAGAAATACTTGATTAATGCAGAAAATCGCTAAATCTGATATTGAGAGTTATGGAATATGGATAAGGTCAGTGAGCAATGATAAACCCAAAACTCTGCATGTAGATATCAGATTCAAATGCAGTTGTTAGCAAAATAGAAGTTTGTTTCTTAATTTCCTACTCAGTATCATCAGATTTGTCTGTGGTCTTTATAAAAAAAACAAAAACAAAAAAAAAAAAAAATGATTAAAGTGAATGAAAGATTTGATGAATTTGTTACCTAAATCCTGCCCATGATATCATGATAAACAACTCGTATTAAAAACAACCTTTTCATAATTTGTGTCCAAATTACGATGACGATGAATACAAGGTACAGAATTGAATTATTGATTGAAAATTGAACATAGAACCAATTTGAAAAGCATGTTTTATGAGTAACAATGACAAATAAGCAGACATTTTCCTCAGGCTGAAGCTCCAGTTACTTTTCAACAGGGGAAGGTAACAGAAAATGAAATACTGGACAAAAAAATTAATTTTAATGAGAGTTAAAAGTTAAATAATCAGTTAATTTTTAGCAAAACTAAATTAGATGGAAAATACAACCTAAGAAAAGAATTTCACCTTTTTGGGATTTCAATTTTTTTTTTTTTTATTTACATAAATGAATTTATTTATTTTAAGCAAGACTTTATAATCAAATCAAATGGAGAAATTTAGAACAGAAACATTTTACAAAGATTAACACTTTTTTTCTTAACATTCAGTAAAAAAAATAAATTTAAAAAAGTGCAAATAAACAATCAGATTACATTTAATCAACAAATATTGCATTGTTGACACTAAAAATACTTTTTCAGCTTGTTATAAATCTAATACTAAATAGGAACGTCATTAAAATATAACAAAAAAAGAAACCCCAAAAAAAGAAACCCCAAAAAAAGAAACCCCAAAAAACTTTGGCTTTTGTACAAGAAAGAGAGAGAGTTAGTTGGGTTTAATTAAATATTGAGGCAAAATTTGAAGATTATTTTTAATTAAATTTTAGGAATTTTCAAATGTCTTCAGTTCTCTCCCCAAAATAAGAATCTGTCAGTAACAATTTTTTTTTTTAAAGGAGGTGTAAGTAAAACTCACACATTTTTTTTTTTAACAAAACCCAAAGCTTGTAAAGAAACACTTAAAATTAAAAAAAAAAAAAAAAAAAAAAAAAAAATTCACAAGAAAGCAAACCAATAATAATAATGATGGTGGTGGTGGTGGTGGTGTTGCAATGAGCAATAAACTAAAATATCTCCAAGAAAAGGGTGAATCCTTACCTTAACAATCAGTCAGATTGAGTAGCAAATTAACAAATGATTCACAAGAAAGGGGGCAGTTGAGATCCAATCGTCAGTTTATGGTTGATATTAACTTTTTTTATTATTATTATTCATATTATTTATGGTGTCAATTGAATTAAAGGTGAAAGGTTATATGAAGGAGTCTGTGATCATGTGGCAGAGTCTGACAAAGGGTATATTTGGACAGGTGACCTCAGTTACTCTAAACAAAACATGCAGTATAGATGACCCACAAAATGCAGATTGGGAATTTGCTGGTGTACAGAACATTTCATCTGCAAATGTCAAAACAATAATATTTTGCAAGATTGCACCAATCAAAAGTTAGTATTGGATTTGTTTTCAACTGACTTGTTAAGTTTTGTTTGACATCTTGTTTTTGGCATTCTATCAACAATCCACTGTTTTTGGTTTCAGGCACTGGGAGGAACAGGCACTGGGAGGAACAGGCACTGGTAGGCCATCAGGTTCAATCAGTTGGTGACTTATTCAATTACTCCCTAAGATCTACTGAAAACAGAATGACATTTTCTGTGGCTATTGATGGGGGGGGGGTATTCTCTAAATCTGCTATGAAACTAAAAGGACAAAAGTTTTAGAACAGAACAGAAAACTAGAATCTATATAATAATAAAAAAAAAAGAGTTGATCATCTGTCTGTCATGTACAATATGTGTGTGTAACTTTACATGTGCATATGTGATGTATGTGTTGTTCTTGAGCAACTTGCATATAATTTTATGCAGGCAAACATATATACACACAATTTAACAGTTTGAAATAAAACACTGGAATAATACATTCCTCTTTGATTCAATCTAAACAACCTCTACCCTGGGATGAGCAAAAAAAATCTTCTAAGTTGGATAGAAAAAAGAAAAAATGTTATTTTTTTAAACTCAAAAATACCAGATCAGATTTTATTGTACTCTTTGGAAATTATTAAATAAAATAGAATAGAAAAGAATTATTTTTAAGCTTTTTAAAAAATGTTGTAGAAACATTCTTTAGGTTATTTATTGAATTAAAATATACATATGCAATTGCAAATGTACATACAAGCAATCTGAATGAAATTGAAATGGACATTTGTGTCACAAGGGCTAATTTGTCTGACAACAATCCCTGGATAACAAGAGTTTAAACTGGCCCTTTGAAGGCATTTTAATCACTCCTCCTGTAGATAAACGGAATATACTTTCTAACAAATGTAATATTTTTAATGGACCAACAATGTCGATTTCAAATTGAATCATCTTACTGTCAAGGAAGTGATGTGTATCAAGTAGAGATATTATTTTTATTTAATGTGTTTTCATTGCAGTAGTATCTGGTTGAATTTAATTAAGACCAAGTGACAGCAAGTCGCTTCAGAATTCTGGATGATTTTAATTCTTCCAACATCTTCAGAAAGTTCTACAAAACTATTCCAAGTACTCCAATAATGTTGGGTAAAATTGTCAGTTTTTATTTCCAGTATTATTATTATTTTTTGCACTTTCTTTCAGTTTCATTCTTTGATCTGGAGCAACAAGTTTCCAATATGACAGGTTATTCTGTTCTTTGGTCACAATGACAAGATTTAGTTTTCTGACCTGGATTGGGGGGTGGGGTATGTTGATCCACTTGAATTTCAAAATGATTCTTATTTGTCATTAGTTCGCACAGTCAAATACTAGTTTTATGCATGATTCCTAGGTAATCACCTATCCTACCAAGTGATGCCTATTTTTGTACAGTTTAACCCGGATATAAGAGAAACCCCGATATAAGAGACATTTTCTCTGGTCCCAAATTAGAGCCATACTTACCTAAACAAAATAGGCCAAACCCGGATATAAGAGACTTCTTCTCCGCTCCCGACAACTCCGGGTTACACTGTATATAGATTTTGCTTCAGACATGACAGACAGCTGCTCCCCTACCCCATATCGCGATCTCTGTATGTTTGACATTTACTATTCACGTCTTATCTTGTCAAGAGATTATACATCTTTATATATGAATAACAGAAGAGACAAAATTAATATAAGACAATGATAAGAAAGGAGTAAGTTTATGATGGTGGAGGGGGTGTGCGTCACTCACCCAGTGCTTTCAGGTACACTAATGGGCCCTGAAAGGCTCTCCAGGTGTCCCCACCCCAAGTTAATAGAAGCATAATTTATGAAATTATTTTTATATTTAAAAAAAAAAAAAAATTATTTTTAAAAAGTCAGACACCAAGCATATCTTTCAAGTCTAAATCAAATCTTTGCTATTTGATATTTTAAACTAGATGCTAAATTCTTTATAAATCAGTCATTATTGGCCTTTCTAAAAAAAAAAAAAAAAATTCATAAATCCCTTTAAATGCAAACTGTATTGCTAATCTTCTTTGGAAAATGCTAAACCAAATGGAAAATATTTTCAAATCCCATGACTAATTTTTCTTTATTAACATTTAAAGAGTACCCTGAAGTAAAAAAGAAAAGAAAAAAAATGTTGAAAAACACTGTTTTATACATTAACAATAATTTGCTGATGGAGTCCTAAGCTCTAAATCCTTGCAGGCACCGTGGGCCGCTCTCATCCTTGCAGGCATAGTGGCCCACTCTAATGCAGCATGGAAGAAAAGTAAACTAACTGATGAGTATTTGCGGAATTAATTATTGTCTCTCATCATCAATGATGTCATGAAAAAAATAAGACAATTTCTTAAAAGTAAATAACTCTGTAAGCAAACAGTTTATCATTAGAAAATGGAAAAAGTTTCATAAGACTCAACTGCAAAAATTGTCTTTGACTTGTGCAATTTTGGACTTCTTTGATGCATTAAAAAATAATACTGTTCAAAATGGTTTTCTTTGAAAAATTAATCTAAGAATTTTAAAGTTTTATTTATTTCACATTTTGATTATCTCCAAAATAATTTTCTTTTTCTGATTTTTGTTACAATTTAAAACTCAAACAATAAAATTGAACAGGATTTTTAATTCTTTTTAATCATTTTCACATACAAGATGATTAGCATTCATCAGAACGGTGTTCTTTTATTATTAAAAAGATTCATTTTTTTATAGTCCACGAGCATTTAAAGCTTAAATTGTCTGAATTTGATTCTTTTAAGAGGCATTTGTAGACACAGCAAAATCGAAAGTAAATTTAGTTCCTTCAGTGTTCGTCTAATCACCAAACCTTTTGCCACTTGTCTAACTGCAGCTCAGTTACATGTGGTCACTCAGTGAGGAGAGTACTTACTAGCTTGTTAAAAATAAGCTCCACGGTGAGAAACTTCCCTATTCTCTTTGCTTATATATATATATATTTCAATTTAAAATATCGCTTGTTGTCCTCTTTCTTCAATGTTGAAAACCCGTGGATATCACAAAGAACAAAAGAGAACAATAAGTTAAACAAAATGCTTGTTGATAATATTGTCATATTTGGGCGTCGAACAGACTGACAATTACCTGAGGAGGAAAAATACATAGTAAACACAGGGTAAAATCCCTCCCCTCATTCACAAACGAGATTTCAACCTCAATTCGAAGCCTCCCCCCCCCGCCTCCTTTTTTTGTCTATCAAGAAAACACAACACTCTCTGACCTGCGTTGTCTGACGTCCACTTTAGACAGTAGAGAAGGAGGAATCTGACGCACGGATCTCTTTCATGGGTTATAGACAACAAAATACTCATCACCTGATCACATTTCACTCGAGTTTTCAAATAGTTTTCCAGTTTCGTTCCACAAGTAGTAATTAAGTAAGCACAAATTATAGCCTCGATTCGCCACCAGTAACAGAAGCTAACATAACGACGGCGCGACGTGCGTTTCTTTCCCGCCTTCCATCTTCCTTTCTTTTTTTTTTTGCTTTCTTTTTTTAGCTTTTTTTTTTAATATTCTGTTCGCGTTATCCACCAAGTGCTATAATTACGGGCATGAAGTGTAACGGCCACTTTGTGCCGCTAACAATGGAAGATAATTTTTTTAAAGGAATCTAACTTTTATTTGCTTATAAACCAGTTTAACAGTAGTGTATAGTCTTCTTGTTTTACAAGACGGTGGGCCGTGAAGTCTGAAAGGGAAATAAACTCACATACGAATGTCTTTATGTCGTTTATTGCGATTGTTTAAATAACAGATGTTCGCGGAATTTTACGTACTATTATCTTTTTAGAAAGATGTTTTTACGATGAGATTTTATTTTCTTTCTGTTTAATTCTAAGGTTTCAAAAGGTTCAGTGTTGCCCTTCTTAAGAGAATAGACGATTTTAAAACACGCGACTTGGCTTCGCTTCTAGTTTCAACCAGTTCAGAGCCAAAAGATTCAATCAGGTCTTACTTTTACTTTCATTTTCTAAACAGCTAAAAAGAAAAGGAAAGAGAAGTATACGTCTGTGAATGTTATTGGCTGAGAAGTAAACCCCACTTCCGGCCAGCAAAGGATACTTGTGTATACATAGTCTATGCCGTAGCTATGCTAATTAGGAAATCATTTACATATCACTACAGTTATATTAAAAAGAAAATAACATGAAACGAGTTAAAATTGATGACACGTGTGTGTGTGTGTGTGTGTGTGTGTGTGAGTGAGAGAGGGGGGGAAATGAAACTTATATAGATAGATTCTAGATATTAGTATGAAGAGAAAAGTAATGTCAATGCATGGATAAGTCAGATAAGGAAGGGGAGGTGTCTAAGTCCAGATAATAAAGTCACCCCAAGCGACAGTTGCCAAGGATATATCTATGCAGACCAAATTGATTTTCAACAAGTAATAAATACATGTCAAAAGTTCGCGTTCGCCCATAAATCCCTAGTGATTGAATATTTACGACAACGATTTATCACTCGGCCTTTGCCACGAACATCGGCGCGGGGGCCGCGAGAGGGCGATGACAAGACAACGAAATCCAATCTGCAAGGAATCAGAGTCGTTCATAATAGTCACGTGATTTTTTTTTTTTTTTTGCCGTTTGGGTAGATTGAAAAAAAAAAAAAGTAGCAGACTAACTGGAATGAAAGAATAACAATTATTCGGGTTTGGACCATTCCGTGTGCCATGTAGCGAACCAAACCTGAAATATTTTTGATGGTCTAAGCCAGGTTTTGATACAAAGGCAGAAAGAAAAATGGAGGAACTAGTGAAGAATTAATTTCCGAACAAACAGTTTTTGAAACTAGCATCACTTGACCAAAAGGCCTTATTCGCCGTGACGCGAACAGTTTCAACCCTGACTGGCTATGGATGGTGAGATTAAATAAATGAAACAGAAAAGCGATGCTTAACTTCATCACTAATATTTTTAACGATAGGATTTAGTGATAACAATAAAGAAATACGGGCAGCTGTCAATCATGTGATTGACATTAAAGATTTCAATGGAAACACATTGAATTAAGTAGGAATCAATGAAACAAGAGATAATTTAAAAGGAGAGTTCAGATAACACTTTAAAGTAAGGGGAGGAACGAGGAAAAGAGAAGAGAGAGGAGGAACGAGGAAAAGAGAGGAGGAACGAGGAAAAGAGAGGAGGAACGAGGAAAAGAGAAGAGGAACGAGGAAAAGAGAGGAGGAACGAGGAAAAGAGAGAAGAGAGAGGAGCGTAGGAGGAGGGGGAGAGAGAGGAGCGTAGGAGGAGGGAGAGAGAAAGGAACGTAGGAGTAGAGAGTGAGAGAAAAGAACGTAGGAGGAGGGAGAGAGAAAGGAACGCAGGAGTAGAGAGAGAGAGAAAAGAACGCAGGAGTAGAGAGAGAGAGAAAAGAACGCAGGAGTAGAGAGAGAGAGAAAAGAACGCAGGAGTAGAGAGAGAGAGAAAAGAACGCAGGAGTAGAGAGAGAGAGAAAAGAACGCAGGAGTAGAGAGAGAGAGAAAAGAACGCAGGAGTAGAAAGAGAGAGAAAAGAACGCAGGAGTAGAAAGAGAGAGAAAAGAACGCAGGAGTAGAGAGAGAGAGAAAAGAACGCAGGAGTAGAGAGAGAGAGAAAAGAACGCAGGAGTAGAGAGAGAGAGAGAAAAGAACGCAGGAGTAGAGAGAGAGAGAGAGAAAAGAACGCAGGAGTAGAGAGAGAGAGAGAAAAGAACGCAGGAGTAGAGAGAGAGAGAGAGAGAAAAGAACGCAGGAGTAGAGAGAGAGAGAGAGAGAGAAAAGAACGCAGGAGTAGAGAGAGAGAGAGAGAGAGAAAAGAACGCAGGAGTAGAGAGAGAGAGAGAGAAAAGAACGCAGGAGTAGAGAGAGAGAGAAAGGAACGCAGGAGTAGAGAGAGAGAGAGAGAGAGAAAGGAACGCAGGAGTAGAGAGAGAGAGAGAGAGAAAGGAACGCAGGAGTAGAGAGAAAGAGAGAGAAAAGAACGCAGGAGTAGAGAGAGAGAGAGAAAAGAACGCAGGAGTAGAGAGAGAGAGAGAAAGGAACGCAGGAGTAGAGAGAGAGAGAGAGAGAGAGAAAGGAATGAAGAAGAAAGAGTGAAAGAAACGAAGAAGAAAGACGGTAAGGAGGAAATCACCGTTTTCTCTGAATAATCTTTTGATAAAACCAGGGGTGGTTGTGTCAGCAACACGTGAACAATATTCTAATTAGAGACTCTTCGTCTCTTGTCATCTCTCTTTCATCTCACTGACACTTGTTTGCATTTAAACAGAGAAGAAGAAGAAAAACGCACTAAACATTATCATTTTTTTTTTTAATCTCTTCTTTTAATTTTCGGTGAGAATTCTACTTTCTTTATTCGACGAGTCAATCACTTTTACTCACCATTCGTTTCTCTTTACTTTTCTTTTTTTTTCTTTGGCAGCTGGCAATTTTTGTCTCTCACACACAAAGTACATTTTTAAAAATAAATTTTAAACACCGAAATTTAATAAGACACAAAATGTAAATAATGACTTCGGTGTTCGATCACGTGCCAAAAATCAATTTTTACTATAACACACACATATATATATATATATATATATATATATATATATATATATATATATATATGATAGTATAAATTCGATGCAATTTAATAAATAGCAAATGGAAGAAGAAAGGGAACTTGATGGCCTGTTCTGTACATAAATAGCCATTTTCTGAATTCGTTCCAATTTTGAAAGGAAACAAAGAATGGCCAATCCAAAATCAAATGAAATAAAATCAAAATAGAAAAAAAATGCAGAATCCCCAAAATAGCAAACGAAAATATTTTTCTTCATCTTTCATGAAAAAAAAAAAAAAAAAAAAAATGACGTTGCATTTTCATTCTTCGCTTTCAATTCATAATGGACTTATTTGGTTTTACTGTTTTTTTTTTTCTCTTTGTTTCAAGGCTTCCTTCCCCCCCACACCTTCTGATTGGTTAGATCTGAAGCAAGTGATTTTTGCCAATGTCTTTTAAGAAAAGGAGCAAATATAGAAATGGTATTTTTTGCCCCCGTGTGTCTGCATCCGGCAAAGGAAAGAGACGTTTAAAGAACAATGAGTTAATAGAAGCAATATCACAAATGGCACATGCTGTATACAAATGTTTGCACTTTATATATATATATATATATATATATATAATGTATGTATGTATGTATGTAAACATACGTCTATATGAGTGCCTACGTATTCATCTATCCACCCTTCTTTCCCCGCTGTCTCGTAGAATGGTCGCAGTTCCTCTGATAGATACACTAAGTCACATCGGATATATTATTCCAAATCTGAAAGCAAGTGGGGGACGGAAGGGGGGGAGACTAGAGTGGCGAAGTGAGGGAACAGAATCGATACAATTTTGCGTCGACCAATGTTAATAAAAATCAATCAGAAAAATACTATATTGCACAATGAGTAAAACTGGGGGTGCGGAGAAGAGGGAACTAAGCTAAGGATGGAGGGAGGAAGAGAAGGTGGGAGGAGGACGTTAAACAAAATAGCAATAAAAATGGAGCCATCATTGAAAAGGAATAGATTGATCAGAGCTAAAAATTACAGGGCAGATGAACTAACAAGAATATTCTCTTCTTTTGCTTCCCCCGCTTTCCTCCTCCTCTTCTTCAAATTCTATTACTTTTTTCTGCTCACCCCATCCTCCACTCCCACACCTCAAACTCCGACCATCTCCTCAGATCTTTTATATTAACCTCAAGTGGCAGGAAGTAATTATATTTTGGCTTTGCGATCAAAGCAAATGCCTAGTTGTAATGAACACCAGAGAAACACACACAAGAAGAGAATATTAAGAAACGTTCTTTTTCTGAAGTAACAGCCACAAAGCTTTCATATTCTTAAAATAGTTTCAAAAATCTTACGGAACTTGTGTTTAATGAGTAGAAATCATTCTAGTTAGGCTGACCAACTGACAATCGATTTCAGCAATTGAGCAAGAAGGTCCGATTCTCGGGGGGGGGGGGCTTAACACACAGGTAAGAAAGAACTCATTTATTATAGTTTTTGTAGCCAGCCATTAGGCTTCGTATAAATGGCAAATTTGAATTTCAAGAGAAGCCTTGAAAACAAAAACACTTCATATCTGGAACACAGATCGAAGTCACGGTAAGAATGCAAATGGCAAAGGTTTTAGAGTTTCTCTCGTTGTTCCGTGGAAACAACCCATTGATCAAACCGAACATCTGGACACAATTGATTAATAATTTTGATGAGATTATCCTTGTTAAAACAGCGAGAAATTAAGAAAAAATAACAGAAGATAAAGTTTTATTAACCGTCAAGAAAATCAATGTTACTCAGGATTTCACTAACGCATCACATTTATTTAATCTCATAGAAATGAAAGAATGTTTTTTTTTTGTTTTTTTTTTAACCACAAAAAGTTGCTTTGTGTTGTCAGCACGTGAAATTCTTAAATAGTTACCCCCGTTGTAGAGATGCCAAATAATATAGTGTTTAACTTTGGAGGTAAAATAAAAGTTGTTCTATTTAAGAAAAAAAAAAAATGTGTTTATCGTTGCAAACAGCAAATAAAAGCAAAATAATTTCTTCATTAAATGGAAAAGAAAAAAGTACGACTTGAAGAAAAAACAATTTTCTGTTGGCAATTATCCCAGGTGTGACGATAATGAAGATATATTTTCAAAACAGATTATATAATTAACTGATTGTTATTTAATTGATGTTGGGGTTTTTCTTTATAATCTGCTTTTAATGAGGAAAATAAGGTGACCGCAAGAAAGGGATTAACATGAAAACGTTTGGCAAGAAGTATGGTGGGTGGGGTGTTAATTGCTTTGCTGTGTGTGCAAGTAAATTTCCACTTAATCAAAAGCGAAAGAAATTACAAAAATTAGTACCAAATTTCGTAATATTTGGGGGTTGGACGAAAATTTTAGAAAAATGAACGAAAGAGGCGAGAAGTAGAAGATTGGGGAGCAAATTAAGAAAAAATACAATGAAATTTATGAGGAAATTTCAAAAAGAACAAAAGGAGAAAAAAATGTATATTTATTGTTGAGGGAAGGGCAGAGGGAGAGATTTAGAAAGTCGAGATTTATACAGCGTTACCATGGTAACATGCAAACATTTGAATTAAATAATCGAGATCAAGAGTTATTTTTAATTTCTTGGAGCGTCTTAAAAATTGGCCAAATCAATAGCTTCAGCAAGTGAACCGAAAGAGAATATAGGTAATAAAAAGTGAATGAATGGAAAAGGATTTTTTTTTGGGGGGGGGGGCGATGACGACCCCCAAAGAATGGTAAAAAGAAAAGGAGCGATAAGTGATAGATGCGAAACACAAAATGTGTTCGTTTTTTTTTCTTTTTTTTTTTTTTGTTAAAATGGCACTACGAGAAGAGTCAAATAAAACAAAGACGGGATTCTTTTTTTTGAAGTGAGACTACCGATTTTCTTTGTCCCGTCATTGTTAACGAAGAAAGCAAATATGATGATCTACTCATCATAATCACACGTCCTTTAGGGTAAAAAGAAAGAAAGAATAAAAATCGTCTTTCTTTGACTCGACGCTCTTGTCTCCTTTAATCGTAGACTTTTTTTTTTCTTTCTTTGCAGAGATTCTCGGTTGCTTCTTTTATTTTGGCAAATTTTGATTGGTTTCAGCGGGCGTCCGGCAAAATATCTTTGTGATCTGTTCACTGAAGAATAAGATCTATATTTGTATTATTTTTTTCTTTTCTTTTTGGCGGGGGGGGATACGGGGGTGAAGAGACGGTGGGGAAAGAGGGGTCGATTCGAAAAAAAAAAAAAAAAAAAAGTATCCTGGCCCTATAAGTGAAATGAATCAATTATTCAAATAGATAGCAAGAGAATGTAAATATAAAAACGATGGCTATAAAAAGAATATTTCCTACTGGAGTCGGTATTCGGTGTTCGAGCCCGGATAAAACAAAAGACGCGACAGCATTAATTAGAAAACAGTTGTAAACCAATCGATCCGTCCTCAATGTCGATCCATTTGGTCCTTTGTTTGATTAAATCGAAAATTATTCAAATCTAGAATTCATTTTAAGGGGTCATTTTTCAATTCTTATACGTGCCATAAAACATCGGCAATCATTCCTTGTTCTAAGGACAATTTTTTTTTTTGCAGATAGAAAGAGAGAGAGAGAGAGAGAGAATAGTTAACTTGTGATTAAAACTATCATTTGTTAAATTCTTTGCAAAACTAGACAAATGTTTAGTGTAAACACAAGTTTAATTAACAAACGATAAGTATCAACAATTGTCGGTTTCGTCACTTCCGGTCATTTGGTTCGACTTGTGTTTGGCTTGTTATCTCGGAAGAAAGGTCACCGTCAGGTGAAATATTGCTCAGAAAAAGAAATTAAAAAGAAAGAAAAAAAAAAGAAGGAAATACTCGACGATAATTTCTCCTGGATCCCTAGATTTTATTTTTAATAATCATATTTTCTCTTCAAACATGTAAATGGATGCAAACTGCTTCATGGCGAAACGTAATCAGCCAAGTAACGTCTCAAAAACAAGCACCAACGTTGTTTTTATGTGCGGTGTCTCCTCAGGATGTAGGCGATCATGGCTCTCCACAACTTCCTGTCCTTTGTAACTCTTGATAAATGTTGTCTTTCTGCTATTTCTCCTAAAGCTTGTTCTGCCATTCATTTAACTCAAGTTCACCAAGTATGTCATGCATTGCTTTCCTGTCTCCCCTGCCCTCAATCTGTCCTGAGAGTATCAGATTTTCTAAGTCCTCCTTCCTCATTATGTGTCCTAGAAACCTCAACTGCCTCTTCCTAGTGTTAAGTATGAGCTTCCTCTCTGCTTCCATTTTCTCTAAAACTTCGTCGTTGCTCACATGTTCGGTCCATGGTGCCCTCAGCATCCTTCTGTAGAACCACATTTCTGTTGCTTCAAGTCTCTTCATCTTTGAGGAGATTGTCGAGTACGCACTGCCATACAGGTGGGTAGATATCATGTAACAGTTTAGTACTCATTTCCTAAAGTTTTTCTATTTCTTAATACTTTGCTTAGCTTTTGAAATGCATCTTTAGCTCTCCCAATACGTCTTCGGATTTCAGTGTCACACTTTCCGGCCTCTGTTAAAACACTTCCTAGATCTTTGTTGTCATATTTATTACAAGATTTCGGTCGTTGTACGCTCCGGCCTCCTTCAGGTGATTGGAATGTCGAACTCAACCCTTTATTTCGCTTGCTGGAGTAGACTGTTCTAGTTCCACGTGCCTTGTCTAATGGATGTCAGTTATCTATTATCTCCTGTTAATTTCCCTCTCCAAGTTCCCCACCGTCTTAACCGAGTATTGGGCCCAGTCACTGGATCTTACTAACGTTTTTATCAACTGTGCCATGTGTCTTTGAGGACCCCAGCAAGCGAAATAAAGGGTTCAGTTCAAAATACCAACCACCTGAAGAAGGCTGGAGCGTGCAACGGCCGAAACGTTGTGATAAATATGGCAACAAAGATGAGGACGATAGTCCGAACAATGTAAATAGATTACATAATACCTCATATCAGAGATATAGACAGATACTTCTTAGATATTTAAATTTACGCACTTTTGGTTTTCAATTCGCACTTTGAGTTCATCGTCGCATATTCAACACTGAAGCAGAGAAGAAAAATGGAACAGAAGACAATGAGGTCAGTTTAAGTGAAGGAAAAATAAGGAAATATGTTTGGATTGGGATCATTTCCGGCTTTTTAATTGAAAAATAGCGCCATTAGTCAGGCGAGGAAGGAAATTGGGAAACACCTCGACGAAGCCAGAGGTAATGAACTCGACACATTGTCTGTTGTAAGAGAATCGGAAGAAGCAGTAGAAATGCCGGCTTTTCTTAGACTTACTTTCAGTCGATCTTTGCGGCAACAGGAACTCGACTTGTTTGTAGATGCAGCACAAACAGGTGCAACTCTAGGTGTTGGTTATTTGATCTGCGCATGCCCACCAACCCAACTACCACTTTTCTAATGTAGAATCGATAAATTAGTCTCTATAAATCCATTTCGACCCAGTCAGAAAGAGAAACAGGAAGAAAATGAATTGCGTGAAACGTATGACTCGATAAAATCCATAGTAAAACTAACAAAAGCTGGTGCTTTTTTTTTTCAGATCTCAGACAATAACAGGGAAGTTTTCGGATACTTCCTAAGAGCAAGAAAACACGCAAAGAAAACGTTGAAATAATTCAAGACTTTCAAAATTCGTGTGAAGAAATTAATAGGAAGTAGGAAAGGTAATTGTTAAACATTAGAATTTTTCTCTTCTAGGAAATTCAATGGCCGACACATTACATTACAAAGTGAGAATAAGTGAATTTTCTTTTATTAAATATGAAAAATTTATTTCGTATAGACTCACAAAACAGTTTCTCTCTCTCTCTTTCTACATAGAGATAAAAACCACGTAACAACGATCGGAGTTCAGGGAGATAGGGACCGGTATCTAGGACATATGTTAGAATGACACTCTCTCACTAGGACCTGGGGGCATGCTCCCAGGTCAATGGACGAACCCCAGAAAAGTGAACCACAGCCCAGTTCTGAAGAAGTGAATATCAGTTATGTGTTCAGTATGTTGTAAGTGACGTTACACATTCTATGTAGAAGAGGCCAATGTCTTTACTATCTTTTGTAAGAAGATAAATATTGTTATTGTTCTAATTTCGTTTAAGTATTTTCCTTAGTCATTTGTAGTAAAACTATCTATAATGGTAATAAGTTACTACAATTATAGTAAGCCTGACCATATAATACACTGCAACAATTCTATTGGCTCATTTGTAAAAAAAAAATTCCTATCACAGAATAGGATTCGAATTTCTTATAAAGGGTGCAGCAAAAATAACTTCCACATAATGGTAAGATATAATCTACATAAAGACACTGATGCCTTACCACTATATGGGAGGGTATTTACTTTGTATTAGTAATTATTATTAGGTTGGTGCAAAAATAATGTCGTTTTCTCACATAGTAACATATGTGAGAAAACGACATTATTTTTGCACCAACCTAATAATAATTTTAGACTATTATGCCTTTCTTCTTATCTCTCTTGCTTTAAAAGCTACTTCTAATTTTAAGTTATCTGAATTTATGCTTAATAACGGTCGTAGAATATCGATCTGGGAATTAAATACATATTGGCGGTGTTTCATAAATTCAGATAAAGATTTTATTAGTACAAAGGGGGGTAAAATCAATAGATATAAGAAATAGTCACCAAATTTAGTAAATTTACTCTAATGATCGCACTTCCAAAAGAAAGAGATACAGAGATAGAATTAAATGAGGGAAGACTGTTGCACACACTTTTCATATATGTATATCTCAACTCAAACACTGACGCGAAGCAACTACCTCAACCATCAAGCAGGTTCAGAAGAATAGAAAATGATCATGCATACATGTGTGTGCGTGTGCGTTTGCTAATATAATAAAATTAGATGTCAAAGAGTATTCTTTAAGAGGGTCGTATATTTTATCATCCTCGGTTATTTTTATTGGGTTGAGAGGGTGGGGTTAGGGATTAAGCGCAGATAAAAAGCCACGCTTTGTATTAAAAGATTAATATGAACCCAGATTTTACTTCAATGATCACAAGCAAACGAACGCAGCAAAGATATCAATCAGACAAAGTATCAATTTATCTATTTTGGGCTTTGCTTCTGTTTGTGCTTCTCTGCCATCAGCACTCAATCGAGAGAGAGACAGACAGACAGACAGTTTTTCTCTTAGTTTGAATTTTAGATATTGTTTCTTTAAAAATCGCCAGTCATCATCATACACATATCGGTAGAAGGCAAGCAAATTGTCATGACATCGACTATAATTCTGTAGACTAAAAGGTGCCAGAAGTATCAATTATTAATACCTACTTTACTTGTCTACGTGTGTTTCGATCCATGCTAGGCGCTGAAAAGTTTTCGTTTCCATCAAAAAGCTTTTATACAAAGAGAAAAAAAAAAAAGATTTTTTTTTTTTTTACAATGATGTACACCCTGTACAAGACCCGAGGGTCACTGTTTGGTTAAATTTGGTGGGGTAGGTATGTCCAAAAAGTTTTTATCTTTTCATACATACTTTCATGCTTGTAAAATATTAGTTTTTGTTATCTTCAATAATCTCTCAAAATAGGGGAGACACTATATACATGAATATTTGAAGATACGATCTCTTCTCTAAGATTTGAGAAATTGTGTTTTTTAATAAATGAAATTACCATCTCGAAAATACTGAGTCAGAAAGACTCAAGCCGAATGTAGTAAAAAGGATTCTGGGTATATTTACATCCGTTTAGATTCTTGAAAGGAGAAAACATTGTTCTTTTGTTGTCTATCCTAAATCTACAAAGAAGTAAAAAGGAATTTACTACCCCTTACATTTCTATGAAATCAAGAGAGAGAATAGCGAGAGCCTTCCTCTCTACTGAGACGCACTTCGTAGGCGAGCGGTAAGGGAACATCGGATCAAACGATGGTTTCTCCTACAAAGAGAGATACAGGTACGGTTCCTGCCAGAGAGCAGATTTTCTTTATTGAGATTACCCGAGTGTGCAGGTTGATAGATGTAATACAGTTTCAAGTAAAAATAAATAAATAAAAATAGGGCGTCTATTTCAAATATTAGCATCCTCTAATAATAGCCTTTCAATAGAAATGTCGCCTTAAAAATAAATCCATTAATTCTTATGTGCGTGCACACACAATAAATATATATATATATATGTGTGTGTGTAAAGAAAGAGGTTATAGTAGTTCCAACGAGAGAAAAGTGTGTATATTAAAAAGGAGAGAGAAACGGCAAACGTTTTTGGTTGTAGTGTGGATTTTTTTTTTTTTTTTAAATATTATGTTTTATTTTCCATAATTTTACTACACGCGTTTCTGGTCTCGCAGCCATCTTCAGGTAAAAGGCGGAGATTTCCACATATTAAAAATAATTATATATATATATATATATATATATATATATATATATATAATGAGAGATAGATAAGACAGTATAATAAAGTCAGAGAGAAAGAGGCAAGCAAGTAATAGAGAAAAAGGAAGAGATTAGAAAAAGACAGAACGAGATCGAGATGAAGCGTAATATACACGCAAGTATTGGCAGTCGTGTAAGATAATAAAATCTGGCGTTAATGTTGCCGCCTCGTACGAGGCTGGGTCTTCTTAATTTAGTGCTTTCTAATACGCAATCAACACGGACATTTGTCATGGTGGCAGAGGCATCATTAATATTGTGTACGTACTCTGTCTCTTTCATTGGCACGGAGAGCAAGGCATACACTTTATGCTAGCTACTTCCTTTGAAGACAAACAGATCAAAAGGAAATGTAATAATCTTTTATGTCGGCACTGAAATAATCAGGAACAGCAGGGGCGTGGGGAATGTGAAGTGAAAAGCCAAATGTTTCTAAAAGAGTGAGAGTGCCTATCAAAAGAGGCAGATGACTGCATTGACGATTTAAGGTTGGATTTATGGTCTGTCTCAAGATAATCCATCTCAAATTGTGATCAGGTGGGACGTGGGGGAGAACGGGGGGGTGTAGCAAGAGCAGCCCTGTGTCGTGTTCCTCTTTACAAAAACAAAACAAGCAAGACAAAAGAAGACCCGACAGAATTAGCGAGAGGAGACATGGACAATTACGAGCAATTCATTTTCAAGGCATTAAACTTTATATGCAAATCAAAGAGTTAATGACGGGATGATAGATATTCTTCTCGGCTTTGGTCTCCCGAAACAACCCTGCCGCGAGAATAAAGGTGGTTTCCTTCCTACAATGATTTACCAAAGGAAAAATAACACAGGCAAATATCGCAACTAATTCTTTTAAGAGTAGCGAACAAAAAGACACACATAAACAACACTTGAAGATATAGCTCACCGGAAGAGGAGAAAACGCAAGGGTATCCTCTTCTCACTGCGCTCACATATTCGTAGCATTTGAAGTACAAAATGTTTAGCAAGAAAGAAACTTTCCATTAGACTTTCTCTAGGTACTATCCCACTTTAGGACACTGGCAATCATACCACCCCACCTCACCGATTCTTGTCTGTTATCGTCTTGGGCAATAAGTGGTCTTTATGACATCTGTTCAACCTTCTTCAGTTACCTCCTTGTTTTCTTACGATTATTACTTTTTTTTATTTCCGATAAGTCCTGTGAGTGTTCAATTCTCCAAACTTGATGTCCTCAAAATTTCAGCTGCCTGTTTTTAGAGCAACCAATTTCTTTGTACTTCCTATTCTGGTTTGAGTTTCGATTGTCATGTGCCGTGTCATTAATATTTTCAACATCTCGTTTGCTTCAAGTCCCGCTTTCACGTTCATATAAAAAAAAGCAGACATCTAGCAAATCCAGCACAATTTTCTTTCTTTCTAATGTTATTTTTTGGTCCTTTAATATGGTTACTGAAAAAATGTCTTTTGCTATTGTCTCGCCAGATAGTTGAACTTTGACACTTGTTTAAATTTTAACGTGCCCGAAATGTTAGCTCATATTACAGATTGTTCTTTTACCCTACCACAATGAATTTCGTCTTCTTATCGTCCACACTTAGTCCTTTCTTCTTGCTTTCCCTGACTACCTTATCTAATAATTCTTTCATTTTTTTTTGTTCTGAATTTATCATCAACGCAATAGTCTATAACACTGGTTCTCAACAATTTTTTTTTTTTTTTTTACACATGGATTACTTTTCATTTTTTTAGGGAGGTGGGAGTGGACTCCCATAACAATTCGGCGAAAAAAAGAAGTTTATTTTATTTTTTACTAATAGATAAGTTTAGGAATTGTGTTATAGAAATATCAACTGTATATGCTTTATTTTGAAGAAAACTAATTTAACGAAATTAAACTTGTGTTTAACAACTAAATTTTATGGAACATTTATGTACACGGGTAAAATAACTTCTTTTTTTTTTTTTTTTTTTTTTTTTTGTATGGTTCCCTGTAATCTGACATGAACTCGAGTTGAAAACCACTGGTTTAAAACATGCAGCATCTGCAGTCCTTACTTGGTGAAAAGAATTTCTAATCGGGTTGTCATGTATTCTGAATTTTATTGGGAGTTTATCTCTTTCAATGCACAAGAATCATCCTTGCGAAAAAGTCGATTGTTGTAAAATGATTAAACCATGAATAGTTAGACTCTTCAGTTGCTGAACAAAACAAAACATTCAAAACTGAAGATTTCCGGACAGTTTCAAGAATTATAGATGAAAATAAAAGCAAAGTTTATTTTCATTCATAGTTTCGAAAAAGAAAATAAATGTGTATTTAATCAATGTATTGGTTTTAGTAAAACCGTACGTCAATATTCCATTCCCTTGAAAAGGGAGACATTTATCACAAGCATAAAACTAAGTGATACCATTTCCATAATGGCCGAATGAAAAACTGAAATCCCTACCAGCATCCGGAGTTATCTAACTTTGTTCTCCAAGGGAAGCTTTCACCAATATTTTTGCTTGTAACCTGCAACCACTGTCCAAGCTACAATGCGATTTATAAATTTTAACCTAAACACACGCAAGTATACATTCATGATGGCAAGCAATATGTTAAATTGATCAAGACAATCAGAATTGATACAAACCATGAAAGTATTTCCAAATTGTCGGTGATAGAAAGCGCCATCTGAGATGTTAGGGAGGTCAGGTCATCCACAAGAGACTTTTACTGGCAAATAATTTTATCTAGAGAGGGTTTAGAGGTATGTCGGTTAAGAGATTGCGTTCTAGAGTTACTCATGAGCTATGGATTTTTCGGCAGTGAAAGAGATGGGCCGGAAGAGAATTGGATTGCGAGGAGGGTGTGTGGTATATTGTTTATTGTAAATGAGTAGAAAGGCGAATTGGCTGGAAAAGGAGAAAGAAATCATTATGGATCATTACTCTTGGAAGAGAGAATCAAATAAATTATTATTATTATTATTATTATTATTATTATTATCATCGCTGAATTAAGTTGAACAACAGAGAGGCTAGCAAATCCGAAGAGAAGATTGCATCTGAACAATGAACACTTAAAGCAATTAGCAACAATTACTCTATTGCTGGTTGAATACAAATGTAATGTTTATTAAGCATTGTTTAAGATTTTGTTAAGTAAACTGAGCAAATCCCTGAACATACAGATGCTAATAAACACAGAGACATATTCACATTGAATAAATGAAATAAAGTTGGCTTTTGCGGAAGCTGACACAGACATATACATGCAGAACATAAAAACCATGTGGAACATCGACGTTTTAAGGTAGACACTTTGTTTTGCAAAATACAATTTATTAATCTGCTTTTTCTGCACCCCCAGCAGAAGCTGAAAAAAAAAAAAAAAAGAAAAGAAAAGAAACAAAAACAATGTCCATTTGGAGGAGGCAAAACACGAAGTTGTTTATGAAAGGATTGCGTCGGATGGAATTTCAGTTGGCTTCCAAACAATTATCTAAAGCAGTAAACAGAAAAAGAAGCCGGTGAAGAACAATAATAAATTTATGATATGTTTCAAAACAAAATGTCGACATTTAAAACACGGAGCCTGTTATGTGTGATGTCTATAAACATAACAGTTTGTGCGTGAGTGCCTATTGTATGAATCAAAATGAAGGACAACATTTTCATATAATACATTTATTCAAAGAGACCCCATGAATATCTTGTGTGTGTATGACGCGCGTACATTGCGACCATCGGTTTTCCGATGTCTGATAATTCGACACATCCTTTAATCCGGACTACATAATGCACGATCACTTAAATTGCTTACTAATCTTGCGTTTAACCACTTAAGCTTGATTTAATCTTCTAAAAGACTTAATGCTTTAAAGATACGAGATGCTAATAGTCAGTTGATCAGAAGCGCAATAGCTTGATGCGAATTTGTTCCGTCCGAAGATTTGGATAGTCCAGAAACAAAGAACACCGTAAATTCTGCCTTGAGTCCGTAATATTCTCTAGGAATGTACTATTTTTTGTTCAAATAACTGAACAATATAAGTACTGCTTTGTTTAAAAAAAAAAAAAAAAAAAAAAAAAAAAAAAGTTATGTTCGCTTTGTACATAGTCCAAGAGCCACTCGAGGTAGAGGTTTATTGAGGGAGTTTGCTGCGTGACAGTAAGAGTAAGAGGTGCAGTTTATGAGGATAAGTGAGAAAGATAACGAAATATTAAATTTGTATTTAACCGAAAAGGAAATATACTTAGATGCCTAATACGGGGGTGGGATTAATAATCGGGGTGGAGTTGGAATTTTTGTAAATATTTAATGAACGGGGCAAACGGAAATTCATTTAAAAGACTCAAAAACGCGAAATTAATAAAGAGAGGGGGTCATAAAAAATTCGAGGCGGGGATAGTAAAATTTTCTGCAAAAAATAAGACACTTAATTATTACTGTTTTCACTGTTGAATGTTCCACTGTGCAATCTTCTCGATTTCCTTGTCTGTTATTGTTTACGGCTTATCGACCTTTTGCAGGTTATTTAAAGTCAGAAAATGTTTTTAGATTATATGATTTATTTTTTTAAGATAATAATCGTTTAATGATACATGTCTTACTAATTAACCCATAGCTGGGTGGGAGAAGAGAGGTTGATTTATACCTTACCCCAAGGGTATTTATGCGTAAGTGAATATAACAAACCTAACATAAATTGGAACTCAGCATTCAGATTAACAATTCCAAGCCATTATTTATTACACCAGCCGAACATCCATGCTTACATGACCTCATATACCCAAGCAGTTACCCATCTAGGTACTGATCTGTCTCGACGTTGCTTAACATCGGTGATCGTACGGGAACTCGCCTCTCCGATTAAAATTTCCGAGCCATTATCCATTACACCACCTACACACCCAAGCTTACATCACCTCGTATTCCCAAGCGGTTACCCATCTATGTACTGATCAGTCTCGATGTTGCTTAACATCGGTGATCGTACGGGAACTCGCCTCTCCGATTAACATTTCCGAGCCATTATCCATTACACCACCTACACACCCAAGCTTACATCACCTCGTATTCCCAAGCGGTTACCCATCTATGTACTGATCAGTCTCGATGTTGCTTAACATCGGTGATCGTACGGGAACTCGCCTCTCCGATTAAAATTTCCCAGCCATTATCCATTACACCACCTACACACCCAAGCTTACATCACCTCGTATTCCCAAGCGGTTACCCATCTATGTACTGATCAGTCTCGATGTTGCTTAACATCGGTGATCGTACGGGAACTCGCCTCTCCGATTAAAATTTCCCAGCCATTATCCATTACACCACCTACACATCCAAGCTTACAGCTTCCAAGTATTCACAAGCATTCATTCATCAAAGCTCGACGTTGCTTAACTTCGCTGATTGTAAGGGAACCGGTGTTTCAATGTGATGTAGCCGTAAGCCTTGTCTGTTAGGTAAAATGAACGTCAGATTTTAAAGGGACCCTGAAAATGTGAGAGTGTAAAGGAAATGGGTGTAAGGAATAGTTTTTTTTTTTTTTTTTTCATAGGGAACTACTGCACTTAACTGCTGACACTAAAAGTGCAGCAAATGACTGACCACATGCTCCCTTTCTCTCTATCGGGTGGTGGGTGGGTTGCAACAGAAATCGAGAAAAAAACAAACCTTTTCAAGTTCAGTGCAGATCTGACATTTTAGACTGCCAAAAGAATGACCTGTTGACATGATCTCAATTGACAAAGTGGATTATGAAGAAATGGTGGATGTCATCTCCCGTCGAAATGTGTACCTCCTCTCCACTCATACTCTGCCAGTGGCAGGCAGTTGTAAAAGAGATGGATGCAGGGAAGAGAGAGGAAACAGTTTGCAAACAGCGGAAGAACGGTAAGAATTTAAAAAAAAAAAAAAAAAGACAGAAATGTGGCGGTGGGGGGGTGGAGAGATATCATAAGATGGCGGGTGAAGAGGCTGGAGAAGATATAATTTACCCAATCATCAAAACGAAGACATCAGATTATCAGCGACATATAGATGTTCTTACTACCAGACAATCTATGCATTTGCAAGAGAAATAAGCCGATGCAATAACTTGTTTCTTCCTTGCTGTTTTGATTTTATAAATTTTAACTCTCGATTTCATTAAACAAGCAATTAATTCTTATTACAAAAATGGCAAACTCATCGTCGTAGTCATTATTAAAGTAGTTGCAGTTATGCCATTCTGTTGAATCATCTCCGTCTTTATAGCTGCTAAGATTTTTTTTTCAGACATATTCGTCACAGGATCCCTCTTTACAATATTATTTATCAGTATTTATTCCGTTATTGTGTTTTCATTCCTCAAGTGTAAGATTAAGCGGTAGAAGTCGACCCAATGTTACAATATTTTATATTCTAACAATTTTCGCCAATGCTATCATCTACATAATTCTAACTCTTCTCCTGATTTTCACTTCTTGTAGCCTTTTTCCTAGGCTCTTTGGAACCGTTCCCAGCGTTCCGATACCGACTGGCATGACTGTCACCCCGATGCTCTGTATTTTCCTCAGCTTCCTAGCAAAGTCGAAATACTATTACAAGGATTGTCATAGTCCCCCCCCCCAATAATTCTTAATGTTCTCCTGGGAATCTTAATTAGAATTAAATTATCCCCCGATTAAACATTCATATAATGTAATTGGAACACATAAGTTGGCATCAAACCCTAAAGACTTTCTTTTTTTTCATTGGAACCTCTGGGTAAAGATCGAGTCTCGAGCTGATTTTAACAGCATCACTTTTAACCACAAATCATACAGACCCCCTCTAAACAAGGTGGGGGGGGGTGACTGTTGCATCAGACGGATTGCACATGGGAAAAGTTATCACTGATGATGAATGAAAGCAAATCACCTCTCCAACCCGCATCCCTAGTTTGAGGTGAAAACAGAAATTAATTAATTACAAGATAAAGAGTTATGGTGAGAGTGCCTAAACACTTTATGATCAGAATTGAAAATCTACTTGTGAAGCGAAGCAGTTAATATTAAATGGCTGTAGAAATATTTTGGATATCAGAAGAGATGAAAGTCGCGAATATTTATGTTAATTCAAAATCTATTAAATGCTATGCCAACTGTAACAAATAGATACTTTTGAAGAAAAAAAAAAAAACTATATTGGAGTATCTTTTTTTTGTTTTGTTTTTGCAATATTCTTTAAGAAAACCATATTGAGATTTGTACTCCTCTTCCTTTGGTTTTAATAAAAAAAAAAAAAAAGGTCCTCAAATTTCCAATTGCAGTAAACATCTTTTGATGATAAAAAAACAATCTCAATTCCACGCTTTTGATAAGGTTTAAATTTTCCTAAATGTTGTAGCGCTGAAAGGTTCTCGGCCGCACTAAGTAACTCATCTAAAAAGATGCCTGTGTTTTTAGGTCGTATTTTAGGAAGTGGGCCGAACCAAAATTTTTTCAGTCTTTTCCAAAATCATCAGTAGTTAATTTCTGGAAATAGTTATTTTGTTACAAAGTACCATTGTTTCCTTGAGACAAAACTAGTACTTGAAACTTCAAACTTTTGTTCCCACTAGTAGACCACAGCAGATGAGCTGCCGTAGACCACAGCAAACTAATCATGAAACGATCAATTAATATATGAAGAACGAAAAAGAAAATTCGAAAGATTTTTACTTTCTTTTCATCTATGCTTGAAGTCAACTTAAACCTTTTTTAGATATTGTAAAGAGAATTTCATCATGCAAATGTGTTGCATTTTTGCATGCAGGCGATTAATTCTATTTGCCTTTGCTCATCAACAAAAGAGACAAGAGAAACTTCCGAAAGGAAATGGTAGCTTCTGGCTAATCAGTTGCCACAAATTCTACAAATCCTTTCTTATTGAAATCTCCTGCTGTCAAATCACCAATGTAAGAATATTATTTTGTTTGAAAGTGAGCCAAACAACGGGCCTTAAGGGAAACTGGGTCGAAACACAAAGGACGTCTTCAATAGAAAGATACAATAAAAAAAATGGTATCAGTCCAGCTAATGGATAATAAAAGCTAAATATCCCCCTAACGGACAATTTTTTGATCGTATTTTTAAGGACATAAGTAGTTATGGCTCTCCACAGCTTTCTTTTTCTTTTTTAATATTTGTGAATTGCTATGAATGTTCTTTGGAAAGATAAGCATTCGTTTTCCTTTGCATTATCCATGGTTTTGAATTCAGATTTGAGACGGGATCCTCTCTCAAAGCTAGATAACCCAGTCTGCCTTACTATTTTTACCTACAGATGCTAAGTGAGGATTAAATGGTCCAGCCTTTTTCTAAAAAGCATTAATGTGAAGTAAATGCAACGGACTTGGGTTAAATTTGAATTATGTCCTCTGATTCCATTTCCCAAGTCGATAACCAATACGCCAACCGCACTGATGGCATTAGGTGTATTAAAGCATTATAGGCTGATAACTAATATACTTTTGATGAGCAAAAAAAAGAAAGACATCATACAAATAAAATACACAGTGGGGAGCTGAAAAGTTCTCGATTCGACCAAAAACCATTAAAAAAATGTTAAGACAGATTTTGGAAAGAGGGTAAAGTTGAGAACTTTTCAGCACCTGTTTGGAGGGCGAGATTTGTATAATTTTTATTTTTTTTTTTAATCAGTTCACCCCAAGCAAGGCGATAATGCCACTAAGACGTAAAGAGCTACTAGGAGTGAAAGAGAATAAGAATACTTTAGAAGAAAGTGGAAACCGAATCGTAAACAAAGGATAAATCTGTATTCCTTTTCTAGAGTAGGTTTATCATTGTTAGTAATTATCATTGGGGGGGCACACACACACAAAACTCGTAGAAATATTCAGAATTTGTGTCAGTGAAGAGAACATACTGTCCTTTTATCACTTTTACAAAACTGAAGAAAAGAATTGAAGAATGTTTAGATGGAAAAAAAATGGCAATGATAGATTTTAACTTATTTTCAGGTTCTATTTTCATAACAAAATTGACAAGTTTTCTATAACTAATAACATCCTTTTTTATTTTGAGACGCTCAAGTTTGTATCCACAACCTTCAAGGGAAAACTGTAATTTATATATAAAACACAATGTAACGATCACGAAATCAGATCTCCCTGTTGTAGTAATTAAATATTCCATTATTATGACAACAAAAGGCATTATCCAATGCTATCAGCGAACACACTTTGCTTTACCATAACAGCGGAAAGTCTGAGCAAGTAGGTGATACCATGCTGCTAATACATTGATTTTTTTTTTTTTATTTCTTTTGTTTCGCGTTAGCTTTCAATTAATATTTTTACTTTTCTTTCTTACATGCGACTTAATCAAGATAAAAATCTGGGATCACTTACTTGGGAAATCTAGCCAATGAAATTGCGAAATTAAAAATTGCTGCCACTTCTTGACAGTATGGGTACGTTATTATTATTATTAGGTTGGTGCAAAAATAACATCGTTTTCTCACACATGTTACTATGTGAGAAAACGACATTATTTTTGCACCAACCTAATATTATAGAGAAAAAAAAAACAAAAACAAAACATTTCTCTTTATTTTACCGCGTAGGTAAAAAAACAAAACAAAACAAAAAAAAACAACTAATTCTTGTATTTGAAGAAGCAATCTTTTCACGTTATTCCCTGGCCAAACCTGCAAAATGTCCCCGGGTAAGAGAAAGTGAACAAGAACAAATTATTCATTTTTTCTTCAGCAGAGATTCAACTTTTTTTCTCTTTTTACTCTTAAGCATTGTGTTATTTCTAAAAAGATAAATATTGCTGACGTTCTTAGGTCAGTGCTAAATTTCAGAAGTTTCTATGCAGCAAAGCTAACAATACCCGATCATTTTTCATTGTACTGATTACAGTGAAAGGGGGGGGGGTTAGAACACCAGCAAGAAGACGGATAAAGTGCTTTAACATTGTAACACCAGGTGAAACTGTAAAGAAATGCAGGTGCAAAAAAGTCCACCTGAGAGACTGAAACCCCAATCCCTCTGCACCTCTTGCCACCATCAGTACAGGCGGAGACATGACCATTAACAACAGGTGGTTGTTAGCCCTGTTTTCAATACGTAATTGTAGGGAAACACAGCCAGGTAGAGCTATAACTCGTAAGATTAGGAATATATATATATATATATATATATATATATATATAGATGTGTGTGTGTGTGTGTGTGTGTGTGTGTGTGTCTGTGTATATGTATGTATAGATACATAGATAAAGTATTTACACGTTGCTAGGTAAATAATTACAGTGTATGAAAAACTTGCTTAAGGTTTCCATTATCACATCAGCCTTCAGGCACAAATATATTAATTTGCCCCTAGGGGTGATGGCAACAGGGAGGTGAGTGCGTCACCAAATCACACCAGATGCCCTGTTAAGTTTTATGTCCAAAAGCAGTGGAACTTTTAAAAAACACATTCATGCCTTGATGCCTGCAGTCAAAGATCTTCACAAGTTGTTCGCCTGTTTGTGTTTCTTGTATTATTCTACCCACCAAAATAGTGAAACAGTCAACGAATACATAAAAAAAAAACTTCTTTTAAAAGAATCAGATAAAAATTAAACAGACGTTTTCTACGACTAATAGCTTCGTTTTTGTCATTATCCCAATGTTTCGGTCGTTGTGCTATCCGAGATAAATAATGGGTTCTGTTCGAAATTCCTAGAAGGCTAACCGGATTGATAGATACCTGAAGAAGGCCGGAAGACACTATGACGGAAAAGTCGTGATAATATCAACAAATACACGTGGGTGCATTAGTTTGAAATTATGTAAGATAAACAATGAGAAACTTGTCACAGAAATTCACATAAGAATTTTCCATTGTAGATATTTGACTAAAAATTCCAGAACAAAAAAAACTCTTGATTATTTTAGAGCTGTTGTGACCTTATAACTTATAGCAATTCAAACTTTCATCGTTTTATCACGATATTTAAGCTAATAATCTAGTATTTATCTTGCTTTAAATTCTCAAGTGCATTTCTTAATTATTTTATCCCGCGCAAATCGACAAAGCTCCTAAGTTGAAAGAGGTTAATGAGAGTTCAAAAGAGAGAAGACCCAGTTACCCACTGATTGGAGATTCTTTTTAAGAACAGTTGCCCGTTTTACTTTGTCAGTTCTGATGGACTTGATACTAAGGCATGAATAAATAATTTTTTAAAGTGTTTATTATAAAAAAAGTTTGTCTTTTCAAACCTTACTGCAAATGAAAATTTCAATCATATCTTTTTTTTTTATAACTTTAAATTGTTTTTCTTCAACATTGTCTTGAAAAGAAAAAGAGAAAAAGTAGCAATTTCTTTTATCACAATTAATTTGTATTTTAATTGGTAATAATAATAATTGATCATCCATTTGCTGGAACAAAATGAAAGGAAAAATTGGAGCCTTTTGCACGAAACCATGATGCACAAGATAGAATATTAAATCAATTGGTATCCCCCTCAAAAGAGAAAGCTCTTATCAATTCTACATGAAGTGGCACTTGTAAATATAAGGACAACAATAAATGCCACCCATTAAAAAAAACTGGCTGATACCAGGTAGGTGAGGCTTGTAAAAATTCACTAAGAATTAATTTCATGCAGTAATTGACCTAGAAGAAAAATCTTTATAAAATTCATTCATCCATGCATCTGTGTAATGTAACATGAATGAAAACTTTTTTGATGACTTCCTTATGACTTCTATACATGAGAAAGTTTTCAATTTTTATCATTATTGCCCACTGTCTTTACCACTACTCCACCCATCACTTGGCTTTTTTTCTGCACGAAGTAAACACTTGTGGTATTAGGAGAAAAAAATTTAGCAATGTTTTACCTACTGGATTAAATTATATTGAATATCAGGAAGGAAGAGATTGTCAGTGGTCAGGAAATAAAGAAATCATTACATAAATTATGTTTAATGTAAACGTATTGCTACTAATTTTACTATAAAATGCATGGAAAATCAAGAAGGAATGGATTGTCAGGGGTCAGGAACTAATGCAACCGACAGAATTAGGGATTTTTGTGATTCTTATTTGAATTCTTACTGAAAAGAAACATCTTTCTGAACAGTTTTTATTCTTGTAAAATCTACAATGATGGAGGAAGACAAAATGGTTAATGTAAATGAGAAACAGTCATAAAACTCCAGTCTACAATTCAGAGGCAGTGAGGAGGAAGATTGGGTTGATGCCAGCTTAAGCAGCTCTCCTGCCAGGAACTGAGGTTTTTTGAGGTTTTTTTTTTTTAGGAAAAAAAAAAAAAAAAAAGAAAAAAAAAGTCCTTATTTCTGAACACAGTAATTTTTGAAATGTAAACCTGCATATTGCTGTCTGCAATAACTTCATTGATTGATGGTGATTTTATTAAGGTTAAAAAAAGAAAAAGAAAAAAAAAGAAAGAAATTAAATTACATTTATAGTGTACTTCGGACAAACTGGTTATTACTTGGCAATAGAAGTCACATTCAATACTTCTTGCAATAATGATAGACATTCATATGATGGAAGGCTGGCTTGTTCTCTGGCTTTGTTACTGGCAAGGCTACAATTTTACCCATCTTCAACTGGGCCTTTCGATGTCATCATTAAACCAAGACAGAAGACCGGGGGGGAGGGGGGTTGTAAATTACAGACATACAAAGTGCATGCTATCCGAAGAGTAATTGACGGAAAACTCCATTTAATTAGGGAGTTGGTATCTATGAAATGCCAGCTGAACAGACAGAATTTGCTATCCCAGGGAGGCGGAAAGAGGTGGCTAAGTAGAGGAGGGGAAGAGGCTATTGGAAATCAAGATTAATCACAACACACGAAGAATGGTGCTCTTAATCAGTAAAACAATCGTACAAGTTTAAGCGGCTGAAGCAGAGATTCATCAAAAGTGAATTGCTTTTTATTTTCAAGATACTACAGAACTGCAATGAGTTTTTTAAATTTAACTATCAAATTTTAATGAAAGCAGATATAATAGATTAACACATCTGCTAGCCACAGAATGACTTATTTGAAACAAAACAAGAGACCAATTTAGATGAAGCTTATCAGTTCTTCAGGAAAATGTTTCTTCTTGAAGTGAATTGAAAGTGTGAAAGGAAATCTAAACTAGAAATTCTATAGCCAGCAAAAGAAAGAATTATTATTTACAAACTTACCTTAGCTCAATCTTTTGCCAGAAAAAAAAAACAACAAAGATAAAGATTCTAGTCAGAACAATGCAAAAAAAAATCATTTGATAAGTTGAAGAACTGCTGTCGAGATGATTAAGGCCCTGTTATTGTAGTCTTGTATTTAATTAGGCAAAGAGTGTATGTGTTCTTCTTGTAAACTCTGCATACAATAAATAGGAAAATTGGACAGACAACGAAGGAACCAAGGTAACAAGAGTTGAATTTATAACAGAAAAAATATCAGATGAGAGAGGGTGGCAGTGGTGACAACCTGTTTTTATGTTTAATTTCTGAATGTCAATTGATTCAAATTAGCTAACCCTAACCCGAGTAGAATATTTGCTTCCTGATGTTAGAAAATTGTTTTTCAAGGATTTTCAAACAAATGACAACAGATGAAAATATAAAACAACAATTACAAAGAGGAACTTTCAATCCCACTTCAAGAAGAAACATTATTTTCCTGAAGAACTGATAAGCTTCATCTAAATGGGTGATAAAAATAAGAGAAACGGAAAAAGGCAGCGACAGAGAGAGAGAGAGATGATGAAGAAGAAAAACAAACAAAGACCAGAAAGAGGAGGCAAATACCCGAGACCAGTTGGAATGGTAAGGCTCAGTGCAAAGAATGCAAGTAATGGTGAAATAAATAAATTTTCACCTTCAACCCACAAAAATAACCTTAAAAAAAAAAAAAAAAAAAAAACTTCTCCAAATTTAATATTTTGCCATCATACATAACTTCACATCTTGAGAAATGATATGCCTGTGCATACACAAATATTAAATATAATACATAATATTTTGACAGCAAATTTACATTTAAACATGCTTTATTAAATAGAATGAACAAGAAATATCTTGTAAGACTTTTCTGAGTTTTTTTTCCGTTGTCAAAAAAATTAGTAAAGAAGCTTACCCAAATTGTGTAATATCCCAAGTATTTTCGATCATTGTTCATTTTATATATATATATATATATATATATATATATATATATATATACACACACACACACGCACACAGATTGTTAATTGGTTTCAGACATCAAGGCTTAGGTTTAAAAATGACTTAAGTCGAAATAACCACATTATAAACATTAAATAAGCACACCCAATTGCCTATTACAGTATTTATATGTATGTACAAGTATTGTGAATATAGTAATTAAGAAGAATTAAATAAAAAACAATCTTAAATTTACCTGATGCATGACACATTGATGTTTGCTTGTTGGGGCTGATCTAGGGAGGATGTTACATCATGGCTGAGGATCATTCAGCAGACAAATTATGTTGTCTATGAACTCATTTTAAGAATTCATCAAGAGTGCCATGGATTCTTTTGCTCTTCCTATCTTCAAGGATAAAGTTATAAAGGAGCAAAAGTTTTGTGACAAGAGCCCCCCCCCTAACCTTTTTGAAGCGTTAAGCGTTTGGATCCATCTCTTTGAACAAAGGAAGACATTTATCGAAATGTGCAAATTCCTCTTGCATATTCTTGATATAACATTATGCTCAGCATTAGCACTTAAACTGGAATTTTTCTTTGGAATCATGGGCAAAAATGTATTCTAAATCACAATAGAAATGTATCTGAAAGAACGTCAATGGCAGAGCACAGATGTAAACAAGTCTGAATTCAAAATCTGTGTTGAAGTGGAAAACAACGCACGAGTGCCACCCGTTGACAGAAATTTGAAATAAGAACACCTGCTGAATATAATTTATTATGCTATTTTTTTTTGTTTTATGATTAAAATATTGATTTTAAATTTATTTAAATGCTTATTATTATATGTGTTTATTGATTAGTGTTTTGATGTTTTAAATATTTATAGCAGCTGCCGTAAGCTGAAGTTAAATGACCTAAGGTGAGTTTTATTTTTCCATAAAATATTTAAGAAAAACCAATGTATCTTCGAAAATGACTTAACTTGAAACGGCTTAAGCTGAGGTATCAGTGTGTATGTGAAATGGTTAGTTACTTGTTTGCAATCCCACGTATTTGCTAAGATGATTAACAAGTACTTGTTGCAGATGTGCCTGTGTTTTACACTGCAACTATGCTGAGTGGACTTCAGTTACAGTTTGTATGTGTGTGTGTGAGAGAGAGAGAGAGAGAGAGAGAGAACAATCTGTCATGATCAACAGTTTGAATATGACCAGTGTGCTCTAACCCTTCAGTCATGACAACTTATGGCTTTCTGCTGTCACAATCAACAATGGCTTTTAACCAGTTTTATCTTCCCAGTTGCACTCACAAGGCTTTGGGTTAACCTGGGATTAGCCATTCGGGCATTTCCCAATAAATCCATAACATTGGGATCCACCTTCCCCCCACCAGATCAGTAATATCTGGAAGTCACCCACATGACAAACTGACAATGGTGGGAAAGGAAACATTCTAGATAGACTAAATTTTTACTTCCAATACACTATTTCCCCCCCCCTCATTTACACCCACTATGAAAAAGATCTATTTAATTCATGAGTTGACAGCTGTGTAGAGGGCTTTTTGAAATGTAGCTTTTCATGAACATCTTCTATCACTGTTGAAGCATTATCCACACAACCTGTGCTCACATCCACTGTTTGGTTAGCTTTAACATTCAACAAGCTTTGATCAATGTTAATAGATGCAATTTTTCTGCATTAACGTATTCAATGATACATCTCTGCTTCATAAGCACTTTCACGTCAGAAGCAATTTTGCCAAACTGCCACAGAGCTGATATCTTTAACAAAGCACCCCCCCAAAAAAAATGAGGTGGGTAGGTAAATTCAACCTCTACTCACTCACCACTGACAGATGTCTTGAACATTATGGGACAACATAATGAAATAAGAGTTGTTACTTTCAAAGTGACAATGTGAGTGTGTGTGTATATAGACATGTTACGAGGTTTCTATTAAAAGTCATATTTAGAAAACAAGCCTATTGGACCCTAATTAATGAGTATGATCCTCCCTAATTTCTCAGTGACCCATTCCTATGGTCTCATCTTAAACTAAGCTGGTTTTTGTATGTGTGTCACTTGTAAATAAGTGACAATACAGAAACATACAAATGTAATTGCAAAAACTGACTGTATTTTAATGTCTACACTTTTTTTTTTGCTGTTTGCCATATTCATTATCCTTGCATACAGCCAGGAATCTGCAATCTTAATCTAATCATACACCTTAAGAAAGTCACAAGAGTTCTGCCAAAACCTTTTGGCAATCACAGAAGTAAGAAAATAAGTTCAGTTTATTGTTTGATTCTTGGAACATCTTTTTGAATTTGCACTATTTTACTTTCTCATGTGTATAAATTAAATTAAAATAAATATATTTTAAATGATAATTAAAAAATGATTTTTGTTTGGTTTAGTCTATTAGCAAAAATACGAATCAGTTGTCAGAAGTTCGAAAAGGTTAAATCCAAAAACACAAAGAGAATGATTAGCATTTTATAAAGCTCTCCATAAAACAAGATTGGTTTTAGTAATTTTGAGATCTTTGGATCAAATAGATAGTTCATCTCATGAAAAATTCCTTAGTGTAAAATGGAGATGACTGTAAAATGCTACCCTCCTACCCATCTCTCCCTAATTTTCTGCCAATAAGTAGTCAATGTTTGGCTCACACCCAATCCCCAGCAATACTCAGGTGAACTGTTGAGTAAAGACAAGATAATCTGGATATGTCTAAACAATGACGTTTCAAGAACAAGATATTTAAGGAAAAACTGACAAATGCTGAGGGGATATCTTAAGATTCAATGGAAACCTTTTCTTGTTTGGAAATAGGAAAAGCGAAATAATCATAGAATTCTTAAGCAAAGCTTTACTTGGAAGAAAAAATGAAAATAAAAACATTAATAGAAGCAAATAATTAGAAAATTTCGTCATTGAGAAAGCATTAAAAAAAAAAAAAAGAAATGGTTCAAATTGTATCATTTAGTAACGTTTTAATTTTTTTTAAAGTTATTTATATATTTTTTCTCTCTCCCCATTCTCCCCGCTAACACCACCCTAAGATCAGAACAAGACATATGCTGCAAGATGAAACCATTTTCTGGCAACATCTTGTAATCAGATTTTAAAAATGAATCAATTTTATTCAAATTCAATCTCGCTCACTCTCTCACTTCCTTCTCCCAGCCATTGCAGTTTCAAAGCTCTGAGGGGGAAACAAGTGTAAACATGAAAAGAATATCTACAAGACAATTATTCCTTGCAGGATTCCATCTGCTTCAGTTGGGCATTGATTTTTATCGTCTTTCCTTTCTCTTAAGCTTCTTGTTGATTAGAAATAGAACAATCTTAGAATCTTCAACCATGTCTTTGTTGTTATTGTTGTTTAAACCTCCTGTATAAATTTGCAGCACAACTCATTTCTAACAATTAACCCTGATTATAATTATTGCTTTTTATTATTAATTAAATTTCAATTTGTTTTCTGCTATTTTCTAGGATAACATCTGTCGACCGTTCCTGTTGAATACAACAGCATGGAAGTCAATAGAATTTTGAAAAAGCAAAGAGACACAAGCAAATCACAGTGGAAAGCAACATCACATAATACAAGAAATTCCAGTACAAAAATAAACTCCATTATAGATTGAACTGAAAATGCAACATTGGAAATAGTTTTTAGGGAACAGAGACCAGATTCCAAAACTAAAGTTTCTAAATTTGTTGTCTTAAATTCAGAGTCGCATCATATTCTTTACTAGCAACATGGCCTGGCGTTGCCCGTGCTTGATTAAAAAATTGTACGACTCATACAGCAATCGCTATCACTTGACTTAAAATATTTTTGCCCTTCCTTGCCTTTAAAGGAGTGCCCTTTGCCGTGCTGATGTTGCTACATGCCTTACTTCTTGCCTATCTCACACTGCAAATTTTTTGTAAGCTCTATACTAAAGATTAAATCTGTTACAAAAAAAGAACTAAACAAAATGAACACAAAGCGATCAGCTTTAAAAAAGGACTTGTAACTGGAAAAACCGAATGAAAAAAGAATGTTAACAACAAATACTTTTTCACACCCAACCCAGTTCGGCGGAATCAGAATCAACGTTGAGTTTAAGCAAGCGAATGAACCAATTGGAGTAAAGTGCCATGCAGATTTAAATTTTTCCCACTTGTCACAAATACAGCTATCGATTTTTTTTTGCATTCTAGCATGCTAGTTCACATTCCTGTGAGTCAGCTGTTGGCTCTCACACTGGCCAATAGAATCTTCCTGCCTATTCGTAGCAGCCAGCTATAGGCTCTCACTCTGGCCAGTAGAAAATGGCCACAAACTACATGAAAACTGCTGTAGAAGGATGAAAAAATTGATTATTTCCACTATCGATGGGAGTTGGGAAATGCAAAGTTGGTCTTGGCCTTCCTGCTAACTTGGAGCATGTGCATGTAAATTTTGGTGCAAATCCGTTGAAAATTGTGGCCATGCATTCATTACACACACACACACACACAATCCTGCCTTTTATAGATATAGATTCTATAAGTTTTTTTTTTTTTGAATTGAGTATCTGCATTCTTGTTGCTTTTATGACAAAGTTGCAGTCAATCTGTTTGTTGGCTTTCATTGCCGACATTTCTCATGACCGATGAATCTGTCAGCTTACCCTGCAGAGTAATTCCCCCCTATTCTTGGCTTTCCTCAAGGGGGTTAACTTGAGAATGCAGCTATCACCATTGGTTAAAAGATACTGGCTTATAAATTTTTCCTAATGGCAATGCACACTTTTCCATCATTCTGCTTCTGCTTTCTTTTTCAGAAAAAAAAGATGCAAATTTTACAAGTGAACTGAAAGGTATATGAGGTGGGTGCAAATATTCCCCCTTCTCTTGTAGAGTATTGGCTCACAGCCTCATCACACAAGGTATTGCTGCTGCTGTTTCAGTAGCAAGTAGTGGAGTTGCCAGCCGCACCATGAACAACAAGTTTTGAATTCAGTTATTCTCCTAGACTGGTTGCCAACCAAGGCTAAAGCACTCAATTTGCTCTTCTATTTAACCTATAGCAGAGTTGAGGGGTGGAGAGATGAATTCATACCTTTTCCAAGTGTATTTGTGCAAAGCAATAAATTTGGCATGCCCACTCCACTTTCCACTAATGTTGTTATACAAGTGCTATAAGTGTCATTGGAGCAGACCCCATACTTCATCAGGAAAGATAACATTTTTTGCTTTATTTATAGAAGTATCTTCTCCTATCTTTTGACAATTATCATGCTAAGTGAGACAAATTGTATTTACAGCTCCTTCTTAACATGGCAATAATATCATTTTTCCAACACCTTCCCCCCACCACACTTTTTTTTAGGGAAATGAACCCCATGAGCTCAAGTGTTTTTTATTACACTTCATTCTACACTTATTTCTTTCCTATCAAGCTAGCAGAGTTTGAATTATAAACAAGTAAATTGGTTCTGAAAGCATTGGCATCCTCCCTCCAGCTTTCTTTTCAAATCCGAACTCTCTTGAACACATGAAGAGTAGAGTAGAGTAGGTCAAGCACCATTGCTCCACACCATGACATTAGCTACCTTAATATTTTCTTATGACTGCATTTGCACATCTTGGTTGCTTTAAATCAAACCATTTTCTCTCGCCTACTTTCTGAAAAGTTTCTCCCCCTTGAATACATTTTCATTTTTAAAAAGAAGAAAAGTGGCCTTTTATCAGTTAGCACTTTTTTCTTCTTATGGAGAAAAAGTGCCAAAAGCAAATTCTGTAAACTTTTTTTTACAAAATAATAGACAAAAACTAGAACAGATGCATGTGTCCATAAAGAGCACAGGGTTGGGAGGGGGGAGTTCTAAAATGAGAGATGAAATCTGCCTACAAGAGTGAGACAAAGAGCCAAACCATAAACCCTTTGGTCACAGAAAGCAGCAAGTACTAAAAAGGAATTGACTACAGTTTATTATTATTATTAAGACAGAAATTGTTAGGTTCAACATTGTAACGATTTTAGATTTTCGTTAGAAGTGTCATTGTGTGTGTGTGTGTGTATATATATATATATATATATATATACATTAGGTTGGTGCAAAAATAATGTCATTTTCTCACATAATAACATATGTGAGAAAACGACATTATTTTTGCACCAACCTTATATATTTACACACACACACACAAAGAAGTTATATGCAGTGGTACAGACATGCAAATATCAAATATCTTCTTTTATACACCGTGTCCCTTCAGGATGTAGGCAATCATGGCTCTCTACTACTTCCTGTCCTTTGTAGACCTTAGTAAATTTTATCTTTTTACTATCCCACCTAATCCCTGTTCTACATAAGCTCATTAAGTATGCTACATGCTGCTTTCCTCTCTCCCTCTTACATTCAATATGTTCTATATGTGCCAAATTTTCCAAGCCTTCTTTCCTCATTATGTACCCCAGAAATTTCAACTGTCTCTTTCTGGTGCTACATATAAGCAGCTTTTTCATTTTCTATTTTCTCTAAAATTCCAAATTTTTCACGCATATATCTTCCTTATATATATGTAACTAGTGCTGGAAAGTCCTCAGCCCTTCTAAAACAATGTCTGATGTTCAGTCATTTGGGCAGATGTTGAGAAGTGTGTTTGAGAACATTTTTGTATATACAATGCGTATTAGTTATGTGCCATGCATGATACACACTTAGGCGATCATGTATCTTTTGATACATGACTGACAAGGCAGATTTTTTCCCCGTAGTAGGTTGCCATTTCTTTCTGCAGTAGACCAGTTGCTATCCAAGGCTATAGAACCCGATCTGTCCTGCTATTTTACCCATAGCTGGGGGAGAAGAAGAAGAGGAGGATTCACAATTTTCCTAATAGTATTAGCATGTTAAGTGAAAATAATGGATTCAACTGGAATTCAAACTCATCTCTCTGATTCCTCAATCCGAGCCGCTACCCATTACCCCACTGTGCACCCCCTCTATAATGTGTATACCTATATTCAACAGATCAACATGTAAAGAAATACACAGGATTGTATGCATGTAAAATTTTGAAATAACGGTGATGACCTCAGCCCATTGTAAATGATAAAAGACAAAGTCTATGTTTCTTTGAGAAAATTCCAAGACCAAAAGCAAAAGAACCTGGTGATCAATAACAATTTATTGATTGATTGGTTTTTAAGACTTATCAATTCTTTCTAGGTTATTTAAAGCCAAAACATATTTGTGATTTTAGCAGTAATTTTTGCAAATGAATATTGCATTAATAAATTTTTGAAAATAGCAATACCTTGCAGATGCAAATCCTAATATTTAACTCATAGTTGGGGAGCAGAAATGAATTCAAACCTTTCTGCAAAGATATTTGCACATAAGTTAGTGTAGCAAACCTGATTGGAATTTGAACTTGGCTCTCCCTGATTTCTCATCCTGTATTGCACATCCACGCAATGAGTGAAGATGTTTAATAGCGCAGAGTGGAAACTTATAACTGTAAAGTCATGATTTGATTTTTAACTGAGTGTTGTCTGCGGCAAAAAGATATTAACATGGCAAAGCTTTTAATGATCAAATTTCATCATCATCATCATCTTTCAGACCATCAGTCAATTTTGTATGGAGAGAGAGAGAGAGAGAGAGAGAGAGAGAGAGCGGGGAACCAAGATTTTGTCAAAGTGGGATTATTATTTTTACTTTTATTTTTGAGTTGCTTTTTCTAACAAGAAACGTGAGGATTTAGTTTTCAAATAAAAACTGACAAGAAAGCCATAAGGAACCATTACTTTAAAATAGATTCTTGTTAAATTTTTTTTTTTTTTTCAGAAAAAAATAGATAAAAAGATAAAGTGAAAGAAAATGAAGATAAAGAATTTTAGATAAGATTTTTACCATAAAATAATAAAAACCAAAAATTCTTCACTGCCATGTTTTGGGAATAAACAAATAGTTGCATTTTTACAATTAAAATACTCTTTAGAAAATATTCACTCAATTTTTTTTAAACATTTGAAATCAGTTTTTAATGAACTGTGTAAAGAGAAGGCATTTTCAAAATTAAAAAAAAATATTTGTAAACAAAAATAATAAAAATGAAGGTGTATATAAAGTGTATAATTCCTGATCACTGACAATACAGTTTGTTCAAATTTTCATCCTGCTTGAAAGCAAAACACATTTTAGGTCAAAGTACGAAAATATAACATTTAATCATTAACTGCCATTGATAATGCTACTCTGGTGATTAGCTCTCAATTCTTGTTCAGTGAGAAACATCAACTGTTTTGAATTCAAGGCACTTTCAAAAACACTCAGCAAGAATGGCAAAATGTACATTTCCTACCTTTTCGGCATGGCTTTTTGCAGACATTTTCAAGATAACTATCCAATTTTTGAATTCATATCTTCACAAAATTTTGATCACTGTTGATTTCTTACACTTTTAAGGATCAGTTGTGCTACTATTTTTGTAATGATTAAAATGTGAATGCATTCGTTTCATATATCAAACTTTGAAGATGTTTTCTTGACTTCATCATCAGAAGAAAAAAAGATAGATTGCTTGAAATAACCTGGTGAGACAAGCGGGCAGGAAAAGAACCGAGACATTATTATGGTTTTGGAGACACACAGGAAATATGATTTGTTCCTAAAATGAAAGAAAAACCTTTTGTACTTTATACAACCAGGAATCTTAAAGACTAGGCACTCGAAGCGACGACTAACAACAGGCAGTAATGGCATTATGTATGGGAATGACCTGGCAAAAAGTCAGCTGGACACTGGTTATTTGAACAAGAAATCAAGAGGTGGGGGGAATTAAAGTGGACAATGTTTCTGGCATTTCAGCAAGATGTTAACAGTATGCATGCAATTGATACAATGTTTGACCCTTGCCAAGACTGGCACCCAATCAATATTTTAACAAAACCCTCAGCTAATAAGGGCCAGCCTTATAAACTCTCAATTCCACTCAAGTGTGGATATTGTTTTCATGTCGAGCGTCTCAAAGTGATTTACAGGCAGGCAAATATCAGGTGACCACACTGCATTCATCTGGTGGATGTATTTTGAAACAAAGCCTGTTTTGTCATACATTGTGGATTTATGGACTTGTTCCAACAACAAGTGCATCATCGATTTTACATTCCTCTCACCCTCCATTGCAGGACAGGTTTATATATATATTAAGAAATATTTATCTATTTATTATTGTTAATTTGGTATTGGTGCTGAAACATTTATTTCACTTGACAGTGATAATGATTCCAAACTGGGATGGAAATATTTGCTAAGCATTTTGATTAGGTCTGATATTTTTACCATCTCAGTCACGGTGACTTGCTACAGAAATTCATGACATTTGTTTCAGAAGTTCTTCTTAGCAATATTTATACTAGAGTAACATTTGTTATTAAATAGATCTACTGTACAAGCAGCATAAAGACTGAAGAGGGGGTTAATAACAAATATTTTGAGATTATCTATATGAACAACAAAGAATACGAAATCAGTATAATGAATTTATACTCATTTCACTTGTTATTGGTCAACACATAAAAACACAACAAAATTAACCTGTGATCTTACATGGTTAAGGAATGTTTACCTTTCTACATTATTGTAATGGAGATGGAGGGGGGGAAATGTTATTAATTCCCTAAATAAGGACATAAAACAACAACAACAAAGAAGACAGAGTGTGGAAATAAGGGAGATAACTGTGCCTATTCCAAAAACCAATCAATACAGTGTTCATGGAGGAGATCTAACGAGAGGAGAAAAATCAAGCCAATGAAATGTTCAAAATCATTAATAACAAACAACCACAGAATAAATAACAGCATTTCTGGAGATAACATTTTTTTTTTTTTATTTCAGCAATTTTAAATTTCTCCCATTTAGTGTTTTGAATATTTAAGGATTTAGCTGTCAGTCAAAGACATTTTCATTAAGGCTAACCTGAGTCTTTCTAGTCTTGGATCAATATGAAACTTCATAGGTGCTGGTAGTTATTTAAGTTTAGAAAGGATAACAGGTGGAGTCAAAGGTTGGTTGATTGGTGCTCAATTGATAGCAAAATGTCAGAAAAAAATCAGACAGAAGATGGCGAGATAAAACATTTTGTGAGTAAAATATGATAGCAAATAGCACAATCAATCATCTTAGGAGGAAGTGGGGAAAGGCCTTCATCCATCAGTGAATTCATAATTATTGCTGCTGATGAATGTAGTCTGGCACAAGGCTAATAAAATTTGACATAATAGACATTAAAGATGCTAAGCTTAGTCTAGCACAAGGCAACAACTTAATGAGTTTCAAGTGAATGGCATATACAGCAATCCCCCTATATACTTTGGCCAATGTTGTCCAAGCTGTAGTTCACCATACCAATAAATGTCTGAAAGCTAAAGGTCACCATTTTGAGCATCTCTAGTGATTATAGAGTCCAGAGGTAACTTTTATTAATCTTGTGATGTTTTTATGAACTGTGTATATATTGTTTTGGTTAACTTATATTATATATATATATATATATATATATATATATATATATATATATATATACATACACACAAACGCATACATAGTGTGAGAGAGAGAGTTATCAATATTTCCTAAGCTTAGTTGAGTGGTGAGATAGCTGTTGAAGATAGAATGTTCTAAATAAGTAGAGAGAGATTAAAATTTGTTAATCATTATACTACATTAAGTGCATTGCATGAATATTCAGGTATTTTTGTTTTTAAGAGTTCAATGATTCATGAATTCTTCAACTTGATACTGAATGAAAGAATCTTTTTGGTGGCACCTTTTATAAATGAAATGTCATTTTTGGTTTTCTTTTCTGTCACTTCTCTTTTGTAATTCCATTCTTCATCCATTCAACATTAACTTTTTTTCCATTTCTTCTTTTAATAATATGTTTCTAGGTTTCAACAAGTAACCTTTAATAAAAGAGGGTGTGGCACTACATTTTTGGCTTTGTTTTTTTTTGTTTTTTTTTCTTCTCAAATCGATTGTCTATTCATTATTTCATGAAATTAGAGATTATAAATTTAATGAATACAATCAAGAGCACAAGCAAATAAAATTGACAAAATCTATTTATTGAAATGAAACCCACATTTTGTCTTGTTTCTTGGAGAGAACAAACAAAATCAATTTGAATAAAAATCTGTTTGGTCTCAAAGAAACAATTAATGAGTTCACTTCTATATGAAGAGCAGTTTTTGGTGCAAAATGCTTTTTGGAAGTGAAAGTAACAAGTAAAGCTGATTGCCGCTAATAACACATTAAACTGTATTGGGAAAATAGAATAAATCAACAAGCCACTTATAAAATCTGCACAAACATTTCAGGTTTTCTTTGAAAAGACAAATAATGCATTGAAAAGCTAAGAAAACAAAAAGAGTCTCATTACAAATCTATACTTGAAATGGAAATGCTGACAACATACACACGCATATATATATATATATATATATATATATATATATGTGTGTGTGTGTGTGTGTGTGTTCAGGTGTTCATGTAGTGCAGTGGTTAGCAGCTCAGAAGTAGAAATTAGTGAGCTTAGTTCAAATAGTGGTCAGGTTGATTACATTTACTTCTGCAGTAATAGTTCTTAAGAAAGGGTGTGAATCTATCTTTTCTCTATGGGTTAAATAGCAGCACAGACTAGGAACTATAACCATAGTTGTCAACCAATGTAGAAGAAGGAAAATTCTGAATTCAAAACTAGTATGTAGCCCTGACAATGCATATATTATACACAGTCATTATAAAGATTAGAGTTGTCAATTAATTGTGGCGCTAGGTTGAGGACACTACAGATCTCAGCTGCAATCAACGAGGTAAGTAGGGTGACTCTGTATATGAGTAATAATAGCAAAGATTGTTTCTACTTAACAAACGCATCAAGCAAAGACTTGCTGGAAGATAACGCATTTAAGGTGAGAGCAAATATTCTAGATGAAGTGTTCAATATTATGAAAGAACAATAAATAAATAAAAATTTTAATGACTTATCCTGTAACAGAATTTTGTAGAAGTTGTGGATTCATTAACAAATTTTAATCTAATAAATAAAATATCACTCAATAAATTCAGTAGATTTATTATTGTACTTGTGACACACAGGTGTCGGTCTGAAAGTGACGCCTACTTGATAGTGAAGAAGTTAGATATTCTACACCTGAAATTACATCAAGCATTTAACCCCCAAAATATGCCAGTTTTGAATGCAGATTTTCAAGGTAGGCAGATTCTCCCTATTAGGATAAATTGGAACAAAAATCTTTTCAGTATATTCATGAAAGTGTAAAATATGCATTAGCTGCAGATGGTGCATGCATGTTTATACAATACTGAGAACATGAATGTACAGTTTTCAGCTGACGATTCTGTGATAAATGTATGAAAGTGAAACCGCTTGGAAAAGAACCAAAACAGTACATGTACTAAAATTAATTAGGTACCCAAATACTGGAATGGTCACTTCATTTATTCCCAAAGAGAGTTCAGTTTCTTCTCCACCTAACTTTTTAATTCTGTGTGTGTGTGTGTGTGTGTGTGTGTGTGCATACACATGTATACACATGACAGGGTTAGCCAGGTGTTTGAGAACACACCTTTAACAAATGTATAAATGGAAAACGGCCCCAACATAATGTTAGATGGCATGTGTGCCAAATGCTAACATTCTCATTTTCTTTCCAGACTTATCAAGAGGATCAAAATGGCAGCTTCCAGTCTGACACAGGAAATGAAAACACTTATAGCATGAGTAACCAACCATAACAACTTGGAGACAGTGTCATTCTTGGAAGTTGCCAGGTGAACAGGAGGAATGACAGGTGGCGCTGTGTGTGGGGATCTCAATACAGGAGACCCCCTCCAGTGATGTGTCATTTTCAGGTCATTTTTGACAGTGTTGGGGTTTGTAATCAATGAGAAATTATGTCTCTCCACTTTTTCCCCCACAGAACCAAAAGATCAATACCATCACCTGAACTGAGATGCTAGACATGGTGGCCAGGCACTAGACTGTGGGGTGGGGGATAGACATGGTGGCCAGGCACTAGACTGTGGGGTGGGGGATAGACACTAGACTGTGGGGTGGGGGATAGACATGGTGGCCAGGCACTAGACTGTGGGGTGGGGGATAGACATGGTGGCCAGGCACTAGACTGTGGGGTGGGGGATAGACATGGTGGCCAGGCACTAGACTGTGCGGTGGGGGATAGACATGGTGGCCAGGCACTAGACTGTGGGGTGGGGGATAGACATGGTGGCCAGGCACTAGACTGTGGGGTGGGGGATAGACATGGTGGCCAGGCACTAGACTGTGGGGTGGGGGATAGACATGGTGGCCAGGCACTAGACTGTGGGGTGGTGGCCAGGCACTAGACTGTGGGGTGGGGGATAGACACTAGACTGTGGGGTGGGGGATAGACACTAGACTGTGGGGTGGGGGATAGACACTAGACTGTGGGGTGGGGGATAGACACTAGACTGTGGGGTGGGGGATAGACACTAGACTGTGGGGTGGGGGGTAGACATGGTGGCCAGGCACTAGACTGTGGGGGATAGACACTAGACTGTGGGGTGGGGGGTAGACATGGTGGCCAGGCACTAGACTGTGGGGTGGGGGATAGACATGGTGGCCAGGCACTAGACTGTGGGGTGGGGGATAGACATGGTGGCCAGGCACTAGACTGTGGGGGGGGGGATAGACATGGTAGCCAAGCTGACTTTATAACTCTATGACTTAATTTTTATGCGTATTTGATCATCAAAATGTGCAAAGTGAGAAAAGGCTTGCAAATATTTGTGCATTTTGTGTCATATTCAAATGTTTATCTGCTAAATGTATTTTTATGAATGAACTAAAAAAATACTCATTCCATAATGAATCTCCTAACATATTTGCATCAGATTATGAGGAGGGAGGAACGTGATGAAGGGGGCCGATTTGTATTCTTTGCATTAAAAGAGTTTGCTTTGTGTTACTTGTCATGTACCTGACAGAAGTAGAAGTCACTGTCCATTCACTATCCAAAATGGTACATAGTGAAGCAGTTAATTACGATTAAAATGGTTTGGGAGCATTGCCAAACTCCACAAAATAACCTTCTTTCATATCTGCCTGCCTTGATGTCAGTTCAAAGTTCATTGTCTGCTACAGCTGATGTGTTAAAGCTTGAAATACAACTGTATACTTGACTGCTGTATTTTTCTCTATAAATACTTACTCCCCCACCAAAAAAAAAAAACCTTCCCTAAATTGACCTGGCCTTTCAGAATTAAACTCATACTTTTTTTTTTTTTTTTTTTTTTTTTTTTTTTTTTACAATCATTGAAACATAGCCATAGCAAAAATGCATGTTCATTTTTTTTTTTTAGGGGGAGGGTGGGGTAGAAACACTCAAAAAACCATCCCTTGGAAATCAATAGCATTTGCTTCCTTGCTTTGTACTCTTTTGGCTTTTTTCTAAAAGATTTATTTGAAATGCTCTGTTTTGGGGAAATGTTAGTGGGGGCACAAGAGAAAAGTATACCAGAACAAAACTGACCGACATATACGTTACTTTCTATGAAATGTGTTCGCCAAAGTAGAAAGTTTGCTTATCCATTACTAAAGGGCAGTGGTATTCTTTGAAGACCACATGCCTTGTTAGATTTGATGTTATCTCCTTGTTTTCCTACCTGGATTGAAAGTTTCTGTCAAAACCAGATGCAATCTTATGAACACACAAGGTTACATTAATCCTGTTATCTTCTACAGAGAAACTTGACACTTGCAATAATGGGGTCACATTAGCAACGAATAAAGATCTCGATAGCAAATGGGATTAATCGAGATAAACAGGCAACATTTAACTCTGCATCCACCTTGGAAATAAATCAACAAAAATGAAGGAACAAATTATCAAGTTCTTATCAAAGAAAATCTTTGAACTTCTTCCTTAAGAAAAAAAAAAAAAAAAAACTATTTAATATACAAAATGTGTTTGAAATGAACTTGTAAGTAATGTTACTACTTCTTTTAGGTAGCATATCTCTTCAGGATGTGAGGTGAGTTATATTAGCTCTCCACAACTTCCTGTTCTTTGTAGCACTTAGTAAAAAAAAAAGAAAAAAAAAAAAGAAGCAAGTCATAAAATAATTTTGGCAAAATTGTGGCTACATTCAAAAATAAAAGCTTGAAAACTGACAAAGGAAAAAAGATAATATCAGGAAAATGCTATTCAATTTTGAAAGACTATCTGAACAATAGAGAAGTGTAACAACTGAATCATATCCTTTAAGGTCAATGGATCATTGGGGTCATTTGGTTGACCTTTTTAGAATTTCAATGACAACATATTTCAGGGATTTTGATTTGCCAACATTTTTAGCATGTTTTATCTTGTTAATCTAACAGGTGTTGCTTGCCACATAAAGTTCTACGTGTTACTTAACTGTATTAGAGAGGAAATCAAATATTCCCCCAACCTAGCCTGAAAGGTTACAATGACTAAATTGAATGTATTTTGTTTAGAAGTGGGAGAGAAAGAGCATAAGAATGTAATCCAGAGTCACAAACTTACCTGAAAATTATTCTTTTCTCTAAATGAACATAAAAGGACTCAGTTTAAGCAAAAACCAATTCAAACATCATTCAATCCCCCACCCCAGTTTTCTTTATGAATTCAATGTGATAATGTTTGTCCAGAACACATCCAATCATTTTGAATAGCTTAAGAACTGCAATCTTGACACTTGATAACAAATGAATGTGGATCTTACCATGCCTGTGAACAGACACTCTCCTGTGAGGTTACTTAGTCGGTACTGGGACATCATGTTATGGTGAAACACACCTATTCTATAGTTAATAGACTCTCCCACCTAATATAAGTAGGAGTCGTAAGAGAAACGAGGGTCAGTCGATGTCGGTCGACAGTTGTATACGAAAGTAGTCAGCGACCACAACAAGATTAGTCTGCGTAATACATATTATATCAAGTTCCTAATGTTTTGTATGTCGAACTATTTAAGACCGATTTAGTACAAATACAAGCCTTCACTGCGAAATCACTCCCCAACACATCATTAAGCGATCATGTGTAGTGTATGTCTATTACATTCACAATGACAGAGCAAGTGGTATGCCTTCTGCAGAGTTTTTTCTTCTTTTATTTTTTAGCATGACAATGCCCACTCCTGATCTTCAGGGTCTTTCAGCTCCAGATGTGGGCCCCTTTCAATATTTAGCTTATCCCAAAGCTCAAATGTCTGGAAACATCATAGACAAGATCAAAGAGAATGTGACAAAGCAACTGATGATGATTTTGAAAGAGGATAGTTTTAAAAAGTGGAAGAGGCACTAGAATAATATATCTGCTTCGAAGAAGACTAAGATACCAATATTTTATGTAAGCTAATGCTTTTTCTTAATATCAAATAGGTGAATAGTTTCCCAGACAGAGCTTTGTTATTATATATGGACTTGCATCTATTCATATCAAGACAGAGGTACACAAATTTTCATACATTCAAAAAAATACATTCCAATGAGTGTATATAAAAATTAGAAAAAAAAAAAAAAAAAAAAAAAATTATACAAATTTTCTCCAAGACAATTGATTAATTAAATATAGATAAAAAAGAAACTTTGATCTTTGGCACTCCCCACCTCAACATATAATAGTAAATAAAAACATGTCCAGGATGAGGAAACAATTCTGGACTCCACCCTGACTCTCTGCCACAGCATGCACTACATCCTTTTGCCTATCAGCAACAAACAAGAAAAACTAGTTGTAACATTGCCATGTGATCTTGAATAACAATAAAAGCAAACCTGTTTCGCTAATTGGTCCATGTTCGTCTGAGATCAGATCCAATGCAAAAAGCAACAAGCTAAAATCAACAATGCGAAGAGACATCTGCCAAGCTAACATCACCATTAAAGACCAGGGTGATGATGAAGAGGAAAGTGATGATAAAAAGCATTGGCTAGAATTTCTACATTGAAAAGATCTAAGTGATGAGGTTGTCATGTGAGAACAGCAGGAATTATAATGAAGTCTAAACAACTGCAACTGACAAGACAAACTTTGGGTAAAAGAAATAAGATATAATCATACAATAATTAGGAAGGAGAGAAAATAAAGTTCATCTTTCATGTCCTGACAATCAATGATCCAAGCAAAAGCCTTTTAGTCTGGACAAAATTTAGAAGATCTATTTCAATGCCACAGGAGTTTACAAAAAAGATCACAAATATCTCTCTGAATTTAGTTAAATGTGAGTAGAGTTATTTATATTTAAATATATTATTAGAAATTTCTTATCAGGTGACAGATGTGTCAGTTGTCATGTTGACACTGATCAGAAAGAAGGTTGGCTGGTCATGACATTGTATGTGTCTCAGTTGAGAGACATGCATAGAAGAGGAAAGTCAAGGATCATTTGGAATTGCATATTGATCAATTCATTACTCTTACAAGCTATTAACAATGATTCCAATCATCACTGGTTATGCAAGAAAGAGTTTTTACCCAAAATAACCTAGTCAAAAAAATACCCAAGATGAAATCAACTGGTCTGAGTTTTTTTAACAGAAGCAAAAAAGATTAATTCCTGAAAATTATGTTATGTAGACAATGTTTTAACAAACCAAATCAGTATTAGAAATAAATATGGCAGAATTCAATAATTTTTAGAAACTTTTAGGCAGTGGTTCCCAGATGGTGTCGCAGAAGAGGATAGCAGGTGAGGCAGAAGAGAATAGCAGTGAGGTGGAATGACTGAAAGACAATCAAAGATTTAGAAACAGTTTTAAAAAATTCATGTGCCAAAAAATAAATACAATTTCAAAACTTAAAATATTATGGATTACTTGTAATTGCAGACATGAGTCCCAGTAGAAATGACTATTGACTGATTTTATCACTGTGATATTTTTGCATTATATCAAGTATTATTAGCTTGGTGCAAAAATAATGTCGTTTTCTCACATATGTTAATATGTGAGAAAACGACATTATTTTTGCACCAACCTACTAAGAATATAGTAACTAGTGTCTGCAAATTGGAGGAGAGAGTTATCAATGATAATGTTCTGAGTTCTTTCAAGAGCTGAGGAATCATAGCTCTTCACAACTAGCCCAATACTATTATTTTTATTAGTAGTAGCAGTAGCATTAACGATAAAATACCTGTTATTGAAATAACATTACTTTTTTTATGTATCTTCTTGAATCCTGTTCTTTTATTGTTTTCTCTATTTCTTTCACTCTCTGTAGTAACCCTTTAGTGGCTTTATTGCCTTGTATGGGATGAGATAATTAAAAAAAAAAAAAAAACAAATAAATAAACAAAAGTTACCAAGAAAGCCAGGACGTCGAATGCTGATTTTCTGGGCATGTACGATTGGCCGAACAATGCTGCTACTTCTAACTGGCACTGGGTCATACATCAGCTAAAACAGTGTGTATATAAAATAATACAAAAAAAGCGTTTAAGTAACAGTCGTCGTTGTCGTCGTCGTCATGGATATAATAACAGCAGCAATAGTAGTGAGTAACTAGGACATTAAAGGGTTGCAAATACTACAAAGAAAAGCAAAGAGTCTGACGGCTTGGTGGTGGTTAGTGGGGTGGGTGAAGAAACCGGGAGGAGGGGGAATGGAGCAGTCGTCGTCGTCGTGGTAATGGTTGTCTTAACAGGAGGACACAGAGAAGTAACAGAGAAAGATTTTTCTTTTTTACTTGGTATTTTGTTTTTTTACTTTTCTCTTTTTGTTACTAGAGTTTTTTTTTTATATTTTTTGTTCGCTCTTAGATAAGGCGGCTTTAGGTTAAAGGGTGGACGAGGAAGCTTAAATAAAAAAGAAAAGAAAAAGGGCGACATATTCGATACTAACCACGTTATCTCTACTGAATAATAACACCACTTATTCATTTTAATTAAGATCGTACCTCTTATGAGAAAGAAACGTTGACAAGCGACAAAGATCCCCCCATCCGACACATAAACGCTTTTTCTTATATGCACACACACACAAAGTGTTTCTCTTGATAATAAAGTCAAATATTTAATCTACACAATTTGTTCTTCCTCCCCAATATAACTCCAATAATATCTGCTCAACTTTGGTCTTTGATACTTTAACAGTGCAAAACAGATTTTCCCGACTTCTGATCATCACAAGCTATGGGTTAAATAGCGGAGTAGATTGAGCTCTCTTTTTTCGCCTTGGTTGGCAGCCAGTCTAGAAGGAAAACTCTGAATTCAAACCTGAAGACGGATTTTAGGCGACTTGGTAGCATTCAGTGTACTCTTTTACCAGATCTTTCGAAAAATGTGGCTGGTTTTACATAAGTGAAGCTTATGTAAAATTTGTAAAGTCATATACAAGGGTAGCCAATTGGTTAATTTTAAAAATTGTACCATTAGGATTTGATGCATCGAAAGATCGACAAGATAGAGTCATATGATGCACACAGCTGTATGATTTATTTGGTACCCCCCCAAAAAAAACATCTAACAATAATAATTTAATTCCCATAATGCCCCTCTACTTACTGAAGGCAGAGTCGAATAAATAGTATATTGTCCTATTTCCAAAATAAAATAAACAGTAATTAAATTATTGAGTAATAAGATTGAAAAACAAAACATGTAAAAGTGGGGTATGCAATGTCCATTTGCTGGCAAAGGATTCTCTCCTGAGAATTAGAAGAAGCACAAAACTAAAACAGAAAGAAAAAATGATTACGTGATTTACTGGAGAGGTTTGAGACAAAAAAAAAAAAAAAAAAGGGAAAGTCAAATCACGATAAGGATGAGCATACTTTGCCTGTTTGACGTCGCAATTCGTATATTTATGTTATATATCTATGCTGACATATACCAGATTGTTGTTAATAATCTCTTTACGACAATTTTAAGAACTGTTTTTGGTTTGCTTCAGTCAAAATTTAATTGATGGAGGAAGGGAACGTTTGGCCACTATTTTCTAGAGAGAAAGAAATGTTTTGTTTTTTGTTTTTATTTATTAAGATGAAAAGTATAAATATTCTTTTTAAATCTGTGGGAGAATGGGTAAAGGAAGATGGAATAAATGGTGAAACTCCAAAGAATCCACTTTGTACCTGAGATTCGCAAGTTTTATAAGTACAATTTAAAAAAAAAAAAAAAAAAGACTAGGCAAAGAATGATTTCAAACATGTCTGGCAATAAAAGAAACCTCATAAAACGGCAAAGTCAAAAAAAGAATTAAAATTCTCTGGAAGGATCTGATTTATGAGTGATAAAAGCAAAAAAACATCCTTTCCAAAGAATCCAGAAATAGCATGGGCGGGGGGGGGGCGGTTAGACAATACTTCTGCTTCATTTACGTGGAAGTGGACAAAGGCACTATTTAATTCGATTTGCATGAATTCATTGTTTTTTGTCGTAGGGTGTAAAAATTGAAGTCTGAATGTCTTGTAACTTTATGCTTTTTTTTTTAAGCAATATTTTTTTTTAAAAAATGAATAGAAGGAAGAAGTCATTTTTTTTTTTGTCTGAATCAAATTGGAAGAATTTGGTGTTTTAGTAGAAATTCTTTTTATTTTTGGGGGGTGAATTAACAGAAAAGATCTGAAATCCTCTGTACAGAGGATTCAGATCTTTTCTGTTAATTCACCCTACAAACCAAATATTAATTCACCCACAAAATAAAGAAAGAATTTAAGACAACAAAAGGTTTTTGAATGTTATCCTGAATTCAAATATACAATTCATTCCAACCATGCCGCAAAGCAAATATATGTCTTTGACATGGGAGAAAAAGTGATTTTTTTGTTTTCATAAAAGCTACATTTCCAGACACCTCCAGAGAAGCACTTAAAGGATTCATTTGTCACAGATTAAACTCATCTTTTTTTTTTTTTAATTGTTTTAAATATTTCATAAAAAAGAAAAGTAGAAAGTTAAAAAAACACACACACGAAAAAATAAACAAATGGAAAGGAATCTGAAAGATGATAATAAAATTTAAAAAAAAAATGGCAACGGTAGATAACTCTTCCGACAAGTGAAACAAGGGCAAATAAATCAACTTTTGTGATTTATTAGATAACAAAATAAAAACTGTGCAACTAGTGTTCTTAAAAGTTACTGCAATAAACAATTTAGTGAGAAACCTTAGTTGATAAAATATTTCCAACTTAAACCATACAACAGCTGTTTAAAAAGAAAAAAAAATTCAATAGTCTTTGAAGATGACAGGCTTATTAATGAGCTGAGCAGCCTGGGGAGAAAAAGAATATTATGAGAGAATTTAAAGAGATGGCCAGTCCACCAATGTCTCTACATTAATCACTAATGACAACGAGGAAAAAAAAAAATAAACAAATTATATATGATAACTTGGATTAAGTTATTGGCATTTTCTTATAGGCAAATGGTTCATCATTAGTTACTCTATTTTAAAAGATCAGTACCATTTTATTTTTTAGTTAGAGTTAAATCTGCAGCTTTCAAAGTTAATCATGTCACTAATTAATATCTATTTTCAAATCAAACTAAACAAATGAAGATCCATAAAAAAAAAAAAAAAACTCATATGAAAGAAAAATAAGCTAATCATAAAACCGTACCTAACTATTATGCATAGAATGGAAGAATCATATGGCATGTCCTGATGTCTGGCACAGGAGTTAAGTTTTGTTTTTTCTCATTTCAGATACAAGAACTGGCCAGTTCCAGGGATTCCTATTCTGCAGCAGCACCTTCCTCATTGTAGTGTAATATTGATGCCAGCATGAAAGTAGTCACAGAGAATGGGCAAAAATATTTGTAAAAAAACGTGGTTGATAAATAAAGTCACAGAAAAAAAGACACAATTTGGTTTTGTGAGTGACATGTTTTATATATATGAACCCATTGTAGCAAATTTAGGAACCATACTTATTACTGTCAATAATTTCCATTGCAGGAGGTGTAAAAATTATTTTTCACCAAATCCAAGTATTGTTGATTCACAACAGCAGTGAAATTTCTACCATTCCTTGTCTTCAGGGTTAGGGTTTGGGATATGGTTAAAATAAGTCTGTTAAAATAAAGATGTATAAACAGAGCTAATATAGTTTTGTTTGTTTCACCTGGATTTAAAAAAAAAAAAAAAAAAATTTCAGACATTAATTTTCATTTCTACGAACAAGCGTAATTCCACACACACACATCAGCAAAATTAACTCTACAGACGACAAAAAATTCAAATATGAGGTCATCTTTAAATTAACACTTAAAGATCATTTAGATAAATTGATAATTATTCCTAATAAAAATTATTCAAGGGAGAAGATAAGTTTTTTTTAGAGAATTAATGACAGCTTCAAATTTACTATTATGACTGATAGCAAGTACATCAATTTCTAAGTTGGTAGGTAAGTAATTTCTTGTCTATTCTGGCATTTGCCAATTATTCATAAACAATTTGACAGTGAAAACATTTGCAAATAATATTAAATATTTTCTGCAAAGATTCGTTCTTTTTATAAGATGATTATGTGGAGTTTATTAATAATAATAATAATAATAAAAATAGGCATTTTTAAAAAATAAAACAGTAATAAACAATATAAAATGTTTTGCTTGGAGGGTTTAAACTTTTGCTTAAGGATAGATTTTGCATTTAATGAGTAAATCTCAGTAAAGAAAATATAAAATTGGGCAATGTTTGTGAAAAAGAGACAATTTTCTGACAAGATGGAAAGAAAATTGCAATTATCACCATCATCCTGTGTGTGTGTGTGTGTGTGCACGCACACGATTTGGTCAGATTTACAGAACCAGACTGAGAACTTTTCAGCACCCCCTTGTTTACATGCTCGTGTGCGTTGTGTGCATTCCTGGCTTCATATCAGTACTTTGTGCAGCAAAGATAGTAATTGACGGACCCACAAACAGCATCCGAAATATAATGATGTTTTAAACTGTCAATTCTTGGAAATAATAAAGTCAAAACAGAACAATCGTATCACATTGAATAAGCAGAGAACCTCCCATAACAATTGGCAGTGCCAAGAGAATGGCAAATTCTAACTGAACAGAAATTATGGGATATTAAAGCAAACAGTACATGCAAATTATCTAGAGCACATAATTCAGATAAACACAAGAAAATCTCAGGTGATTTATTTGTTCAGTAAGTGACAAGTGAAAAGAGAGAAATGATTTGAAAGATTTCTATCTCAGTATCTCCTTGTGTCACACTAAAAGTAATTATATAAAACGAGGGGCAATAGTCTCCCCAACACCATTACATTTCAACGAACAATCAGCACCATATTTTATTTACACATATACATTCTGGTAAAATGCCTTTTTCTATTTTCTAATAATGAAATTTTAATTCAACAATTGGAAGCAAACATGGAAAGGTGGAGGACAATGGAGATGACGATGCCAGATGGATAAACATACTAATTTGGTTGCTAAAACATCAAGTAATGATTGGCAACTTGTTTGGAATTTTTGTTTCATGCTGACATATTCAACTTTTTAAATTAGTTTAACCGCACACGTTAGATTTTTTCAATAAGTGAAAGCAAACAATTTTTTCCATCAGTCAAAATTTTTTCAACTCCAAGATGTTCGGTAAAAAGAAAACAAACATATTCTGAAAAAAAAGTTTAAACTTTTAGCTCTTTTGTTTTGAAAGAAAGCAAGAATCTAGGCAAAGACTTCAATTGCAAGTGACTTGCAAGAATTTTCTTTAAGGGTTCAAAAACAAAATATGTCCATAACAGAAGACAAGAACGAGAAAACCAAACTTTGGTGGGCTGCTAAAGGCATTGAAAACTAGCTAGTGATTCTTCCACCAGAAACCGTTCAGATGCTGAAATGATGACAGAGAAAAGGAAAAGCTATTTTTCGTTTCAACTGAAAAGGTTATAACACATATTTACACATTTGGATTGTTGTTTTAAGAAATGGAACCGAGATGGTTGCTTGTTTTTTTTTTGTTTTTTTTTTTTTTCATATGTTATTACAAACCCATAATGAGAATTCTTGCAAGTAATTCAAAGGCAGCCTTTGAAACTAAGTCTCTTGGGTATTTTAAAAATCTTACAAACAAAACACAGAGAATGGAGAAAAGAAAGAAGGAATGAGATTTTAAAAAGTCATCACTTAGGAAAGTCCTTTCGCCTCTATAATAAATGATCACAAAATTACTTTTTTATGTCCCTTCAAATAAAAAAAAAATTCAAGTTCTGACAAATTTGCATTTTAAATATTATTTTCCCAACTGAAGATTTTCAATTATTTACATTTGGACTAATGTTCTCATCTTTGTTGTTACTATCACAACGTTTCTGCTGTTGTAGCCTCTGGCTTTCATCAGGAGTCTATCAAACAGAATAACTTTCAAGGAATATTGAACAAAACCCTTTTTTAATCTATAAGGGTAGATTGTTCTTGTTTCTCTCTCCATGTCTAAGGATATCTCATCTTGGTCTCTTTTAGAACTGCTTAGTTATTTACACATTTTATATTCAGACTGTTGGCCTCATCTTTGTTTTTATCACAACATTTCGGTCATTGCACTCTCCAGCCTTCCTCAGTTGTACATCAATCTAGATAACCTACAGGGAATTCCGAATTGAACCCTTTAGTTAATCTTGAATATTTATTCAGTTCAGAATTCCCTGTAAGTTACCCAGATCAATATTCACCCGAGGAAGGCTGTAGAGCCAAAAATGTTGCGATAACAACTACAAAGATTAGGACAATAGTCCGAATATAAATAATGTTAATTTTTCATCCCAGAAATTCAGACAGAAATGCTCAGTTATTGCTGGCCCTGTTTCTACTGAGTCTGTACAACCTAGCCCAGGGATTGAACTTAAAATTCCTATGCCAATACTCTAGGCTACTGATCTGTAGGAAAATCCTGAATCTAGAATTGAAAGCCTGTAACTTTATTGCTTGTCTGCCTGCCTGCTGCTGCAAATATCATTTGATAATCCTGAACAAATTTAACAACAAAACCAATTCTTTGAGTTGTCAGTTTTAAAGAATTTAAACAGAGAATATCAACAAGCATGAAGTAGAAGACATTAATTTCCTGCACAAAGCATGGGCACTGGCAGAATCTCCAACGGCAAAACAGAAAAATCATATCAACACCAAAATAAAACACAGAGTAGAAAATGTTTCAAGTGATGAGTATTTTCTGTGCCCAAAATGATTTCTTTGTAAATTGTACAAAATATGCCATTATGTACAATTTCCCAGGAGAAGACTGTAAAATCTGAGACATTAAAAGAAGTAATCTGATTCAAATGTGTATGCAAGTATATTTTTTTCCCAGATTGCTGGAAATGAGAAATACGTTTTCATAAAAGCAGATGTAGGGAACCTGTTCACCTAACATGTGTAGTAATAATTGTACACACTGACACAAATGTGTAGAGTATTAAATAGAACTACTTTGATGGTAAAATTGAAAAGGACTCAACAGTAATTTCTAATACCATTTTGAATGGTCCCATTTATTTCATCTGTCTATGTAAGCTAACATCAAAAGAAGAAATATTTAGAAGGAAAATAAAAAAAATAACCCCAATTTTAAAAATGGTAAGTGAATTTCACACACATACAAAGATAAAAAAAAAGGGTGCTGGTTAGAGAAAACAGAATTGGTGGAAGTGAACGAAATATGATTTCTTTGAAATATGTCAGAAAGAAACTTTTAAGATTATTATATTTGTCTAACAACTTCAAATTGATCATACTCTATAAGTAGTTATTTCTATCAATCATTCTGTTTAATTATTGACTAAATAAACGACATAGAACTTCCAGTCTTTAAGGACAGCACTGACAAAGAAGTGAAATCATTAAGAAGCACATCGTACATTTTTCTCCTCTACAAATTTAAGGTGCCAACAACATGTGATCGATGAAGAACTACAAAGGATCAAAAAGTGACTCATGAAAGGAAATTACCAATATGAAGGTTTCAATAAAATGGTATTCTCAATTTGAACACGTTTTTATTTATTTATTTATGCTATAAAAGAGAAAACAAAGAATAAAATGAAGAAATAATATTTGAAATAGGTATGGTGACCCAGAAATCTAGTGTAGTAATTTTCTAATTATGATAAAGACAATACGATGACGGTACTTATCAAAAGAATCAATGTATAATAGAACACACATATATATATATATATATATATATATATATATATATATATATATATATATATATATATATATATACAATAATGCTCTATCTCTGATATTGAGCACTTTATCCAATAAATATAGCACACCTTAAGACTAATATATATATATATATATATATATATATATATATATATATATATATATATATATATACGAATGAGATGATGTGTTTAGGTTAATTTATTTTTGTTTGGTTAATCAATATTGAAAAGAGTGATGGGCAGACAATGAACGTCCAGTTAAATGAGGTGTTTATCTATGCAATAAAGTAATAATCAAATAATTACTAGATCAAAAATAGACTAAAAAGAGGCTTAGGGACTTAATCCAAGGAAGCAAAGACTCAATATGACAACATCTGTTAGTGATTTATTGATTATCTATCAATTGTATGGATCACATTCTACTTGAATGATCTTATGCTCTTGTAAGAAAGGTAGAGCAAGAGAAAAGATGTCAACAAAAACAACAACACAGGGTACATAATCTTTCTTCCAGATTTCTGGCAGGTCAATCATATGGAACATTCAGATAATTACCAGAAGTGAATAGTTCACCAGAAAAGGCTGACCAGTATTTGATGCAACTTTAATAGCAGAGTTGTCTCCCTTGAGAAACAAATCTTTCTCCTTCAATGGGGGTACCAGGATAAATGATTAGAGGATCTGCTTCGATAAGGTGGCTATAATAAAGTGCCCAGCCCAGTAAGGAAACGCATAATCTGCTTACAAGTTTTTCACATGCAATTACATTGCCCTCAAAAAAAAAAAAAAAAAAAAAAAAAGACAGGGGTGATGGGGAAACCATCTGACACATGGTAAAGATTAGGACCCTACTTAGTAATAAATTTTAGATTAAGAAATTATTCTCTCTTCAGTCTTCTCCCTCCTTTCATTTTCTTCTTGCTTCTAAATTCATAGATTGATGAAACACATATACATATCAAGTGCTAAGGGGGGGAGAAACAAGACTAATTTCCACCTAACATCCCTATCAATAAACAAACAAGAGGAAAGATATTCTATCTCCCCACCCACACTTGATTTGGATGTAAAAAAAAAAAAAAATAAAATAAAATAAAAGATCAACATATTATCATTGGAAATGAGAAGAGAAGATTTTTGCATTTCCTTTACGGTTTACAAAGCCAAAAAATAAAATATAGAATAAAAAAAAAAAGGTAAATTTATTTTTCTATTCAATATTATTATTGATGATGTTGACAAAGAAAAACTGTAAGCCACACTGAAAGTTGTTGGCTAAGTTATCAATTGGCAAAGATTTACATTTGGGGGAAAAACCATTCCCTTGGCACCAAGGAAAAAAAAAAAAAAAAAAAAAAGGATGCATTTTGCAGATTCTGTTATCATTGCAAGTGTTACGACACATTTCGGTGTCAATAGAAGAAAAAAATTATTTTTTCTTTATGGAAAATGAACAAAAATGTGAAAAAAAGAAAAATGTAGAAAATATTTTTTGTTGCAACAAAGATTCCACAAAGTTCCATTGTGCAAAGACTTTTACATTTAATAAAAAGACCTCTCACATACATACATACATATATATATATATGTGTGTGTGTGTGTGTGTGTGTGTGTGTGTGTGAGAGAAAGAGAGAGAGACATATCAGTACACAAAAGTATGTGTAGGTATAGTCACATGAACAATAACTATTCACAAAATATATATATATATATGTGTGTGTGTGTGTGTGTGTGTGTGTGTGTGTGTGTGTGTTTTATAAATGCAAAAAAATGAACTTATACAAGAGCAAAGTTTTCTTAGAGGGACTGAAGTAAATGGCTTCACAATAGAATGAATGCAAAAATTTACAATAAAACTAGGCATGTGCATGAAATAAGACATGACACGTGTGCATAATGCTCCATTTCATGTACCTGTGTATGTAAGCTTATTTTGTCAATGTGTAAATGCTTTTATACATATATTTAATAATATTTACAAAAGAAACTTTCAAATATTTGGTCCTGCTATCTGCTATACATCAATACCTATCTATGTGTCTATCTAGAAGCAAAGATAAATATATCTCCGTGAAGATTAAGCATCAAATACTTAAAGATTTTGGAGTGTCTTCAAATATACAAAAAAAAAACAAAAAAAACAAACTATGCATGATTCTTGGACACATATTCTGACAGGCAGAAAGAAAAAAAATACATGTCATGCGACACACAGAGAGAGAGAGCATGTATTTATATGATAGAAAAGTTGGATCATTTCCTACTTGAGAGGAGCAGGGACTATATATACATACATATATATAGGATTGGTGTATACGAATAAATAATTATATATATATATATATATACATATATATATATATAATCTCAAAATAAGCAAGCCTGTTAAATGAGTGAAGGTTGACAGAATTTTATGACGCAACTCAAGGTGGGAGAGGTTGCAGAGGGAAGAAATTGTTGTAAATCCAACCTGGAACAGGAAAGAAAAACCAGCCTTTACACCAATTTAGGAAGACGAAAGGAGAAAGCAAAAATCTATACAACTCCTTGAGTAAAAGGAAACAATTTTAACATATTTTGTCCTTTTGTTTAGAAAGCAAACACACAGGAGAAGGAAATGGAAACAGACAGAAATTGAAAGGATTTGCATCAATTCAAATATACTGTGCATCTGCATGTGGAGATGAGAGAGAGAAAGGAGAAACAAGTTTATATACATTTTTGTATATACATATCAATAAAACATGCATAATATGTATATATGTGTGTGTGTGGGTGTGTATGTACATACACACAGTGTGTACATATATACAGAAATGTATATAAACTTGTTTCCAAATCGGTACGTCTTATCTTTTATATATATATATATATATATATATATATATATATATAAAAAATCTATAAACAAGAATATGGACATTTCTGTGAGGGGGTGCTGAAAATTTATCAGCTCAAACAAGACAGCCATAAAATAAAGTTTGCTCATTTGTCCAGATTTTGGAAAAACATCATGTCAAAAACTTTTCAGCACCTCCTCCGTTCGATGTGTTCACATGAGACAAAACAAAATTGAAGAAAACGACTCTGCCAATTGATAAGTTGATGTTACAATATGTAGAAATTTGTGCAAAGTGAAAATACATTAGAAGACCTTCTCATCTCTAATGGGAAAATGTTGGAAAAAATTTGCATATATTTTGTCTAATTCAGATATTGAAAAAGTAAAAATTACCCATGCCATATAATGTGTTTATTTGAATATTTTAAAAAAGAAGAGGAAGTAATCATTTTATTCAGTAAATTATTAAAATTCTGTATGTAGATTGGAGAAACATACTGAGAACACAAAATATCTTGATGTCTGAGCAGTTTTCTCATGGACAGCTTTCTTATATGAGCCAGGTAAAAAAAAAGTTATCACCCACTCCTAAATATTTGGGAGGCAGACATGCAATGTCTTTGTTTATATATATCATATATACTCGTGTAACACGTGATCTTGTGTATTATGCAACCCTCCCCAGCCATATTTTCACTTATAAAAAATGATTTTATCATGTATCTCGTGTATCATGAGAGTTCCCTTTTTTTGAGAGACCAAATTACAATAGATTAACCTCTTTTCTACTATCTCTTTATCCCATCTTCTAGTTAAATAAGTTAAAAAAAAAAGTAAAAGAGAATGATTTAGTGTATAAGAGCAGCAGATCATTAATCAGACATCATATTGTTAAATATAGCAAAGCAGAAATTTCAAAATGTTTCACAGTTCTTGTCTTTATTTTCTCTTGAAACTAAAGCCATTATACGACGCCTGTAATGGCTCATGATAAAACATAACAAACATTTGAGATATATATGTGTGTGTGTGTGTGTGTGTGTGACAGAAAGACAGACACACATTCAAGCCAATATTATAATATAATGGCCATTTTCATTATATTTCAAGTCTATTTTAGAATTCAGTTGCAGCCAGAAAGTATTGCAGAAAACTAATATTTTGAACAAGTATTGAAAAAAAATTGAAAATTTTAAAAAATGTTAAAAATGAAAAATAAAAAAAAACCCTGTCATTCCTGTAATTCTTAGAATACAGTATCTTCAGTACAAGACCTTCCATATTCCATAGCAAAACCATTTTTGTCTCTTTCAATGCCCACCATTTCAACACAGCTTTATCAGAAAACTATTTTCATTCCAGATTTCCAATTCTTGCCAGAAGGTAGGGGGAGTTGGGAGGGAATCGTATCCCCAAAGCAAAGACACACGTCTCCACCTACAATGCAGTGAATTCATTTTAGCACACTTATAGCCCAAAAAAGTTCTTTCATATTATTACTCTCCCACCTTACAAATGTTTGTATAGTGCCTCAGCAGATTGTTAACCAATGATAGAACTGCTATCAGCAATAATAGAAATTCACATGCTGAGCTGGGAAGTGCATTGTCTTTGAGAATATTGCTCAAAATAGAATTGGTACAACCGGAAAGAATCTAAAATAAGAAGTGAATGAATTATAGCAGCATTCAGCAAAATGTTTACAAAGTTGGTGAGGCAAATAATGGGAAAGAATTCAAAAAAATATTTTGCCTTGTGTTTATCCAAGTGAACTCATGAATTAGTTTCATTATTTTCTCTCTCTATCTATCTCTCAATAGTCTGTCAATTTGGATGGCCAGTCAGTATCTTGGATTCTCATCATCATTAATCTTTTCTGGTGCATTTCTAGTGATTATCAAGTTTTATTAAAACTCCAGCACCTTCCACAGTATCTTTACAAATTCAAGTAACACCATGGTTTGGATAATATTTCCACAATTTCTAATGTACCCAATAACCCAAGTTTTTATCCAAACAATTACTATGAAAGTATTGAAAGAAAAGACACAAGGAACCTACATTACGGCAGGTGAGTGAAGCAGTTAACCAGGTCAGGACCAATAATATTGCTGATTTGTCTTTGGATTTTATCAAGAATTAAATATATTACAAAAAACAAAGTGTGCCCCCCCCCAATATAAATATATATATATATATATTACTTTAAACATTATTGTAGTGGATACTGGTATTTGAAATAGATGTTTCATTTTTGTTTTAAACAGTGCATATTATGTCTATTGGGCTGCTGGTGCATTCAAGAATTATAAAATTATCTACTCAGTTTTGTATTTTATGTTGGATTAAAAAAATAAATCCATTGATTCTTTAGAAATTGCTTTGTTTACATTTCAGATACAAAAATCAGCAGATATGGGCTTTTGAGAAAATAACATGAATAAGGAAATGTGTTTTCCTTAAAAGGGGAAATTAGAACCTTGCTAAACTGTGAAGCTCTTCATAGTCAAGTGGCAAAAGTTTGTTGGATCAAACAGTGGTTTCTTTTACAAAGAGTTTGATCCCTGCAGGATAGCACATTGTAAAGAATTTAAAAATGGAAATGTTTATGCAGATAGAAGTAATACACACTGTTTAAAAATAAAAAAAAGAAGCATCCATTTCAAATAGTAATATTCAATATAGTAAGCAATAAGTTATGTAAGTAATAAAAATTAAATTAAAAATATCCATAAATTCTATATATATATATATATATATATATATATATATATAAAGCTATAACTAAAATGTTAAAAACATTAGAGACAGCTATTTCATAACATGTTGCTCCTTGCTTCATTTGAATAATGGAAGGTGAATGTTCTAACAACTTGACCATGTATATATAATAGCTGGCTACACCTGTCAACTAGGATGGCTAGCAAGCCAGTCCCTATTACAGATACCTGTTCAACCCATAGATTCCACCTGTGGTTTATACTGCAACTAGGCTGAGCAGAACTTAGAGTTTCTGGGAGAAAACACATAATCTAGCCTGATCATTTTTTTTTAACAAGTCTAACATGCCCAAGTCCTTGGTCACAATGACTTGTAACTTTGAGATTATATATATATATATATATATATATATATATATATATATATATATATATATATATATATGTATACACACACACACACACACACACACAAATAGTAAAATATAAGCTTAACATAGCAAATAAACTGAGAGCTTAATGACAACTTTGGCATAATTTATTATAATAATATTATTAATACAATAATATTAAAATGCTAATCAAAATCTGCTACCCTGAGTTTCATGCTGTAACCTAATCATCAGCTCAGATAAAACTCAATAGTAATGAAGTGTAAAATTAAAAATTATTCAACTAATGAAGACAGAAAATAGTTATCTATTGAAAAGAACATTCTCATTATTTCTGTCATCTGAATTATGACCCCACTCCCCCATTTGAGTGAGAAAAAAATAGTTTTTTTTTTTCCAGTCTTGGAGTTGCCAGGTCTTTCAAGCAGGCAAAATAGCAAAGAATTTGATGAACATTTATCTGTTTAACAATGTTCATTTACTGATATCTTTTGACATAAAAACTTACTTTATATGACCAAGGTCATCTTATACAGAAAGGTGAGAGAGACAGAGAAAAAAAAAGTGGGGTCCTTTGTGGAGGATTTAAGAGTATGAATAATCAATATTTGATTGGATTTTATAATTGTTCAATTTTTTTAATTTTTTTCTTTTTTTTATTAAAGAATCAAAAGTGAACAGATGGTGTAACTGGGAAGCAATGACAACAGATACTCTCCCAATATGAGCAGCAGAGAAACAAATTATTTTGTTGTCATGTAATTGATTATTTACATTTCTTTTTTAATCAGTCAGAGAAGAAAAATACTTACCATATAGATATTTTATTTTTGGTTTTATTTACAATAGTAGCATTAAATTTACAAGCTTCAGTAGTATAAAAGAATATGGTTTCTTGTTTGTTTGTTTTTTTAAACAAGGAATAAAAACTAAAAAAAACTAAATACTTCTCTCCCCTTCCTTACCAAAGAATTTTTTTTTCCTTGGATGAATTATGTTAGGAAAGTTGCCAATGGGTGAGAAGGCATAAATAAACCTATAATAATAATAATAATAATAATAATAATAATTTACTACAAACTTTAGAAAACAAGGAAATAATCTCTTGGGGTAAGAGAAAGAAAAAGTTGACAGAACAAAAAAATAAGAACTTGTAGGTTCGTTTATGGTAACCACATCCCAGTGGTGGAAGGGGAACAAAGCTGATAAGCAGGAAATAGAAAATTTATTTCTTTTCAACTCTTGTAGATATAAATGCCTGAAACATCATCACACACATGCACACACAATCCTGTCCACTTGAGACTTTACATGGCAAATAAATCTCAAGAAAATTCAATCAAAAAACTAAGTGCCAGCAGTTCTGATTTTTTACCAATATTCTTTCTATAGACAAAGGAAACTTTTGTCATGTAAGAAGGTATTGCTTCAATTTAGTCTTTCAAGAGGCCATTAACACTTTCGAGTTCCTCAAAGCTCTAAAAACAAAACAAGGTATAAAGCTTTGTCATTATTCATCTAGTATTTATATAACGAATGAATGTTTCAATTGGGACTAAATGTTCAGTTCTTTTCTCATCAAATTTATGTCATGTATTCATTGAATCTTCATCCAAGAGAAAAGATCATTTTAATAAAACAAGAGGTTTAAGTATAACAAAAACTTCATATGACTCATCACATCTATAAAGCATTTTTAAAATATGAAAACTAAACAAAAGAAAAAGAAATTTGTATAATCTTGATAATTAAAGAGCTGAAATCTCATTGGATGGAAGGGCTTGCTTTTCTAAATGTAGACATCAACTCCTCTCTCCACTGATTAGGTTATCAACATAATATACTTAAAAATAAAAAAAATGATAAAACAATAAAAGAATTGAAATCAAAAACTAAAATAATCTGAGGAAAAAAAAAAAAAACAAAAAAAAACCCGTAGCCAAAGGGTTTAGCTAGTAAATTGTAAAAATACTTGTAAAACCTAATTTTGTTTTTAGTTTATTTTTTCTTTCTTTCTTTGACACTTTTAAAAGACAGTGATGTAAGCATTCATAAGAGCAGAGTTTGAAGCCATTTTTATATTCCTGTTTTGGACAGGTTATGACAAAATGATTAATGTGCAACGAACAATATTCGCCTGTAACAATAAAAAGATTTGACGATAAGCGAAAAAGCAATGGGCACCAACATAGTAATCCAGTCTGAACATTTTTGTCATTTTCTCATCTAAATCCTGATGACAGCTGATGAAGGTATAAAGTCAGTGTTGAAAGGTGGTAAATGCTTTGTGGAGCTTTGCCTGATAGACAGCTGGGATATTCACTCACAAAACAGCAGAGCACCATTTCCATAAGTCAACATGTCATTGTTGGTAGCATTTACTTACATGCCAAATTATATGACCAATGAAAGTAACAATAGAAGAGTTGATATTAAAAGAGAACGAATCAATCTGCAAACTGTCCAATACCAGATGTTGCCACTTTCAATGTCGAGTTTGTCTGTGGCCAACCCAGGCCAAGCAATGTGCAGCAGGTTATTGCACAGTATTTGGATCTTCTTCTATATGCTGGCTTTCTTTCCCTGACCTTTTTGCTGTCATGTGAGTGTCAAATTCTCCGAGCCCTCTTTCCTCATTATATGTCTAAGTAATTTCAGCTGCCTAATTCTTATTCTGAGTATAAATGTTCCTTCTGTTTTCATTTTCTTTAAGAAGTTGCTCACTTGACCCATCTATGGTATTCTCGGCATAGAACAACATCCCTTTACTTCCAGCCTTCTCTGTGAGTAGATTGCCCACAGCCTCCACTGCCATACAAGAGGATTAATATTTCATAGCAGTTCAGGTCTTCTTTTCTTTTTTTTCTAACAAAATGTACCCATTTCTTCATAATCTGCTTGGCTTTTGGAAGGCATCTTTTGCTATTACAATCTGTCCTCAAAAACAGTATGTTACTAGGCAGAGTATTAATCATTAGCAGAGAGTACATTAATGTAAAGAAGATATGGCATATAGAAAGCCAAGAGTAAGAGTATTTACTTTGAAAAGCATGAGTAGCAAGAATTTCAAAAGGGGTTAGGGTTTTCAGGTGGTAAGGACTGACGATGATATTCAATTACATTGGCAAAGGTAAAAATTCTAAACATCTATAGAATTATGTCAATGACAAAATAGCAATTCTCAGATCACAAAGACAGGATGTTTGGCATTTGAAAGAAATAGGTTTCTGCTCTTGGTACCAAACTGCTTTTGACCTAATGAAAGATTACAACAAATGTCCATTCTCATCTAAGAGAGAATAAATATTAGAGAAAAATTTATTACAATCTTTGATATTTCCTGAACTATGAGATCTGTAATATTAGGTTGGTGCAAAAATAATGACGGTTTCGAAGTATTTTTTTAACGTCATAAAACGTCATTATTTTTGCACCAACCTAATACAATAATCAGAGTTGCTGATTTGAATGCTCACCTTTGTAAATATTAGTCTGGTGACACGAGTGAAATGCACAGTGATTAAAGATCTCACTATAATGAGAATAATTTGTGATATTAATCTGGGTTAATTATTGCTATACAAGTACCTTTGTACTTGCATCAGTACATTCATGTAAATATACTAGTTTTGTCATAGAAAGACTTGAATAAACTAGTTATATATATATATATTATATATAATATACATACACACACACACACACACATATATATAAAGAAAAACAAAAATTGCTGGTGGAACCAACAGATAACTTGCCAAAGCCTAAAACTTTTATCTGGATACAGTCTCAAATAAAACCAACAATACTGTAAAAAGAGAAAGAGAAAGGTCTAAAAACAAATTTACCTACTCAGTAAAGTGCTCAAAGCCCAGACTGTTTAGACCAAGCAAAAAAAATACTAACCAATGTTAAATCCTATAAAAGGATGGCTCTAGTTGTAACTCAAGTTTCACACTCATACAAGCTTCAAATAACTTATGTAAAAGTGGACATTGAAGTCAACACCCAGAGATGATTACATTTCAACATGAAACAGACTGTCACCTCTGGGTGTTGATTTCAATGCCCACTTTTATATTTACATATGCTCTATCCCTGATATTGAGCACTTTAACCCATAAGTATAACATACTTACAGCATATATAACAGCATATATATATATATATATATATATATATATATATATATATATATATATATATATGTGGATGCTTTTGCGCATTTATGCAAACAGGCATGTACTTTTTACATACATACATGCTATATAACACAGAGGTGTAGAGATGTTAATAAAGGTAGCTTGAAATCTGAAACTGTTCAAATTCAATCTAAGGTTGGGGAAGGGGACCCACCTGTTACCAGTAATTCAAATGCTATAAATTCAGGTAGCAATGTCTGAAAGTCTTCCCCACCCTGTTTGCCACTCAATTGGGACCACTTTACTGTAAAATAACACAAGTGAACACCAACTGAAGAAAAACAAATGTCAAGTATATGATTATGATAATGAACAGAAAAAAAAAAAATCTGTTCAACTTTCCACAATGCTGTACACAGCTGCTTTAGCCATGACCACACCTGTGTCATCAGTGGATTTATGCGCTTTTAACAATGATCACAAAGCACAAGATGATAAAAAAAAAAAAGAAAAAAAAAAAAAAAAAGAGAATTGTGCAAAGTTTTAAATGGAAACTAAAAACAAATTAATTCAATTGTTTTATGATTGCAAACTTTCTAATATAGACACTGTCATTCATTTATAACTAAAACTCTTCCTTAAGTCTGTTTCTCATTATATTAAATTATTCTTATTTGGTTAAATCAAATACATAGAACACTATCAGTCATCTGGTTATTTATATCGAGGCCAATATGAAAATGGTTTAATATTTACAATATGTAAAGATTTTATGTGTTTTTCAGTTACATAATGACACAAAGCAAATAGAGGAAAGTGAAAAGAAAGGAAAAAAATATATTCCTAACGTTATTTTATTTCTTACATGAAATAGCAATTTTTGAGAATTATTTCATCCAAATATGTCTGAATTTTTTCAGATGATGAAATGTCATCATTAATTTTCTATTTCAGCCTTGTTATTTCTCTTGATTTTGTCAAAACTTGAAAGTCAATATTTGGTCATCATTAGGTATGTCTTCTTATGCCAGTATTTCATTAATTATGCTATGAAACTTAAACCAGTTGAAGTCATTCAAAATTAACCATATGACTAGATTGCTTTCTTTTTTCAGGACACCAGTAAGGCACTGTTGCAAAAAGACATTTTGACAATTTACTGTCACTAAAAGGTACTGTTATGAAAAGATAGGCTTCCAAGAGCATGAAATGTAAGTTCTATTCTTGCCAGAAGATGATTCATTATTTGTGATCCATACTGTTTGCATAATGAATCAGATGATACTGAGCTTGGAAGTGCAATAAAAAAAGTAGTAAAAAGATCAAAGACAGATTAATAATAATAATAAAAGCAGCATGCAAAAGAACATTTATAATTTCAAGTTACAGTCACTTATGTGAGCGGTAAGTAAACAAAAAAAATATTAATAAAGGAAACATGAGACTCAGACATTTTAGACAAATATCTTGCTTATTACTATCCATCACAATATTCTATGGCAAAATTCACTTAAATTCTATTAATTCCGAAGAAAGTATTCTTGAAACAAGATCCCAATGTACCATGGGAACATGCTATATCATGTAGCAACAGCTATACAATCTCTTCAGAGGAGCAAGCAAGAGTCAAGTGGAAATTTAATCTCCAGAATCCTGTAGCAACTCATTTCTATTTTGTTTTTTCTCCACATGCCATAATAATGTGATTTTTGCCTGACTCTTGATAAAAGTTATTTGTTTAAAGAAATTCCCATCACATACGTTCAGATAATTACATCACAGTGTCTGTAGAGGAAAAAGAAAGAGAGTAAACAGTGTCTGTGCATATGAGAGAGAAAGAGAGTAAACAAAATAAAGAAGAAGAAAACTTCCTTCATAATTAGAAAATGAGGAGAAAAAAAAAAAGAGGCTACAAAGAAAGAAACAAGTTTGGCAAAATGAATTGTCTTTTAGGAATGAAAAATAGAAGACACAAACAATATTGTATGCAGAGAAAAGAAGCAGCTATTGGGGTCATTTACTCTTTAAAAGATAATTCATTGAAAAAAGTTGGTAAAGAACTGATTGAAAGACTCATTGGGAGATGCAAAGCTCTGTGAAAAGTAATCATTAGTTACCAGACTGGGGATAGAAAGGTGTAAAAATTAACTCCTTTACTAGGTGTATACATAGACACGTGCAAGGAAGAGGTGTATTGGATGACCAAACATCAGATGAGAACAAAAAAGGGAAGTGTACCAAGAAAGAGGGAGAGGGGGCACAAAGAGAGAGGGGGCACAAAGAGAGAGGGGGCACAAAGAGAGAGAGGCACAAAGAGAGAGGGGGCACAAAGAGAGAGAGGCACAAAGAGAGAGAGAGGTACAAAGAGAGAGAGAGGTACAAAGAGAGAGATAGGCACAAAGAGAGAATGAGGGTGAGGCACAAAGAGAGAAGGAGGGTGAGGCACAAAGAGAGAAGGAGGGTGAGGCACAAAGAGAGCGGATAAAGGATTACAGTATCAAATTAGAGAAAGTGGAAAGAAAGAAATAACTTCCAAAAAAGAGAAGAAAAAAAAAAAAAAAGAAAGATTGGTAATGTGCTACAATAGAAGAGATCAAAAAGGTCAGTTGGTGGTGGGGAGGTAAAGGTTAGAAATAAGATGAGAAGAAGGAAGAAAAGAGAGAGAAAAAGTGACTAAAATAAAGAGAAATTGAAGAAAAAAAAAAAAAGGAAGGAAAGAAGGTGGGAAAATCAAATTTGTTGGCAATTCTATTCCACCATCCACTCAAGAGATGTGAACATTGATCGTCAAGCGTGTAGATGAAGCCAGACAATCAGATATAGATGTCTCAGTGGGTCGGAGAATTCCCTGACCAGTTGCCACCTTATTGAGGTAAACCCGCTTACGGCTAATATTATCAGAGCAAGCAATTTCCCCTAGGGCAGAATATTGTTATTAATACCAGCCACAACACTGCGCCTCCCCTTGGGCCTCACTATAACCCCATTTAGCGCCACTGTGTATCACTGACAAGAAACTGGTTTTCTACTGCTTCAATTGTCTGCTCAATTGAAGATAGCATCATTTGGAGTTTTTCTTTGTCTTCATCTTAGTGCCACAAATGTCAAGAATTAGTTTCACCAAAGAGACAACAGATAAATATTGTGTGTGTGTGTGTTTGTGTATGTGTCGGTACTTTTGTTTTGTTGTAAGGTCTAACTGCATACATCTACTTTTGATAATTGAGAGGGAGACAGAAAGTACTTTGAAAGGTTCATGGTTATGGACAAAAGACTTGTAAAATACAGAATCTGGGTGAAGATGAATTAGACTAAAACTGAGGCATTTTTGTAATAGTTTCAGTTTGTATAAATTTTAGCAGACATTTTTTATTTTTATTTTAATTCTCCAAGCATAAGTGTTTGCTGTCAGTTTTTCCATTGGGTCAGGCAAAAAAATGGATCTATTCAGAATATATCTTAATGTCAAACCCGGTTACATAAGTATCAGTAGATTATTTTAGTTCATATGAAGGTAAATTCTGGGCAATAGAAAAACAATTATACTGCTACATTATTATTTCTTACAAAGTCCACAAAGTGGAAATTTTGTCATGAGAAAAAGCCGCTCATTTTTTTTTAAATCACTAAATTATTCTTTTGTTTACTGCATCTAAAATTTCTAAATTATTTGAGCATAAATATATTTAATTATGATGATTTTATGAAAATCAAGAAGGTCTACTATTTGTCTATACATTGAATACTGCTGCCATATTTGGTCTGGTGTTCTTGTTATTCATCTCAAGGTTCTTGACAAAATCCAAAGAAGGATCTGCAATATAATCAGTCCTGACCTGGCATCTCAATTTCAGTCACTTTCTCACCGACCTGACGTAGCTTCCCTCTGTCTTTTCTACAAATGTTTTCATGGCAACTGCTCTCACCTAAGCATGTATCATGCATGGCACATAAGTGACTGACAAGATTAGCATCTAGGCCACACCCATTTACTATTGAAATAGTTAAATGTAACTGTCACTTCTATTCCAACAGTTTATTTTCTCACACTTCCCACCTGTGGAACTCTTTCTTTGCTTACTTGCTTCCCTGATAACTACAACCTACCAAAATTTAAATTCCAGGTGAATCACCATCTTTTGTCTTTTTGAATCTCGTTCATCTTTTGTCCTTTTCTCAATCCTCCTTATATTCAGTCTTTTCTTTTGCTGTAACTTCCTGTGTATTAGCGGCATTTTTTGCCATGGTTAGGGTGAAATGATTAAAAAAAAAAAAAAAAAATCTCGAAGCATTCATTGAGAACAAAAAGTCAGAACAAATAATCGGTAAGAGCAAAACATAAGAAAATGCAACTATAAATTTGTATGAAAATGGTTAACAAACCATTTTTCGTTTCTCTCTCAAAATATGTTTTATGAAGTGAAATGCCAAATATTAGTCCAGTCCTTCATACTGGTGGAAAAGCTATTATGACACAAATATCTGTATACTTTTATCTACACACAAATCAATATTTGTGCAGCTCAATAAACTTAATATTCAAATCTTTTTTTATTGCTCTATATCAAAATATAAAACAAACATTAATCTCTGATTGGTGACAGACAATTGTAAATTAAGTGTTTAAGGCAAAACAACTAATCTGATTTATTTCAGTCAAAACACAGAAATGTATCAAAATTCAAAATTGGAAAAAACCTTTTTCGGAGTGAAGAATTATTGAAATACAACAAAACCATTTGTGTTAAATAAAAGAAAATAAAAAATTGATAATATTAAATAAATTTAAGAATTCTCTGATTTACATTCAAAGTAACTTGAAAACAAAAAAAGAAGCAATTTCTCATTCTGTGTTCAAGTTTTTATCTAAGTAATTATGAATAACAACAAATTAAAATGATTCAGCAAAATAAATGGGATGGGGGGGGGGAGAAATCAATCAGTAAATGAGAGAGAGAAGTCAGCCAAATAGTGTGTGGGGGGTATGAAGAGATTTTAGCCAGCAAAGTGAGGAGGAAGAAAAATTAGTCAGCAAAGTGGGGGGGAGGGGAAAAAAAACAAAAAAAAACAAACAAATCAGCAGACTTGGGGGTGAAGAGAAAAGTTGGTCAGCAGACACTGGGGATAAGAAAAGTCAGACAGCAGACTTGGTGGGGGAGAAAAATCGGTTAGCATACTTGGGGGGGGTAGAGGGAGAAAAGTTTTTTTAGGGGAAGGAGAAAAGTCAAATCAGCAGAGTTGGAGGAGGAAAAGAAGCCAGTCAGAAAAATGGGGGGTAAGAGAAGTTGGTCAGCAAAGTGGGGGTGAAGAGAAATTAATAAACAAAAATAAGGAAGAGGGAGAAGTCAGTCAACAGAATGGGGGGGAGAGAGAGAAGTCAGTCAACAGAATTGGGGGGAGAGAGAGAAGTCAGTCAACAGAATTGGGGGGAGAGAGAGAAGTCAGTCAACAGAATTGGGGGGAGAGAGAGAAGTCAGTCAACAGAATTGGGAGGAGAGAGAGAAGTCAGTCAACAGAATTGGGAGGAGAGAGAGAAGTCAGTCAACAGAATTGGGAGGAGAGAGAAGTCAGTCAACAGAATTGGGGGTGAGAGAGAAGTCAGTCAACAGAATTGGGGGTGAGAGAGAAGTCAGTCAACAGAATGGAGGGGGGTGAGAAGTCAGTCAACAGAATGGAGGGGGGTGAGAAGTCAGTCAACAGAATGGAGGGGGGTGAGAAGTCAGTCAACAGAATGGAGGGGGGTGAGAAGTCAGTCAACAGAATGGAGGGGGGTGAGAAGTCAGTCAACAGAATGGAGGGGGGTGAGAAGTCAGTCAACAGAATGGAGGGGGGTGAGAAGTCAGTCAACAGAATGGAGGGGGGTGAGAAGTCAGTCAACAGAATGGAGGGGGGTGAGAAGTCAGTCAACAGAATGGAGGGGGGTGAGAAGTCAGTCAACAGAATGGAGGGGGGTGAGAAGTCAGTCAACAGAATGGAGGGGGGTGAGAAGTCAGTCAACAGAATGGAGGGGGGTGAGAAGTCAGTCAACAGAATGGACGGGGGTGAGAAGTCAGTCAACAGAATGGAGGGGGGTGAGAAGTCAGTCAACAGAATGGAGGGGGGTGAGAAGTCAGTCAACAGAATGGATGGGGGTGAGAAGTCAGTCAACAGAGTGGGGGGTTGAAATCAGAAAAAAAAAAAAGAGAGAGAGAGAAGATGATTAAAGGTGAGAAAAACCAAACAGTTAATAAAAGAAAGAAAATTGCTTTGAATTCCCAGAAGCTAAGAAGTGAAAAACACAATTTTATTTGCTCGGCTAATTTCAATTTTTGTTCAACACAGGAACATTTCACTGAACATTTATGAAACTAATTAGAAAATTAAAATAAAGGAAAAAATAATTAAGAAACTAATTTTCTTTTACTTTTGTTGCAAATTTTGCTTTCTTTGCAAAAGAAATAAAAAGGAAAGAATTGTTGATAAAGAGTTGAACGTGAAAAGAAGCAAAAATGGTTGAAATCAGTTTTATAGTTTTCATGGGATTCATTTCTCACATTGTAATCTGTCAGACAACAACAAATGTAAGTAGTGAGATGTTAATAGAGCAATTTATGACATGATGGCTTATCAAAATCATCCAGAAGGAAAGAGGGGCTGAAAGAGCTGTCAAAAAATTAGTCTTGGTGTTAATGGCAGTGAACAGATTGAATGCAGTTTGAGGATGGGACACAAAATTATGCCCATGGCAAAAGCCCAAAAAGAAAGAGATGACATCCGCTACCCCTTACTTGAGAAAGAAAGTAACAAACTCAGAGTGGCGGGGAGGGAGAGAGAGAGAGAAGAACAAGAAATGAAAGGGAATATCAAGAAGTAGATAAAATAGACAAACAGAATATTATTAGGTTGGTACAAAAATAATGACGGTTTTTGACGTATTTTTTAACGTCAAAAACCGTCATTATTTTTGCACCAACCTAATACTGATGCAGAGAGAGAGAGAGAGTAAAAAGTATTAAAGAAAAAGAACCGAGAGTGAGAAAATGGAAAACAAAAAGTTAAGTTAAAGGGGGAAGTATTAAGAAAGCAGAGCTGAGAGAGAAGAAAGACAAAAAGTTAAAGGGGGAAGTATTAAGAAAGCAGAGCTGAGAGAGAAGAAAGACAAAAAGTTAAAGGGGGAAGTATTAAGAAAGCAGAGCTGAGAGAGAAGAAAGACAAAAAGTTAAAGGGGGAAGTATTAAGAAAGCAGAGCTGAGAGGGAGAAGAAATATAGAGTTTGTACAGAAAAATTTGTTGTAGGAATTATGTTTTTTTACAAAATGATTCTGCTGATAAAACAACTTTTAGTAATCCAATTCTTCAAATAGGATTTATATCCCGCCTCCAACTGAGAACAATATTCTAAAAACATTAACCCTATGGAATATTTTGGGATAATTGCAAAATCAGTCCAACCCTAACCTAACAAACCAATCATACATGCAAAAGTCAATTTCTGTTGGTGTAAAGAAAATTCAACCCTTGTAGGAGATTATTTGTCAAAAGGTAATTTTCTTTGCAACTTAAACAGAAGAACTTTATTCAAGAAGCTCTAATATGGAAACCATCTCTCCCCCCACCACCCTCAGTATTCAATGAAATACGTTTATTTTATACTTTTATAAACTAGAGAAAAATTTGCTGACTTGACTTTTATTTCCCAATTAACCTCTATTATAATCTTTTATTTATTCTTAACTGATAATTATGTGCATTAAAAATGCAAGTACAAAATTAAAGCCTTAAAAAATAAAATAGCCCAAGTTAAAGAAGTGTAATTTATTTTAACTTTTCATAAAAAAGCTTCTATAGTGATTTTACAGAAAGACTGGATGTTACCTGGATTGACAGGTACCTGAAGAAGGTAAGAGAGCATATTGGCTGAAATATTACAGTAGTATCAACAAAGCTACAATTCAGAAAGTAAAGTGTTCATATGTAAAATAAAAGAAAGAAAAGGTAACGGTCAGAGGAGAGGCATTAAATGAAAAGATAGTGGGAGAAAGACAAAAGCTATTTTGATCATTCAAAATAAGCAAAGATGCAAAGGGGTCACGAAAACCAATAATTAAAAGTGAAATCAATTTATTTATGGGTTCTTTTATGTTTACTTATTTTTTTTTTTTTTTCACCAAACTGCTAAAAGATTTGCATCAAAATTCCATTGAATTTATTTTGTATGAGATTAACATCCATTTGTGAAAAATCTGTATAGTAAAAAAGAAAACAACAACATATGGTCCAGAAGAAAGGATGAGGGACATGTATAAGGGATTCAAAGCAGTTATACTTCTGACGTTACAGTAACCAGTTTTAAATTTATAGTTTAAACAGTTTTTCTTTATTGCCTGAGCTTTTGAGATGAAGAATTATTATTGTTATATACCAATTTCCTTGGACTAGTTTTCATGTTGGGTGTTATAATAAAAATGTTTTGAGTGTCAGTTATATAGTTGGTAACTTTCCAATAATTTTGAACAAAGCACTTTATTCACTTTATACAGATAGACTGTTCTTGTTCCCATGTCCATGCTATACAATGGACCATTTCAGTTAATTTATCCTTATGTCATCTGTCACATACTCATAATCAGCAGAAAAGACAAACACGAGACAACCAGATATCTCAACTTTCTATATAAAACACTTTTGACTATTTACATTTAATATTACGGAGTCAGGCTGCTAAGAACAAGTACTAATAGTCTATGGTGTCTGGGTAAACATTAGCCTACCAAAAACCTTAACTTTGCACATGAGGCATGGATGAGTTTTCGTAGACATTTTTTTTTTTTCTAGTGTGATCTTATGCATCATAAAACACAGTATTTTTATCTAGGATTTCTTTCTCCTACACAAATAAATAGAGAGAATGGCTTATTAAAAAAAATTACATTTTCAGAACCTGTTCTCTTCAGTCAAAATGTTGAATGAAATGTACATTGTTAAAGAGAGAGAGAGAGAGAGAAGAAAAGCTATTTTGGGGAGAAGATGAGAAAACTAAAGATGGAAGGTGAGAGAAAGAAGTTAAAAGACTACATTAAAAAGAAAAAAAAAGGGGGAGGTCTTTCATGATTTTGCACGCATATGCACGCCAGATGGTTCAGATTTAACTTGGAATGCATGAACGTGCAAGAAGAAACGTTTGGAGGAAACTCCCGTAACCGTATGAAAACATTTTCTTGTGTGGGTTAGATCTTCAGGTATGCAAGCAAGCTAACAAAAATATTCTCTTTTTTTCATTAAAGGAAGACAAGAAAGTTGTTAGACATAAGAATTAGTCCTGCTTCTTAGTTTTGCAACATCAAGACAGTAACTATATGTAGACAAGAGTACAACAAAAGATCTAAATAAGAACACATCATAATAATATTAGAAAATAATATTCAATGTAATAAATTGATTGTCACAATGGAGCCAGTGTGGAGCATAGTGTAAGATGAAATGTGAAAACTGATCTATTAAAGGCAAAATAAGCACAATTTAAAAAAATATATCTTTAAGCTGAATAATTCAATGGTACTACTGAGTCAATATTAAAAATGTGGCCAACTCCAAAAAAAAAAAGAAAAAAAAAAAAAAAGAAGAAATGCATATAAATACTTCGGGTCAAAAGGAAGAAGAAAAGATATTAATATTTCAATATGTTTTACCAATAAATTACCATAAATAAACTCTAGGAACATTTTAATGGTCTAGTTTCCTTCTTTGCCTTGACAAATTCATTTTCAGAAAAAAAAGATACTGTCCAATTTGTTTTGCAAAGACCATTTGTTTTGGGTTTTTTTTTTTTTATTAATCAGTGGGGAGCAAGATCTATACCAATGTCCTTGTGCCAACGAAAGGCCATAGTTACCGATGCCTGCCCTCCCCAAATCTTTGTGCCTCTGTTTTTCATATTTGTTCCGGTTAATTATTGTGGTTGTTCAGTCTCTAGTTGAGTGATGGAGGAAATAGCAAGAAACTGACAACAATTACAGTGATGTCATTGTAATCAGTTCCTCCCCACCCACACCAACCACCCTTATAGAATTACAAATGATGGTTGGGGATGCAGGAAAAAAATCTGACTTTATACTGCACCTCACCGGACATCCCCACTTCTTCTTGACTTCTTTCATCAAGTGCTACTGAACAAGGGGACAGGTGGGGAGAGGGAAAGTAATAGCAAATGACATTAACACCCAGTGTGTCCTGCTCAACATCAATTTCATTGTCACAGAGGGACTTGTTATCCAAGACATGAGGCTGTCACAGACACACTCTTGGGTCATCCTGGCTGCAGGCCACTAACCACTGCCTCTGGTTGGTTGACCAGCTTTGTGGAAATTTACCCGAACCTCCTGGGCTGCTCTTATTCACAAGTTCGTGACATCTGTAGGGAATCACAACATGACCCTTTCACAAAACAAGAAGTAACTTTTATTTCTTCTTCTTCTTTCGCTGTCCCCCCGAGGAGTTTTCTTATTCAAAGCCTTTGCTTACTGAATTTTTAGCAAGGAGCAATGGATAAAAAAAAAAAAAAAAAAAAAAAAAAGCCTCAAAAGAAAATCAACACAACTTTTGAGTTATCTTTTCTTGCTAAGATTAATACAATTTTCAAACATACTCATGTATAAAATGGTCAACATTAAGAATTCCATGTTTAAGAAAAATAGTTTTAGATTATAAATCTAAAACGATTTTGGGGTTGGAAGGATTTACACCAACACACTTGAGGTTCACATTTTACAAATATGTATTAGAATCAAATGGAAAGACATGCACTTTTCATGAAAAGAAAATCTAAAATAAGTCATATTATATATATATATATATATATATATATATATATATATATATATATACACACACACACACATAGTTTTAACTTGCTATATTTATAGAGGAAGAGCAGTCAATATTATAAATACTGTGTTTAGAGATATAGTCAGTGTGAACATAAGTATTAATATTAATAGGTAATAGTCTGTTTGAAGGCTCAATGCCAACTTTAGATCAAGTGCTACTACCTGTTTAGCAGGCTGTACAAGGTGTGTCATCTAAACTATGCAAAATTGAAAATAATGCTGACATCTCATTTTAACAAATATATTTACCAAAATCACACAAAAATATCTTGAAATACTAAAGAGTAAATTTATCCAATAAAATTGTCATCGCCATTTCCACAGCCTAAAGATGACTTCAGAATCGCCTGCAACTCTTCCGGGTGGTCTCCTTGTTTAAGTTGGTGAATTCTGCCATAATCCTTGCCTTCAGCTCATCTTTGACATTACAAGGGGTTTTGTTGGCCTCTCGCTCAACTGCACCCACACGTAATAATAAAGGGGTATGTAGTCTGGGGAGTTAGGTGGCCAAATGTAAGAGGTGATGTGGTTGCAGAAATTGTCTGACAGCCATTACTGAGATCTCTTTCTCGTGTGGCAGGGTGCAGAGTCCTGTTGCCAGGCAAAGGGTCTTACCTCCTCAAGGCACTTGATGTAGGCTTCTGTGTTAAGTCAGAGACCCTCATCAACAAATTCTAGAGTTCTTTTCATATCACAATGACTAGAGTGAGTTTTCAAAGCTGCTGCACCTTCATAATCACTATTAGACTTATCTAACTCTTTCTGAATGCTCTGCAGTGTCCTCAGATTGATACCAAAACACACAGAAATGCTCATATTAGAGCTTCTGACACAAATGCTAAACAGTACAGCATGCAGTTTCCAAATTTCTGATGGAGTGAATTGCACCATGGTGCTCTTTTTCTCACAGATGGTGCCCAACTGACCCTACTATACTGTGCAGTCAACAAAATCAAAAACAAACATGTGTATGTGTGAAATTAAAAATATAGAATGGCAACAATATTGCACGTTGTATATAAAGGTTACTGAGCAATTAAGTAGGGAACCTGCCTTTCCAAGAACTGCTGAAGGAGTAATGGTAATTTATCAGGAAATAGCACTATGGCTTGAAACTGAGGGTCATCATGCAGTGTTGATTCCCACGTCCACAATGTGCATGTGTGTGTGTATATATATATATATATATATATATAAGGTCATCTCATAAATAATGTCTGAAATCTTATAGTGTAAAACTTAATATTTTCCCATATCAAGAATGCCTGAATGATAACAATACATGCTCACACGTGCTTGCCCAGCTTTAAGCAATGTGCTATTTACACAGGTATGAGTAAACTTAGTTATTAACTTGATCCCACCTCTACCCTTAAAGACAGGCATATTTCCACCAGAACACACATTTTATATATAAGTGAACATTGAAGTCAACACTCAGTGGAAAAAGGCTGTTTCATGCTAGATACAATTGTCAGGTTGCCTGACGATTGCAATTAGCATGAGACAGCCTGTTGCCTCTGAGTGTTGACTTCAATGTTCACTTTTATATTTATATCTACATACGCTCTATCTCTGATATTAAGCACTTTATCCCATAAATATAGCACACTATAAAACTATATTTCTTCATATATAATGTAATGCCTTTCAAGTTTAGAAAAGGCAATAATAGTGCAAAAGCAATACAAAATATTCTTTAAAAAAGATTCTTTAACTGAAAAACAAATTGTCAAAGATGGTGTGAATGTTTTGAAAAGGGATTTCAGAAAAGTTTAACAGTGATCTGCTATCGTTTTAATCTTATAAATATGGTTTGGTTAGGGTTGGAGGATGAGCTCAAAATCTGAGTTAAAGCAATTTAACAGTTGACTGTCATCTGTAACAACATGGAAACTTGGAAGAGGAGTTCCCTATGATTTGATAATAAAAGTAAACTTGAAGAGGAAATAATTATATAATCAAGATGTTGACATTCTACACTACTTGAAACAAAAGGTTAGAAAGGAAACCTCCATCAATACTGGAAAGAGCATAACAGCTACATTACTTGAGAAACCTAATTTCATGAAAAATTATTTTAAGAGAAAGATTTTATAAATTTCAACCAAAAGCAGAGCAGACTTTTCAGTCAATGAATATCAAATGTTTCCTTATAAGGAAATGCCTAATATTCCCATATTCATTTCTTCCAAAAGATTTGAACAAAAATTGTATTACAAAGTTTGTAACTCATTGGCAAAAGCTTATTGAGAACGATAGAACTGACGTTAATAAATTCAATCTTAACATTAATTTTAAAAATATTTTCTCCGACTCTAAATTTAGACATTATTTACGAGATAAATGTACATTTGTGCATGCATTTATATATTTGAATGTTGCATCAGTAAAACTGAAAAGGAAATCAGATTTCACATTAAAACCAATGAGAAAACAAATTACTGGCTTTTAAGTACATAGACAAAAGAAATTTTAAAATGATCCATCAGAACTGGAGATAAAAATATATGGAGCAAGCAGGATGCTTACTCTCCACTGTAGGATAATCTCCATTATGGAGAGCAATGATCAAACCATCATTTCAATGTCTACATTTCAAACAATGTAAGTATTCATAGACTTGAGAATTATGAGAATTGCTCATAAATTACCAGAGAATCTCATGCTGTTTCACCATTCCCAAATCCTGAAGACAGTGTCTCAATAAGAGGAAGGAATTTATAACAGAAAAGCTTGAAAATTTCAATAATAATCTGAAACTTACCTGGTCACCACTTTCACTATCACTCTGTAAAAAGGAAAAAAAAAAAAAAAAAAAAACTGATTAAAATCAAAATCAATATTTGTGAAAGAATGAACAGAAAACATATGGTAACAAAAGAGACAAAGTTAAAATGGCACTCATGATGAATATCTGGTTAGAAATTAAATTTGGTTTGTGAATTTCAGAAAATTTAATGTAAAAGACAAAAGATTAATCATCACAGTGATCATCAATTGAAATAAATCAATTGCAAAAGAAATGTGAGAAGAAATGAAATGATTGCTCAAAAGCAATGCCCACTGTTTTGCCTACACTATACCTGCAACAAGGGTTCTAAAATACTGGTTTGCATAAAGCTGAGCATATACATGATCCCAATAGAAGACAATTTTACAAAGGATGATTATTTTTTTTTGTTTATTTCACGGATTATCAACCCTTAGTGAGTTATTTAATCAATCAAGGGCAGTTAAGATCATATAGTCATTGTAAACTTTACAATGCTTTCATTAGCTGCATAGTACACGCTTCACCAAATCTATATACAATTTTGAATTCAGAGTTATTCTAAGCTGCGGTCTGCCCTACTATTTAACTCATAACTGGGAAGATTCACACTTTTCCTAAGGGTATTTCTGCATAACTAAATGCAACGAAACTTGACAGGAATTCAAACCTGGCTTTTTGATGTGAATATTGTATTAAAAATTTTAGGAGAATAACAATGTTTTTGCTTTTTGGATACAAGGCCTACTATTTAACCCATAGTTAGGGGGAAGAGGTGGATTCATATCTTTCCCAAGCACGAGTAAATGCAACAAAGCAGGCTGGAATTTGAACTTTGCTCTTCAATTTCTCATTCTGAGCCACAATCCATTATGCCACCTCCAGCCACACACACAAATACACGTACCTACTTATACAAGATGAAGCCAAACACATTTGTGTAGAGATGAGCAGAGAAAACTTGTTTGGGTTAAGAATTACCAATCAGCTTCCATGAAGAATCAAAAAATAATATTTTTCATTTGGCACTCAACAGATAAAGAATGAAAACAGGAAAGAAAAAACAAAATAGAGAGAATAATATAACATTGGTTATTATCCAATGCGTAGATTTTTGTACAAGTGAAACGGTTTATTAAATAAGAAAAATTAATTTTCAGAAGAAAAAAAAAATGATGTTACAAAACAAATGTTATAAAAGTTGCAGTAAAACATTTTCATTTTCTCAAATGAAGACAAACATAAATAAGAGAGAAGGTTATATTATTCGTTGAAGATTTAAATTTTCATCTGCTGCTGTAAAATCTCATGCCATGAAAGCATTGAGCTGACAAGAGTCACCTTATTCCTCCAGCTCACATGGTCTTGGCAGAGTCTCAAAACATCTTCCAGTGCCAGATTAATCTGCTGGAGGTCATGGCTGACGATGCCCTTCCAGCAGCTTCGTGGTCTGCCATGAGGCTGTCAAAGACAAAGCAGTTTCACATGGAAGATAGCCACTATCATCATTTGCAATGACCCATCAAGTTTACAACATCTTTTGTATAGTTAGGATCAGAAGATTCCAACAACAGTGACCTCCTTACAGAAATCAACAAAAGATGTGAGAAGTGGATGCATGTGTCATGGGTGATGATATCTGGAGGTCACCATGGCAGTGTTGCAACATATTCCAATTTTTACAATGCCACCATCCTCTACTGTGCTACTATATATGGTGTCAACACCCTTGTCTCCTACATCCATGTCTTTGTGTCCCATGCCCACAGAATGATTAAGAGGTAGCTCTGGTCCAATCTTGTGTCCAATGAAGAGCTCTGCCAAAGGACCAGGCAACCAATCACTCAGTATGGTGACTGATAGCTTGATCATGTTCTGCAATGACCCAATGAATGTCCCTCTGGGGGAAATGAGAAAGGAAAGAAGAGAACGTAGTTCTTCATTACAAGAGGAACTTTCAGATAAAGTCATGTGACATTTTTTGATTAAAGATTGTACTCTCTAAAGTTGATTAAACTATATACGCCCAACATCAATTTCAACTGATACCTATATTGTGATTATTTCTGCAAGCTCCAGTAATGGATTTGATTGGAATTTGAACTCGGCTCTCCAATTCCTCAATCTGAGATGCTATCCATTACTCCACCATGCCTCCCAAATGATAGTTTAGATATAAAGAATGAAAAAGGTGATAATTTAAACTAACATCAAAAGGCTTTAATGTACATCTTTATATTGTCATTTTAAAACAATGCCTCCTTTTTCAATATATTTTGATCATTTTTGCTTAAAGTTCATTTTTTTTTCATTTTGAATGAAAACTTAGAAATTATCCAATATATTCCAGTGAAATTCTTACTTTCAAAATTTATATTTTGTAATTATGGTTTAAATGTAAAGAAAATGTCATTTTAAATTGACTCCAGCAAGATAATTGTTTAAACTGATGCTGCCTTTTTTTCCCCCATATATTTTTCATATTTTCTTGATGTTGATGTAAAATTGGATATTTTCCAATGTATTTCAGTAAAGTTTTCACTTTACAAAATTATAGTTTATTATTATAATTTACCTATAGAAAAAAAAAAAAAAAGAAAGAAAGAAGGGATCCGTTTAAATTGACACAAGAAGTATATTGGTTAATTGTTCAAGTCAAAATATTTGACTTGAGGTTTCTTTTTTCTTTTCTTCCTGTTTACAACAGAATCTGAAAACTCTACAACTGAAAAATTTACCAATTACTATCAACTAAAACCTGATCAGATTCCAAGACTCACCTTTGAAATGCAAATCTTATTAATTTGCAAATTGGAAAATAATAATAAAAATAAAATAAAATACAACTACAGACAAATAAAAATAAATTAATCATTTTAGGATGATTTTTTGATAGCTATTAATTTTATTTTCAGAAATTTAATTGTTATTAACCAACTAATTTATTTGTAACCATCGAGCAAAAGAAAAATGGCTTCCAAACATTCTGATTTCTGCTTTTAAAAGTAAAAAACAACTAAGCAAAATATTAAAGTCTGCGAATAGGCTTTGAGCATTCATGGTTCCTTACCAAGTTTTGAAACCCACTTTTCAGTGAATTTAGACAATTAGATAATTAGATTAAACAACAATCATCCCAGGTAAAGAACAAGCAAAACAGAGAAAAATTAAAAACTAAAAAGGAGAAATTTCTTTTATTCCTAATGAAATTTAAATTAGACATTTCTCAATGTTTGGTCAGGTTGAAGAGAAATTTAAGGCTGATCGGGAGACTCAATTACAGGAAGGGATTTCCTTGGCCCCCTACCTCTTTTAAAATAGCAAAATTAATTTGAAAAGTCAGTTGTTTAAAAAAAAAAAAAAAAAAAAAAAGTAACGATCAAATAATATTTGATTAAATACTCCAATCAAAGGAAGTTTGTTCAAAAAATTCCAAAGCCAAATATGAAAATAAAATGGAGAATTATCCTTTGCATGTTCCAATCCAGACAGTCATTAATTTATTGATTTTTTAGTTAATAAAAATCAACCAGTGAATAAAAGATAGAAAAAAAAATCAGTCTATTGACAAATTACAGGCAACACATGTTCTTGCAGGTTTCGTTTTAATTAATAGAGCGGACCCCTAAAATCATACAACTGTTTACAAATCTAACAATTTTCTTAATTATTTCATAGTTTATTTTTTGAATAAAATTTATAAAACAGGGAAAAATTTTAATCAGCCCATGAAAAAAAAAAGAAAAGAAAAAAAAAGTCACTATTTTCAGGAAAAAAAAAAAATTTTTTTTTTTTACACTTCTTAGTGACTTTTAAAGCACACTGTAATAACAATGATAATATTAAAGATGAACAACAAAAGCACCACTATCACTATGACTATATACTCTCTGACCTTTTTTTCTCTTTCACAAGAATAGTGTTATTCAAACAACTTTTACTCTTAACAAAAGGAAAACTTTTCTTTACCAACAACACTTTTTGTCCACCTGAGGGAATTTATCAAGGTAAATGTAGAAATTTTTATTTTGTAATTTGTACTTAGACACAGAAGTGTTTGTATACACACACACACACACACACACACACACACATACATACACTTTTATTCAATGTAATTTTTTTTGAGTAAACTTGACATCAAAGTAAACAAAAGAAAAGCAAAAAGTAGATTCTTGGAAACTTTGCAAATCACTTAACCTAATTTGTTTTCCTCTGACATTAATCACTAGCCCCCTCCCTCGACCACACTCTTATGAAAATCTATGCTTGGTGTAAAGATCAAAAAGCCAAAGAAATATGATAAATTTGCTATTTATCAAAAGATTCTAGGATTATTTGTGTCAAGAAAATTGCTATACAAAGTCTGTTTAGGAATTTCACTGAATGGATATGAATGGATATTTCTGTGAAAGAGATCAGATTATTTTTCTTGGCAATTTTTTTATATAAATTATAGGATTTCTCCTTAACCATACAGTAATTGCTTTTCTCATGCCCAGTTCTTTAATAAAAGAATTGAAAATCCAAAAGATGATGGGGAAACATTCAAACAATGATTTTATTAAAATCATTGTTTGGAGAATAATGAGATTTTTTTTATTTTTAATCAAATCAAAAGTGAAAGTCAAGGGACACAAAGTAAATACAAAAATATCTGGACCTCTGTTTAGATCTGAAAAAAGTTTAAAAGATAACGTTTGAGGTAGTGCTTATAATAAATAGAGCACTTGGAATTGTTCCCATAAACACTAGAGTTGAAGCTGTAGGGAGTGAAATTAGCAGGAAGGATTCAAATTGCCAAAGCTGCACCAGTCTCAGAATTAATGATTGGTTTGCATATTTTTTCCAGATTATCAACCCTTCATGGGTTATTTAAAGGTGAAATATATTTGGGATTATGAAAATAATTCTTTTTTTTTTTTTTTATGACTGAATGTTGAATTAACAATGATTTTTTTTTTTTAACAGATAAAAATCCTACTATTTCACTCATAATTTTTTTTTTTTTTTTTTTTTTGAAATGTTTCACCTCAAGCAAGGCAGGAAGCCACTAGCACGCAAGGGGTTACAGAGAATTGGTGTGATAGAGGAAAGGATGAAGAGAAGGATAGGGGATAGATCAAGGCATCTGGAGACGTCGATTGACATTACATTTGAAGAGTTGGAGATTATAGCTATCAGGGAAACAGGAAAAGGAGAAGGAGTTTCACAGGCGAGAAGTATTAGACATGAAGCTATTGGCATAGAAGAGATGGCTACATTTAACAGTTTTGCCAGTAAACAGGTGTGAGCGAGATGCCAGCCTAGTAGAACGCTTAAATTCATGAAGTCTGGGAACCAGCGAAAGCAGCTGATCAGAGCAGTTACCAGAAAAGTATTTGTAAAAAAGACAGAGGGAGGCGACAACACGTCTGTGAATTGTGGGGAGGAGACCGATTCATGCCTTTCCCAAGGGCATTTGCACCTAAGAATCTGACTGGAATTTGAACTTGACTCTCTGATTTCTCATTGTAAGTCACAATCCATTGCACCACCCCAACATTGGCATGGGAGTAATAAAAGTACAGGTGACATGAAGAGAGGATATGTAAACATGCAAAGAAACATGAGAGGTGTGCGCTTCATTGCATTGTGAAGCAAAGAATTTTTCAGCTCTTTCTACGGTTGCACAATTTTGTATCAAGTGCTGAAAGTAGTCAACCAATATTCTACTTCCTTCAGTCGCCACTTTTCAAAATTAAGCTATCATCATCATTATCACTCCCCATCTAGTAATTCACTTGATTAATCAATCAATTATTTGAAACAAATGATTAGAAATTCAATCAATCTCTCTAATTAATCAATTAACTTCTAAAACCTCTTTCCATATGTAAGTTATAATCCACAAATCACAAAGGATGTAATGGCAGAAACATGGAATTATCAGGCAAACAATAATAATAATAATGGAAGTTGGTTGTCGATGTACCCCTCTCACAAAGGAGCACAAGTGATGTAAAGGGGGATAGCTCATTTAGGAGTTACTTTGTTAGACTGTATAATTTATTTATTTATTTTTTTTTAACTCTTTAGTTGTTGATGCAAGATTAGGGTGCCAGCCAAATATTACCTCCCACCCTTCTCTCATTTCAATCTCTCCTTTCTTTAAATTCCCCCCCTTTCATTCTTTTGCCTTCTCTTTCAGTCAATCCCATTTGTTTTCCTTCCTCTCCTTCCTTTCCTCCCAGCAATCACTCTCCCTACCTCTTTTGGCTCATTTCTTTTTCCTTTATCTCTTTCTCTAATTAGACTGAAATATTCTAATGCAGATGGTGATGCAATTATAAAGGCCCTGACTGAATTTTAACCATCCAACATTATTGATTATTTTTCATAAAAATCTTCTATTTATAACCAATTTTAGCTGACAATTTTCAACATTGGTTTTTATTCATTCTATTTCATTTTGAGAAATTTAACAGTGATAATGTTTATATGTATAACTGCTTATATATATATATATATATATATATATATATATATATATATATATATATATATATATATACACACACACACACACACAGGGTGGGGAAGCAAAATTTACAATAACTTTGTTTGCATAAAGAGAAAAGGGCAGAGAGTGTACAATCTTAAAAGTAAGGACTATAGTTTGAACTCCAATTTATTATCTACAGATTTAAAGCAGAATATCTACTAACATAACTTATGGTGCTCAATGTGAGTGAGGAAGAGGAAAAAAGAACAAAAAAAATGTTGTCACCAATTTTTTATAGGAATAAAACTTAAAATGACAAGCCTGGTTGTGTATGGTGATTTTCTAAGCATAGCTTTATGGCACAAAGCCAAAAGTATGGGGTAGGATTGAACTCACTATTCAGTCATAAATGATCTACTGAGATAAGCTTGTTAACCATTACACTATGTGGTTATCTCACTCTCTCAATGTTTTTGTTTTATTCTCCAGCCCTTTTATACACTTTTTTCTTTCACAACTTTATACATAGCATCTAACTATTCTGGAAGTCAGAC
>OZ010604.1:80119845-80264845 GCA_963932145.1 Acanthosepion lycidas | reverse complement strand
ATGTGATACAATTGCTTCAACCCAGGTTGCCATATCGATTTCTTTATTCCGTTTGCCTTGATTTCAGCAGAGTAAGACTTTTTAGCAGTGGCACATTGCATGCATCCTTCCACTCTGCTGGACAGAGAGAAACAGAAAAGACAATCTGATCAGTAATCTGTAACATAATTAGGAGAAGGAAAGAAAAACAATTTGAGAGAAGAAAATATGGTTTTAACCAATCAATTTGGTGAGGTGGCTACTGAAGACTATATTCCCAGGACTACATTATTTCACCATGAGATCTTCATCATTCAGAAGAAGAAGGATTATTTCTCAATCACGACACCACAATCAATCCCAAATGTCTTTGGTTCTATTCCCAATGGAAGGATCTTTAGCTAACAAGTTAATAAAAACAGGAAAGGTAGAAAGGAAGTAAAAAAATTAATATCAGATAGTTTTTTTTAGACGCAACCTTTTCAAGAAGTCAGGAATTTATTTCAGGTATCCTCATATTCCGTGTGAATTATGATTAAGTGATTCTGTTCTGTTGGGTGTCATCACCAGTTCTTGTGGTTAATTGGCAATTCTTCAGGTCCCAATGCTGCATCACAGTCTTAATGAATAGTTAAAGTTTTTCTTTTTAGTTGATTTCTTCTCTCTTTATTTCAGCAGGTAGACACAGTAATAGTAGCATTGTTTCTTGGAGGTGGGGAGAGGGTGAGGACAGATGTCAACAAGTTGGCCTACTACCCCTCACCATGTGGTGGCCTGTTGTTTTACTAAAGAATCTTGGCAGTGGCAAAGTGGCTTTAAACTTCAGTTCTTGTAACCACTGTCAGGATTCCATGCTTGTAGGGTTCAATCCATGCCTATACAGTTTAGGTCATCAGTTTAGGGCTAGCATGGCAAAATTTACCATTTGGGGCCAGAATGAAATGAAAGAAGTGATGGCACAAACAATGAATCCATTCATAAGAAATTCAGAATGTGGAATTAGTAAATAAAAAATACTTCAAATATCTTTTGGTGTTTGAATCAATTGAATTAATTATTATAAATTAAGTATAGGAGAAAAAAGAAATTGAACATATAATAGGATGTGTGTAGAGATAGTCTCACTCAACCCCGCAAGTTGCTACAAAACCAAAAGATATGAAGCTCTTGCATATATATATACACACACACACACTATATATATATATATATATATATATATACACACACTATATATATATATATATACATACACACACACTATATATATATATATATATATATATATATATATATATATATATACACACACACACACACTATATATATATATATATATATATATATATATGTATATATATATATATATATACACACACACACACACTATATATATATATATATATATATATGTATATATATATATATATATATATATATATATACACACACACACACACACTATATATATATGTATATATATACACACACACACACACACAACCACATCTATATCATTTCCATAAAGATAGCGACACAAATGCATATTGCTTTGGGCATTGTGTGTATCTAACGAGCAGATTGTCTTTTTGTTAGGCCAACTTAAAGCTAGTCAAGGAATTTGTGTTGTCAATTGTGAGCCAAACATTTTTCTTCACTAAAACAAGACTTGATGGAAATAGTTGATTAAAAGACAACAAAAAGAAACACCATTTCCTATTTTCATTGATTTCTGAAAAAGAAAAGGGGAGAAAGAAAAAAAGAAAAGAGTCACTGAAAGAAAGAAATGTAATAATATTTTACAATGAGAGGAAATTGTTTAAAAAAGGTAGAAGAAGAAAAAAAAAAAAAAAAGAAGACAGGCCCCACCTTATTGCTTTCAGTCATTATTTCTGTGGGCTTTTGTCAATGAGATAGAGAGAAGAAAAAAAACCCCAAAATAAAGGATTATAATCGAAAGATAAACTGAATATTGTAGTGTAGAAATCTAACTAGAATCAAAGATATGGCATGTGTTTTTTCCCTCTTGTTTTTTCAAGGTAAGGAAATCAACATTCATGAAGCAAACAGATGCGGTGGGGGGATAAAATGAGGAAGGAAGAGAGAGAAGGTGAGAAACAGATATCATTAGTATGTAAAGAGAGAAAAAGGGATAAGAATGAGACAACAAACAAAAGAGAGAGAGAGAGAGAGAGAGAGAAATTGAGAAGAAAAAGAGAATGAGATTTTGAAAGAGAGAAAAGAAAAGGAAAATTTTTTTTTTAAAGTACAAAGAAAAGCTATAATGATACAAAAACCAATCATGTGATGTGGAAATATTGCAAAATAAGATGGCGGCAAATTGATATTTTGTTGTCCGCTTACCTGATAGCCTCCATTGCCAGTGCTTGAGGAAGAACTTGCCTGTAAAGAATAAAGAGAAAAACTATAGAAAAAAAACAAAAATAAAAACACACACATTCATTAAATACAATCAAAACAGCATAGCATGTGTTGCTATTCATAGAAAGCAAACATTGCATGTAATTCTTATATTTCTTCATGCTAATGGTTTACAAATACCATCAGGACGGTTTAAAGATCATCTTCTCTTGGAGATAAGCATTAATGAAACTCACCAGTCTAACAATTATACCCATTATTTTTTTCTTTTTTGTCTCAAACGTCCAATAGCTTACTATGCGTTAAAGATGGATTGTTTTCAAAGACAGACTCTTAATTTAGCTGATGAAGTGTTGGCAAATAAATTATCAAAGAACCTTTTATAATGAGGAATCTGAGCAATGTCTAACCTCAAAGATATTGAGCAAAGGTTTCAAGGGAGGAAACAAATAGCATCTCTGACATCGACAAATATATTGCAATTGTAATCTCAAAGGACTGCTAATTCTTCAAAGTGGCAAGATTTTCAGCATTAAAAAGCTAAACGTTTTTAAATCATTCTGATGAACAAACACTTCATTCATAATACAAATACTTCATTCATGTGTTTCCTTGAAAATCACACCCAGCCATAAAAAAGTAAAAATAAATTGACAACCAAAATTTCAATAATTAAAAATTAAAAAAAAAAAAAAAAAAAAAAAAAAAAAAAGATGAAATAAGCTAATCAAAGTAAACAATCTAAGATTCAAAAAGACTATAAAAGAAGAAAAGAAAAATTCTAACCACCCAGCCAAATCAATGATTTATCTTTCTTTTCTCTTCCATCCCATGATTTTTCTATCCATTTCGACCCACACAGCAGTAACAACTCGGTGCAAATTTCCCTCCAAACTCATAGTTTATCTCATTAATTAGGCATAATTAAACATTCTTAGAAGAAATAATGATAGTGCTTCATGATAATGTTAATAATGATAACAAATGATCGTTTTTCCTAAGTAGAGACTCATTGTATGACAGAGACTAAAACCAATCCTTTAGAAGGAGGAGGTGGGTGTTGTTGATTTTTCTCTTCCTACCATACAGCTGTGATCTAAAACAGGCTGGGAGATACTAATTTGGCTCCATTTAAAACAAACCTAATATTATCTGTGCATTGCTGAAACAAGGTTTTGGCTAAAAAAACAAAAAAAAAACCACAGTTAACATTAAGTGAATAGTTGATGATGTTCAAATAGTTGGAAAGTGACCAGCCAAAAAGACAAAACCATTTACAAGTAGAAAAGAATGGTTTTAATCTAATGATTAGAAGAATAATATGTCATTAATTTTTAGTGTAAATTCAGGGTTTCTATGGAGAAAAGCAAAAGAGTCTGATGAAGCAATAAAAATGAAGATGAAAGACAAAGATTGATAAGAGACAAGAGGGAGAGAAAAAGAAGGGACGACAGGAGAGAGAGGGAAAAAAGTGAGGAGAGAGAGAGGAAAAAAGTGACGACAGGAGAGAGAGAGAGAGAGGGGAGAAAGGGACGACAGGAGAGAGAGAGAGAGGGGAGAAAGGGACGACAGGAGAGAGAGAGGGGGGAGAATGGGACGACAGGAGAGAGAGAGGGGGGAGAATGGGACGACAGGAGAGAGAGAGGGGAGAATGGGACGACAGGAGAGAGAGAGGGGGGAGAATGGGACGACAGGAGAGAGAGAGGGGAGAATGGGACGACAGGAGAGAGAGAGGGGAGAATGGGACGACAGGAGAGAGAGAGGGGAGAATGGGACGACAGGAGAGAGAGAGGGGAGAATGGGATGACAGGAGAGAGAGAGGGGAGAAAGGGATGACAGGAGAGAGAGAGAGGGGTGGGGAGAAAGGAATGACAGGAGAGAGAGAGAGGGGAGAAAGGGATGACAGGAGAGAGAGAGAGAGGGGAGAAAGGGATGACAGGAGAGAGAGAGAGAGGGGAGAAAGGGATGACAAGAGAGAGAGAGAGGGGAGAAAGGGATGACAAGAGAGAGAGAGAGAGAGGGGAGAAAGGGATGACAAGAGAGAGAGAGAGAGGGGAGAAAGGGATGACAGGAGAGAGAGAGAGAGGGGAGAAAGGGATGACAGGAGAGAAAGTAGGGAGAAAGGGATGACAGGAGAGAAAGTAGGGAGAAAGGGATGACAGGAGAGAAAGTAGGGAGAAAGGGATGACAGGAGAGAAAGTAGGGAGAAAGGGATGACAGGAGAGAAAGTAGGGAGAAAGGGATGACAGGAGAGAAAGTAGGGAGAAAGGGATGACAGGAGAGAAAGTAGGGAGAAAGGGATGACAGGAGAGAAAGTAGGGAGAAAGGGGTGACAGGAGAGAAAGTAGGGAGAAAGAGATGACAGGAGAGAAAGTAGGGAGAAAGGGATGACAGGAGAGAAAGTAGGGGGAAAGGGATGACAGGAGAGAGAGGGGAAAAAGGGATGACAGGAGAGAGAGGGGAAAAAGGGATGACAGGAGAGAGAGGAATAAAAGGGTGTTTGGAAAATAGGCAGAAGAAGAAGAGTGAAAGAACTTTTTTTTTTTTTTGCTTAGGATTGAAATGGTCATTGGGTGCCTTTTTAAATGAAGTAATCAATGAAGAAACTCTTTGTTGACTAACAGCATTATGTCTGTGTGTTAATGTTACACATAAGAGTGGCAAATATGTACTCAACTGCAATGGTTGGGTAAATATTGCTGCTTCACTTGACCAGGATGAATCAAATCAAGCATTTCAATAACTGACCAAACATGATTATCAAAGATAGAGAGTTAATGGTAAGAACAATAACAACAACAGCTGTTGCATTGATCAGAAAACAATCAGGAATCGTTGCATTGATAGTCAAACAATGACATCCAAATGTGGTGTCTATTAATTATACAAATACAACAAAACAGACATGGGATAAATCTTTTATCTTTCATGATGAAACTGATTTCCTTCACTAATTGTTTCAGGAGTTATAAGAAGGAGAGAAATTCTCTTTTTCTTATATCCAACTAAATATTAATATAGAGTCTGTATGCATAATTTAACAACTAATTAAATAGTTAGAGTTTGTACGAGATCTGATTCACATATTCTCAGCTGATATCAATGGTAATGGTTGTTTAATGCCAGCATTTCAAATTCTTATTTTTCAAAGCAAGCACATCCTGCCCTCTCTTTCTAACCATAAGATTACATCTATCCAAATAGATGTAATCTTATGGTTATCCTGCCCTCTTGGTAGAATCTAATCCAAATTGGATAGATGGAACTGTAAGTTCTATGCTGTTTTTTCCAATCAAGTTTGATCTCCAATAATTTAAATGCAATGCCAATCGTTATCTACTATCTTCTTAGTTCCTCTTCTTTTATTGTTCTCGCTCCTTAATAATGTTATTTTTTTTCTTATATTCTTTCACACTCAGTAAACCCCAGCATCTTAGTAGCTTTGTTGCCTTGCTTGGAGTGAAATGATCAAGAAAAAAAACAAGTAGTCTCAGACTTTTGTCCAATACTGTAGGTAGTCATCATTGTGTGTGTGAATATCATATTATATATATATATTATATATATATATATATATATATATATATATACACACACACACACACACACAGAATAGGTGCTTTCTTATACAGTGTCCATAGAGTTCATGTGCAGTTTAAAAAATTTATAACTTTATTTGTATTTGTGATAGAAATAATTTGTAAAAAGGATTAGAAAGAAGTAAACTATACTATAGTAAACTATATTTTTTAAGGTTTTATTGAAATTTTATTTAAGTTTCCATGTCCTTCATCATAAGCAATACAAAGGGTAATTACGATTTTGTTGTTCACAGAAAACATATGCCAACAGTAATGCCTGAAAGCACATCAGTTATTTTAGCTGTAGTTAAAACTAGGTACATTAAACTTTATAACATTTTTTACAGATTATTTCTATTGCAAATACTATTAAAGTTATAAATTTTTTAAAGTGCACACGAACTTTATGGACACCCTGTATAAAATGATGTGGTTCTTCATTATTTTTATTCATATTGAATTAATTGCTTGATTCCATTCGTGTAAAAGCATGAACACCACATGTTGCCGCACCCCCACCCCATCCTGAGAGAGACCAATTTTCCACCTGAATGACAGACAGATCACCGAGACGTAGGATATCAAGTCTGTAATTAATAAATAAGGTAAATGACTCACGTACAAGAAGGAATGAATAATAGAAACTCAATCAGATCATGCTTATAAAGTAGGATACATTAGCATTGGCAAGCGGCTGCCAAAACAGAAATTTATTTTGTCTGCCACAGAAGATCCCTCCAAAATGAATGGTTATCTAATCAGAAACTATGACACCTGTAGTTAGAATGGATTCAAGAGATTTTTTCATGAAGTGTGTGTGTGTGTTTTGGTTGAGAGAGCAACATTTGACATTTGAGCGAACAATTTTCCAAGTTGCTATAGACAAAGGACACTAGAGTTGCCAACCACAATTTAGATAAAAAAATGGTCAACAATCTGTTGTTGAAGATGATGAACTAAAAGCAAAAATAGCAAACTTTCTTTTAGAAAACCATCAACCTTGGATTATACTCATTGCCTACCTCCATAAAATCTAGCACCCTTAAGAATCTCCATGTTGGGATTAACATCCAAACATATTCAGGTTTGGAAACTTCAGTCTTTGTCAACATTGGAGATGTCATCATTTCTCCAAAAACTTCATATTAAGTTAAAAATTGCTAAACTGAAATAGCCTCATGTTGAAGTTGAAAATGAAAATTGTGAATTCTATTCCAACAAGAATTGAAATTGCTAGAGAAATTAAAGACTGCAAAAAAAAAAAAAAAAAAAAAAGTTTTTACAAAAATACCGAAATATGAAAAAAGTAAAACTAACTTCCATAAGTGGAAAAGACAAACCGCTGATGCTGGAAAACATAATCTTACAAAGACAAACAGATACACATCAATGAAAACATTTTTAGGTCTACTGTATCTCCATCCATAAATGTAAATACATAAAAGACAATATATAAATGTCCTGTCTACGTATATATCAATCTCTATCTTTCTCTCTCACACCATTAAGCACAGGTAGATTTAAACATGTCCAAAACACATGTTTACATTGATAAGTAATGCTCCGGTCTTTTGAAGAGGAGTAGAGGTTTATCCCTTATTCCATGTTTAGGATTGGGTTTCCAACTCCTTCTGAAGTTTTCTCATTCTGTTTCGCTCCCAGTAACCCCTTTGTATCTTAGTGATATTATTGTCTTGCATGGAGTGAATTGATTAAAAAGAAGAAAAAAAAAATGTTGTCTAATGAAGTAAAACATGAATAGAAAAATTTGAATGAGATCCAAAGAAGTCTTCAGTCATGTTTAAGCAAAAGAAAGAAATACCAACAAGTGCTGCATCAAAAAATGTTACTCTCCAAGTGGATTGGTTGATAAATTGGATCAGTCACTACTTAACCCCTTCAACATCAAAGTTTTTTTCTTCCTGACATGTGTAGGCCAAGAATTTCTTAAATGAAGTCACTGGAAAGGAAGTACTAATCATCAATGTGGAGAAAAAGATGAAGACAGAGCGGACATTTTAAAGTAGGGGATGTTATATAATTAATGTTATTTGGCACTGAATATATTAAATGTCAACCCAATTTTTGCAAATGAAGATAAAAAAAAGTAATCAGTTTCAAACTAAATGCGGATAAAGATGAATGGGCAACTTGGTTGGTTGAAAGGAAGTGTAATAAAGATAATAAGAATGTTGGTTGACAAAAAGTTTCCATTTGGGAAAGATGTCTGCCATTGAACAGTAAAAAGGAATTGCAGCAAAATGAAAAAAGAAACACCTGGTTAAGAATCGGTTGGGGTGAGAGGGGAAGGGAGCCAGATTCATAAAAGGCTGGATGCAATTTTCAGAGATAACCATTGTTAGGTGCGCTAAAATGGTGTGATTGCATTAAGGACAATTGTTGGTTGATAAAGACATGTGAGAGGAGAAGGGTGTTGGTCATATAATTCGAGATGGAATGGTGCTTATTTCAAAAGGAGTGTGTGTGAGTGAGAGAGAGAGAAAAAAAGAAATTGAAAGTGTAGACATGAAAAACAGGAAGAGAAAACCACAGACAGGCTGGGTAAAAATCATGGTGGGGACATTGTAAAGATAAGCAGGAAGAAGAAGGGAAACCTCAAATGTAGGGAGGAAACACGGAGAGAGAAAGGAAAAGAAAAAAATAAATATGGTGAAGAAGAAGAGAATGAGGAGATTCAGAAGAAAAAAAAAGTGATTGGCTCAAACAAGAATCTTACCCAAAAAGTTTTCTGATGTTTCGGCATTGTTAAAACTTGGTATATTGGTTAGAATGAAAACTTTTCGGCACCTTCTTTGAATATATATATACATATATATATATATAAAAAGAAAGGAAAAGGTAAAATTATTAATTTAACTGTTTTAAAAGGCCAATTTTATTGATAGATAAAAAGAAACAAAATCTGCTTTCATGAATCATGGCCATAACCACCAACACCAAGCAATTGTGTTAAGAGCCCCTGCACACCGACAAACTGGAAAGCAGACACGTGTTTAATTGATGAATGTATTCATTAATATCTGAAGCATCAATTAGCAGTAGAACTGGCAATGTCAAAAGCAAAGAGATAAACTGCGATTGGATTTGTGCTTTGCCCCGTCCGTTTATCCACAAGATTGCCATCGTTTGCGTAAATAAAAGTCAATTTTACTTCATCAAGTAGCTCAATGGTTACACTGTTGATTGACCTAGATTAAGGGCAACAAATAAATAATCAATGCTTGCAATCAAAATACACAAAGCAGTAACCATGGAAGATTGCAATCTATAAACCATCTTAACGGCATTAGAAACAAGTCTATTTTACTTGCAATATATGCAACTTAGCAGTGTGGACAATGGAAATGGCAAGTTCAAATTCTAGTTCTGTCTATTGCATTTATTTTTGCACTAATACTCTTGAAAAAGGCATGAATATATCACTCACCAATCAGCTATGAAAAGTAGAATAAGCTCATATTCCTTGGATGATATCCAGTCTAGAAAGACATCACCAAGTTCATAATCATTGTGAAAGCAACAGGAACTACTTCACTATGTTTCCCTCCCAAGCAATTCATAGATAAGAAAAGGAAGCTGTAGAGAGCCACGATCACCAATATCCTGAAGTAACAACATAATATTCTGACAGAATCTCTGATGAGCAGATTTGTGATACTATATTGTAATAATTTATAAAAGTGTATTTGTACAAGTATTTACTTGGGTGACCTAAATCTGGCACAAAGTTGAAAGAGTGGAGCACCCAATGAGGATCAAACTCACAGGATAATTGTCTAAAAAGAGACAGAGTGAGACAGAGCAGTAAAAAAAAAAAAAAAAAAAAAATTGAACAGATAGATTACAGCCATTTGGGCAATGCAACTGAATGTTTCATATACTAGTCATTTGGAATATTACTGCTGTAGTGAGGTCAAAACTCATTTGGTAACACCCATTTGAGTCGTGCTAGAATTACTACTGAACAAAGGTTTATCAGAGAGAATTTTTGAATATTTATGCAAGTGCCCAAAATCTGAACCCATTTCCTGAAAAGATATGAAGAGGCCAAGGAAGTGAGACTATGAGTTAGGTTTAAAAAAAAACAAAAAAAAGCTTCAGGACAGAAAAAAATTTTCTAGTTTTACCAAACTGTGATAGCACTGTTTACTGTAGTACAATATTTTCTTGACAACCAGCATTACTTACATTGGCGGTCATTAGACAAGAAATTAAAAAAAGCATGTGCAACAATCCCACTGGACACTTTGACCAAAGTTACCCAAGTGATAGTTTTCTGTACTAATAAATGTCTGGAAGACAAAGGCTACCATTTTGAACATCTCTTAGGATTGTGGCATCCAACAGTAACTTGTATTAATCTTGTGATATCTGAATAAATTTAGTATTACAATATCTATACAAGTTTTTCCTTTCCTGAAGTGTGTATACATTTTTTTAGTTGGACTCTGTATATGCACGCATGATGGCTGCAAACTGATTTTGAGTAATGCCATTGCTTTAGTTATCTTCAAATATGGGCATTGCCAATGTGTCATATTTTTTGTTCTGCTAGGAAGTTATATTCCCTTGAGTACACACACACACACACACACTATTTATTAACAAGTTCTTTGCTTGACCAAGAAGCCCATTTCCACCCAAATTTAGTCAGGTTTGAGAAATTGACTACAGTGATAACATTTCTATATACACACATTTTTCAATATTTTCTTGTTTGCACACAGACACTTATTGATGAACAATATCTTGAAGAAAGTAAGTATTCTTTAGTAAATATCTTATTCAAAGGATATAAGTCCAAAGACTCATGCCTAACATAATCCTATCATTGTTGCCTTGGAGACAAATGCTGCATATTTGTCCTAATTGCTGATGCATTAAAACATGCAGCTGCAAGTGGATATGTCCGACTGCTTACATTTAGAGATTTAATAACGTGTGTCCACAAACCGTAGCTCTGACCACAGATTGAAGTAAATGGATAAGAAGTTTGTTTTTTGTTTTCGTTTTAACTATTTGTCTAAATAGATGGATTTACAGATTTTGTTGTCGTCATTTTACACACGACTAGAAAGAAGTGGAAACAAACGATAACAGAAGGAAGAAAAAAATTTCAAGAATGACATTGAAAAAAATATCAGATTTTTTTTAGATGAGGAATTATCATCAATGACATGCTTTCTTATTTAAAACAGCATACTGATCTTGATTGTTATACTTACAGAGTTTCAGGTTTTATACACTGTCCTTCTTCAGGTACTTGGTAAACTGGTAATTTCAAGCAAAACCCTTTAATCCATAGGGATAGATTGTTTTCATTCTGCTTTCCATGCTTAGGAGAGATAAGGAGTTAATACTCACCAATCTTATTAATCTTTGTGCTGCTTGCCCGTTTTTACCACTGAACCAGAAAATATGATATTTTAGCACTAGGGATTGAACTCACAACTGCTAGCAAACCCACTGTTTTAAACCACTACACAATGTGTTTCATGGAAAGTAGAATGAGAACAACTGAATCCTATGGATTTCTTTCCAAATTGCAAGAAGGCTACAGAGTAAAACAACAGACACATAAAGAAGGCCTGAGAGTTCAACTATGAAAACATGAGAATAACAATGAAGATGAGCATGAAGTATATAATTAAATTTACTTTTTTCTTTGGTCTACAAGAATTTATTAATTTTTTTTTGTGAAGAAACACACTAAGGTTTTCTGCTAATCATATTAATAAACTTCTGTAGACATTTCTCTCACCAATTCATAAGCTTTCATCTTCTGAATGTCAATCATCTTTCTTTTTTTCAATATAGACACAGCTAGATTCAGACATTTAAATTCATATTGCCTAACACACAAAAGCCATATACACAAAATAAGAGGCTCTTTTCCTCTAAGGCCTTTTGCTTATACAAACTCATACACTGTGTAAGGTAAATTTGTGTATGTGTTTAAATATATATATATATATATATATATATATATATATATATATAATATTCAATAACATCTTACAGATACAATCTTTCAGACACAGAAATAAAAAATTAAAAAGTAAAATTTATTCTAATTAAGGCAACAAATGAAATTTTTTTTCCCCCTTTAAAAGTTTGATACTTGAAATTTGGAACAAAATTCAGAAGATAGGGGTGGGGGAAAACACCCTCATTAATTGCTATTGAAAAGCACAAAGCATGAATTTTGCCAATTTTATTGTTTCTATTTGTAGACTATTGTTAGTCATTCAAGACAAAATGGCAACAACAATGATGACGACTTTTTTAATTTTTAGTTTCAAGATGTTTATAATACATTTTTAATATTTTTTTTTCTCCCCATGAGGAAAAATGTTGAGATTGTTTGAGAAAGTTGTGATTGGTAAATTCGCGGGTTTTTTTGACAACAAAACCATGTAATGTAGCAAAGAGTTAAAAAAAAAAAAAAAAAAAAAAAAAAAACCTTGTTCAAACCCTGACATATTTTTAGACTCAAGGAAAAAAAATGAGGTTCAAATGATTGAACTGTAATATCCGCTCAGTAATATAATGAAAGTATAAGAATGTTTGTGTTTAGCAATGTAATCATGAACAGAAGTAACATTACAAGAGAGGGAGAGATAGGGAAGAAGGGTCTTTGAGGAATTTTTCTCAAGTGTATCTTCAAAATTACATCAAATATAACTTTGATGAAGACCAATCTGCAAGTATCAGTTAATAAAAATAATTCTTTAACCTTTGTCAACCGTCATTTCCAGAAATAATGGTTGACAAGTGTTTATTTATAGCAACCCTCTCAGAATGCACTTACAGCGTTCACAGTGAGAGAATTCTATAGCAACAATTTTTGCCTTCAGTGCCCTAAAGGTTAAACAGAAGAATATTTCCAAGAAAGAAACCAAGCAATAAATCCTTATCAATCCATGTAGAGTGTGCCACAATCTTACACAAAAGGCATGGCTACTGTGGTTTCCATAGCAAGCAGCCTATTCACAAGATGGAGTTGCCAGCCCATGTACTTCTCCTAGAAGGGGTGCCAACCAAAGCTCAGTCTGCTCTGCTCATTAACCATAGCCGAGGGGAGGGGGTAGAGAAAAAACATGTTCATGTTTTTTCTCAAGGCGTTCTGTGCGAAAGTAAATGCAACAAAATTTGTTATTGGCTTGCTGGCCACACTTTCCATAGGAATAACCACTATGCTATACATTCTAAGGAAATAAACACACATTGTACAAGGATTTAACTCATTCAAAAGATAAAAATAAATACCAAATAAATTATTGCAAAACAGGATTTTAATCAGACCAAATGTTCTAACCACAATCATGATTCTCAAATAGGAGCAAGACTGCAAATTTAAACAAGTTCTCACACACACTACATACACACATATCTCTCTCTCTCTCTCTCTCTATATATATATATATATATATATATATATATATACACACACACACACACACACCCCATTTGGATTGTTGTCATATTTATTGTCAGATTCACAATGTTTCGGCCATTTTACACTCTGGTCTTCTTCAGGTAATATACATTCAAATTTTGGGCTGAACCTTTTATTTAATCTAACTGGGGGAGATTTAGTTTGAAATTCAAACATATATTATCTGAAGAAGGCTGGAGTGTACAACAGATAAAACATTGTGATGAGGACAGCAGTCAGAACAATGTAAATAGTCTAATGAGCTACAACACCACATCTCAGAAATATATATATATATATATATATATATATATATATATATATATATATGAGAGACACACACACATACACATACATAGCGGAGTGGATTGAGGAATTGGGGAAGAAAGTTCATTATATTCGCTAATGTGAAAATAGCACTGGAAAGGCATTAATCCATCTCTTCTCACTCCAAATAGCAGAACAGATGAAGTCCTATAGTTTTGAGTGGTCTAAAAGGAGGATAGTCATGAATTCAAACCCTAAGAGTGTCGATTAGGGACTTTGTGGCACACAATGTACATCAGTTCTTTGTATTTGGTTCTCCCAAAAAGTGTGGTTGATTCTGCACAAATCTTCACAACTATAATCAAATCATATGTGTGGGTAGTCTGGCTGCTCATTTGTAAGAAATAGGCTGTTGTATCCTGACACGTCAACGAACAACAAGAAAGTTGGGTGCATGTGATAAGTTTAGCAGTGAACAAAATTTCACGATGATAATTCAAAAATGAAAAGAAATTGAATAAATTTAGGATAATGAGGGAAGGAAATGAAAGAGGTAATGGTGAGGAATACTGTTTTATCACAAAGTCAATTGGGTAACTAATTTTTGTTGGTAGACTAATTTAATTACTATTGCTTAAACTAATGCCATATTCATTTACATTTACTTCTACACTTAAGATTTTAAATTGTTAATTCACATTAATAAGTATGTTCAGTGAATAACTCCCACCCAACCCCCCAAACAAAAAGAAATAAGGCAGTTTAGTGTCAAAATAAATTAATATTACAAGAGAGACATGCAAGATACAGAAACTAGAATTAAAAAAAAAAAAAAATCTACAGAAATAATGTATATGCAAATATATTATTGGTTTCTGCCAAGGTTGATAATAAGGGTAACAGCTTTCTCTTGCCGTTTTTATGAGAGGAAAGGGACAGCTATGAGACTGTAATGTGTCCAAATGTGCAATCATTTGCTATTTTTTCCATTGACCATTGTAACAGATCATGATAGGTAATAGTAGAACAGAACCTCAGAGTATAACATGAACAGTAACAACAGCAGTTGTTCTTCAATTCTGCCTCACAAATACATATACGGGGTGTGACAGAAATACCCTCCCATATAATGTTAACAGTAAATTGTAATGGTGTCTCCATCTAGTTAATGTCTTACCATTATCTAGGCAGTATTTCTGGTTTTCCCTGTGTTTGTGTGTGTATATATATATATATATTCTCCTCCCATGTAGATATATATGAAAAAGCTTGCCATCTTCAGGTTTGAGTGCATGCAGAAACAACCTTCTCTATCAGTTACAAGCAAGGGCTTGTGTGTGTGTGTGTGTGTGTGTGTGTGTGTGAACTCTAGACAATTTATTTTACTGGTGACTGGTCTGAACCTAACCTACCTAGATGCCTCCCCCTCCCACTGGCCATCAAATCCAGTTTCACCTAAAAGCTCTGATCATCTCCAACTTTGGTCAGTAAGGTTTTTGCCCACCTTACCTGACCCCCACCCGGCACCATTTAGCAGCATTAAAGCCAAAGCTGATAATCTTGGCTGGGGAGTGATGGGTTTTTGTTTCTAATGCATAAAACCCAGCCTTTCCCTTTCCGGGCCTATTATTTTCATGAGACAGAGACAAAAAGCATGAATAATTCCGCTTTATAAAATGCAGATTGTTGTTTAAACCATTCTGGTCACTTTAAAAGATTGTTTTACTAATTGAACTCTCTTTCCCTTGATGTACTGAATGAAAACTTACAAAGTAGAAATTAGTGTTTTGTTTGTTTTGTAGTTGCATTGAGTCAGACAAGTCCTGACCGAACACCATCACCAATAATAATAATAATAGTAACAATATCAGTAAATGTAATCGTAAAAAGTCAAACTGGCAAAGCTAATATTGATAATAGTTGCCTGCAGCTATAATGACATACAGGGTTTTTATTACAGAGCCGAACAAGGTAATGATGAATAGTAATGCAGTTAACAATAAAAATGACAAACCAAAGATACAAAAGAATAAAGAAGAAACTTATTACACATTTAACAAAAGTAAAGTTATTTGCTTACAAACTACAAATACTGCTTACAACTAAATAAATTGTGAACATTACAAGATATTAAGTCATAAGAAATAATTTTAGCCAATGATAACTTGTAATTTACAACTATAAATTCCCAAGGAATAATAATAATAATAATAATAATAGTGATGTTGCTTACTGTCGCTTAATCTCCTGTAAAATCCATCAATGAACTTTGGAGTATAAATGATAATAAAAAAAGAAAAAGAAAAGAAAAAAAAAAGGGGGAAATTGTGTGAATTGACCATGAAAAAACAAAATGGTATCAGAACAAGCAAGAACTTTGTTGGATGTAAACCGTCTTCAGATTAATGAGGAGGCAATTTACCATACTGTGCTGGCCCAATGCATGTTTGTAGGGGCAGATCTGGCACACTTGTGTGGTCATGTTTCTTTTTGATTCATGATCACCCAAGTGTATTTGCATTTAAGTGAATGAACCCAACAAGAATTTAAATTTGGCTCTTTAATTTCTCATCCCATGGCACAATATCCATGGCACCATCCATGCATCCAAGTTTACAGCACCTAGCATGACCAAACAGTCACCCATCTAGTTACAGAGGATATTGCTTAACTTCAGTGAGCAGACAAAAACTGGTGTTTCATTGTGATATGGCCGTAAGCCACTTGTTATTGCTGGAGTCTTTAGGGAAAAGAAAGAAAAAAGGGTGCTGGTGATTTGAGGATCATTGTCACTCAATCTCTCACAATTACCAACAAGAATCTCATGCAAACATTTTAATACATCACAATTCAAATACTACCACAATAGGAAGTGACCATAAAAATATGTCAAATATTTACATACATATCAGTTTCTAAAGAATGGGAGGGACCTTTTTATTTTATTTTATTTTTTTTTATTTATATACTAATCCAACATATCTTATTACTTAAGCATTTTTATTGGATACTCGTATTTGAGTAGATTCCTCATTTATTTATTAAACAGTATATTTGTTTATTTTCATCTACCAACCTGAATATTTGAGAAATCTTAGAGAAAAATATGCAGTCTCTGACAGGATCGGAACTTGCATTCTCCAAGTATGGGGGGGGGGGCGAAACCACCATTAGATCTGATGAGATTTAGACTTCTCATGAATCCCGCTGGAGAGAATATATTATTCTCTAATAAAATTTCTCAAATGTTCAGGCCACTAGTTGAAAATAAATAAATATACAGTTTAATAAATAAATGAAGAATCTACTCAAATATGAGTATCCACTAAAAATAATGTTTAAGTAATAAAATTATATATATATATATATATATATATATATATATATATATATACTACTCTCACCTTGGCATGGCACAATAAAAGATGTGAGTCTGCCAGGGAAGATTGAATTCATTACAGCAGTTATAGAATATTTTGGAGATAATGATGTTTTTTTTTTTTTTCTGATATAGCTTCTACTAATTAATCCATAGTAGGGGGTAAAAAAAGGTTGATGCATAACTTTCCCAATGGTATTTCTGTGTAAATGGATATAACAAAAATTGACTGAAATTGGAACTTTGCTCTCTGATGTCCAAAACAAGTCTATGAAAATGTTTGTGTGCTCAAAGAATTTTTTGTTTTTTTTTATGGCCCTAGCTAGCTGATTGAATTAACATTTTTATAAGCTTTCCACATTCAAACCAGTTAATTTTTGAATTTATAAAATCCACAAGATTACAATATACTAAAAAAAAAAAAAAAAAAAAAGAAGAAGAAAAAAAGAAAAAAGAATCCTCATGATTCAAACATTTTAACAAAAGCCACAAATGTGAAGGTGAACAACTTGCTTAAGCTCCTATAAAAATAACCTTGCAAAGAGCCATTTTTAATCGATGAGTCACTCAATCATTAACCCATATATTTTTTTTTAAAGTAATATCAGCAGATTTAATAAGTAATATTTTTTTTATCTTTACTTCAAATTTTTTTAATTTATTTTTTTATTTATATTATTTTATTTTCATCTTTACTTTAGATTTTTTTAAAGTAATATCAGCAAATTTAATAATAATTTTCCATCTGCAATTTTGCGAGTTGAATCTAGTGATTGTGTGTAATCTATCCTTCCATGTTTTATGAAAATAATGGAATAAAAAGAAGAGAGAAAAAGGAAAAACCAAAAGATGGAAGACGGAAAAAGCATCTTTGCTTCGTTTGAAGATTTGATCATCAGTGAAGTTTCAATGAAAAATGACATTTTAGTTTTAGATTATCTGATCCACTTGAAACGGATTCAGATCATTATTTTCTTTTTCTCTTCTTAAAACTTTGTTGTTGTTGTTGTTGTTGCAGTAATGCAATTCATGATTGTCTCATGCTTATAACACATGCATGGTTATGTAAGACGAACAGACAAGCAGATGGCAATAATAACTGCGTTGAAAAGACTGAAAATGGTAAGGCCTGATTTTAGTTAGAAATTCTAGCACCGCCACCCATCAACGACGTTGTTGTCAGTCTTTTTTGCCAGTGTTCATTCTAATCTACGTAGAGTTAAACACTAACATTATTTCATTTGGATTTATTTATGACATATCTAATGTAGCTTAATGGCATGAGACATTTGACGAAAGAGATTTGTAATTTGATGAAATGAGAAAGAGGTAATAAGGTACAGAGAGAATGAAAGAATAAAGATGGGTGATAATAAAAGGGATGAAGAAGATAAAAGGAAAGTGGAAAAGAAAAAGAGAGGGCAAGAATAATAGAGAGAGAAGTGGGAGGGAACAAGTCAAATGCAGAATGAGAGGGACAGAAAGGAGTCATGTGGAGAGAAAACAAAAGTGAAATGCAGAGAGAGAGAGAGAGAATGGGAGTGGGGTGAACACAGTGAGAGAAAAGGGAGAAGAACAAAGGGAGGTAATCAGAATAAAGTAAGAGAGTTGGCTAAAAAATAGTGAGAGAGGTGGCCAGAATGACATGAGAAAAAAGGGATGTGGCCAGAATGCCACAAAAGAGGTTGCCAGGACACAGTGAGAGATGTGTCCAAAATGCCATGAGAGAGAAGAGAGGTGTCCAGAAAACTGAAGGAAAGAAAGACATTGTGAGAAGAATCAAGAGAGTGAGCAGAAACTAAATAGGAAAATTGAGAAGAACACATATGAGAAATGAATTTATAGATTGATGACACAACAAAAGATGAAGAATCAAAGAAAAGGAATTTTGAAATTTTTTTCAAACTATTTATGATTGAAGTCAGAGCTTAGCTGGCTTGAAAAGTTTCATTTTAAATTTAATCAAATGAAAAGTGGCCAACCCTGGCATTTTGTATGAATAATACAGGCAGAACACAGTAGGTGCAGCAAACCAGTCATGTTGAAAACAAAATAGAAATCTTGTTCTGTCAGAAAGAAAGAAAGAAATTAGAAAAAGAGTCATGGATTGCTAAGATATTTGCAGAATATTGGTTTCAGGAAATTGCAATTACCATCTTTTTAGAATTCTCTGTTGGTTGTAATATTCTGACATTGTTATTTTCAAAGAGGAGTTGCTTTTTTTTTCTAAATTTATTTAAAAAGTTTAGACTATTCTGATAAAAAGCCACAAGAACATGGCACCTATAGCAACTGTATATATTTCTGAATTAGTATTTGAAATGAATTTTTTATTCAATGATTGATGGAAGATGCCTTCTCTGAGGAAAGTTACAGTTGACATATACCAAAGAAACATTGGCTACTATTCTTTCAATGCAAACACATTGAAAGATATCATTGTTTTTTAATTGAATTTCAAATCTATCATAAGAACTGCTTTTTCATATCTTATAAAACTGTAAGATATTAGAATTGTTTATTTAATTTTTAAACATTGTACATTTGTAACTGATTTCAATAGTCCAGCAAAAGGTATTGAACCACAGAAATGCGGCTCAGAAGACAAACGTGCTAACCATCTAATATGTTACAATTGAAAGTCATAAAGACTTGCACAAAGCTAAGACAATTACAAAGTGCAAAAAAGAAAAGTAAAAAAAAGCCAGAGTATATGAAAAGAAAAAGCAAATATATAAACTAAATAGAAATATAGATAACGACATTTGCTTCTTGTTCATTCAGATATTTTTATTGTCTTTTTTTGTTTCTTATTAATTTTTATGTTCATTTTCTGACATGTGTAAAGGAATTAATTTTATACACAGAAGAATTAGAAAGAGTATGTGGTTGAGTATTTTTCTAAAAAGCATTTTAGTAATTTTGTATATTTTTTTCCCCTCTCTCAGATTTTAAGTAGAGTAATTGAAATCATTGAAAATATTTCCATCAGTGGAAGGAGATGGGAGATGGAGAGAGAATTTTTAATGAAAAATATACAAATATATCCATGCCACTGAGTCTAAACATTAAATTTAAAATGAAATCAATAAATCTCAAGCAGCCGAGAGGAAGGAAGTTAAAGACAAGAGCCGTACTGATGTGTAAAGAGAAGACTTTCACAAATTACACAAAGACATACCCTATATATCAATGTATACACACAGATGTGTACTATATGTGCATGTATGTGTGAATACAGAGTTAATTATGTCTGCTTACACATATTTAAGAATCTATCTCTGAAATAGGCGATTTTAAGTAGACATTTATATAGGCATTGCCAATAGAGAATAGCTTGGACACTGAAAAGTGTTGATATCTACATTGCAGATGCGTTTTAAGAGTCTATTTGAAGCATAAAATACAGAATGAAGATACAAATGTATTATGGGTAACTTTATACAAAAGGGAGCTTGACAGAGCCTAATGGATAAGACAACAACTAATGGAAGGATTCCAATTGCTAATATGTCTTGCCTTTTGACTGTTTTCATTGTGTTCTGACTCTTTGAGACAATAGAATAAGAAGAGAGAATATACTGAGGATTGGCTTGGGAAGTTTTAAGACTGAGATTTCAACTGGAACTAACAATTCTCAGCAAGAGTTTGAAACGGAAAATCAAGTAAAAAAAAAAAAAAAAAAAAATAAAATAAAATTACCAAGAATAGATTTTTCCAGGCTTGGGTGTGGCTACATATGAGAAAATAATATATGTAGAATTACCGATATTATCAATAATGGTAGAGGTGACTTAGTGAATGAAACAGTTGTTTATTTCACATCAGCATAATTGGTTTCTGTTCAAACCAATAGTGAGGAGTGGGGAAACGGTATTTCAAATAGTGATTTTTCAAGCAGGCAAGCATTTATATCCTGGAAGACCTATGCTATATAATCTGGTCTTGTGATATATATATATATATATATATATATAAGAAGTTTACAAAATCTTCATTTATACTTAAGTCTGCTGGTTTTGTGTGCAGGAGATGCAGCATGTTGCAATGGAAAGAATTGATGCATTATTATTTGTGAATACTTGTAGTCTGAGAGAAAAGCTTCCAACCTTGCCTGTTAGTCATGAGTAGGAACAAAAAAGAAAAGAAAACAAGCAAAAGGCTGCACTTAAGAAGAATTGGATTAAAATCTTTAAATGCAGATCACAAAAGCAACTGAAGTAAAATGCAGTTCCCCTTTCGCAGGAAATAATCAAAAGCCTCGTTTACCAACTGATTCATCGCTTACTTTGTAAAAAGTAATCATATTTCTTTTTGGAGCCTTTTTAAAACAGACTCAGTATCAAATACTATAACAATGTGAGTAAACAAAAACAGATGCACAGAGAAACAACAAGATTGTGAGACACACACACAATTAGAGCAGCTTTAATAGAAGCTACCTAAATTATCCAAATTAAAATATGAATGAATCAGGAAAATTTAACAAATCGGACCAATAACTGAATGGCAAGAAACAGGTGTGTGTGTGTGCGCACGCACATGTGCACTTACAAATACACACCTGGATTTAAAAAGAAAAGTAAATAAAATGTGGTAACCATATCAATTTTAAACCATAACCAAAGAGAAGGCGAAATAAAAAGATTTATGATAAATTCTTTTTTCTTACCAAAATTCAATTCTAAATTCAAACCAAATATTCTTGTCTCATAAATATGAAGAGAAATTTATTTTCCAAACCAAAACACAATTACAAAGAATTATTTAGTAATTAGCATGGTATTTGGTATTTTCATTCTGAGTCCTTTAAGTTTTACTCCAATTGAAGAAGGATTTTTATCTCTTAGATACAGTGCACAAAATGATATAATTAGCCATTTATCTGTCCAGGTTTTCTACTTGATTTTAGAACATTTTGCATTTGATACTTAACTTAGTCTGCCACAAGTGTAGAGCACACAATGAGGATTCAACTCACTCCAGTTGTAAACACTTTAATCTGGCACAAAGCCAGAAATGCACCCAGAATGGAACTCTCTGTTAGACAAGGGTATATGAGATAAGCTAGTACCACATGAAGGTGCCCAAAGCACTTTGCAGGTGAAGTGCTACAACTTGTGGCAGAACTACCTCCCACATAATGGTAATATGTTCTCTAGATGAAGACACCATTACTGCTAATGTCTTACCATTATGTAGGAAGTATTTCTGCCACACCCTGTACTTTGAGAACATGTTATATCTACAATGAAGATGCAAGCAGTCTATTTATCTAAGTCAATGACAGAATTGGTTGACATTATAACTGCAAGCAATAAGAATTTAAAAAAAACAAAAACATAATATCTATTAAAATTGATTGTAGTAAAACCAGGTGCAAAGAAAATTCATTAAGTGCATGCAGATATACACACACAGATTCACTAGAGGGCAGCAAAATCACCAAACACTTTCTATTTTATTTTTTCTATTTTTAAATACCATATCTCTCAATCATGTTTCTCCACGGCTTCCTTTTTCATTAATATCTTAAATGACTGTTCTTGGGAAAGTTAGTAGAGTGATTTTCTATAGTCTTCTCCACATTTTGGTGTTCAGAGTTCTCCAAAACTAGTTGCTCTATCAATGCTATAGATTAAAACCTACCCTACTATTTCACTTATAGCTTGAGGAGGAAAAAGAAGAATTGATTTCATAATTAAAAGTAAAAGGTTTGGTCAGAATTACAACTCAGCCTGTTGATTCCAATTGCCACTTCAGTACCTTGTATTCCATCCACACATCTCAACCTGGTACTACCAACAAGATAAGACAGACAAAAAAAATGATATATAAATATTTTTCAGCTTTTCTTGGCATAAGAGAAAAAGTCAGCCCTGAATGTCAAAAAAAAAAAAAAGAAGAAAAAAAAAAAAAGGAAAAAAAAAGAAAAAAAAAAGGAAAAAAAAAGAAAAAAAAAAGGAAAAAAAAGAAAAAAAAAAGGAAAAAAAAGAAAAAAAAAAAAAGGAAAAAAAAAGAAAGAAAAAAAAAAAAAGATGCTAGGCCAACTGTTTTAAGTGTTTTTAAAATCCTCTTGTTTTCAGCCTTTTAAATGTCTTCAGAGAATGAGAAGAACAAATGAAAAGAAAGAAACACAGCCAAGTAGCTATTTATCTTATTTCAGAGAAAACACAGACGTTTTGAAAACTTCAATTCAGCTAAAGAATATTAAGTTTTAAAATTACTCCATCTTTAATAAAATACTTCCATTAGTGCATGTGTTAAATTTAATGAAAAGCAGCAAAGTGATTTCAAAGCTTTTAGTGTCCCAACTCCAAGTCACTTACAAAACAAAACATGACAAAAACTATACAGAAATACATGTCGATCATTATGTGTGCATTTGTGTGTAAAATTTTAGAGAGAATATAACTGTAAAAGGACAATTTGAATAAAGACAAAAGGAAAACTTATCTTAACCAACATGTTTTGTCCTTTGAAGGACTTTAGCAAAGCAAATACAATGTCTTGCAAATACAATGTCTTGCATATATGCATGATATGCAGATGAAGTATTGAACAAATTAAATAAAAAAAACTTAAGTGAAGTACCTTGTCAGTTGTTTTTAAGGAAACTTGTGTGTGTGTGTATGTGGGTTGTGAGTGTATATATTATATGTAAAGATTACTTAACATTTTAAATATAAATATTTATCCTGAGATCGATGTTTCTTAGTAAAACTTCCAGTCATCAGGTGTAGTGGTTTTGAATGGTATTTTCAATTTTTTGAAAAATTTCTAAAAAAAAGAAAGAAAGAAAAAAAATTGGATATACCATTCAAAACCCCTACCCCTGATGACCGGTTATTAAGAAACATTGATGTCAGGATAAAAATTGATATTTAAAATGTTAAGTAATCTTTTCATATAATATCATTAACGCTCTATTTGAATATTATTTTAATATTTCTAATATTGCACACTATATATACAAATATCTGCTGTTAAATCTTATATCTATATATTTAGTGTATTGGAGCAGCAGATCATTATTCAAACATATATTGTTAAATACAACAGACAACGAATGACTATTATGTTTGATCATGAGCCATTCTAAGCTTAGTTTCAGGAGAAAATAAAGGCAAAAACTGTCCAGCATTTGGATATTTTTTATTATGCTGTTCCTCAATCTAAGCTTTCAGCTCACATGAGCCCTCTTCAAAGTTTTTATATGGACATTACGCCAGAGATGTTCACCATCAAAGATGACATCCTATTATGTATGCATAGAAGTTTGCTATGCAATGATAACAGTCATGGAATAGCAGATGCAGGTCGTAAATTCGTAATGCAGTTCTACGATGTCGTACATGACCATGTGAGAGAAAGAAATCCAAATGATAGACAATTTTTGTTTTATTTTTTTTCCAAAGGTAAAGCCACTATATGAAGCTTAGAATGGCTCATGATCAAACATAATAGATATTTGTTGTCTGTTACTTTTATATATATATATATATATAAAGAGCCCAAGGAAAAGTTCTCAGTTTAACCAAGTAGGCTTTTTCCTTCCTTTTTAAATTTTGGTAATTGGTCAGATTTTGGGAAATGAGGTAAGAACAGTTTTTGAGCCACTTCCCAAATTCTGGTCAAATGACCATTTACAAAAATTTATTTTTGGCCAGCATCTACACGCAACCTAATTGATCCAAGGGTTTACCATCATGATGAATGCTGTGTTACAAACTCTTAAGCCTTTGCGAGGAAATGTAGTTATCATTGTTTATAGCCTTCATTACCATCATAGGCAAATGTAAATTTGATGTGCATTATGAAAGATACTTCCTACAGTACAAAAAACATCCATCATTCGACTTGTTCCAGGCTCAAACCAAAGTTCTAAATGAAGAATAACCATATCCTGACAACACTTAAGCTTATTTCACTGAAATTAGATTACACAGTAGCCTTGAATCCTGTTAGACACAAGCTGCCCTCTTTCCCCCCATCAAGGAAGACTTGTACTTAATATCACCCCAATGGCCCTTAATTTGTTGTCACTGTAGTAGATGCTTTGGACCCTATTGTATGACCTCAACCACCGTTATGACATCTGACCAATTACAATACTCCTTTACAATGGACACAGATGACATCCCTGGTAAAAGCCTTTTATGACCTCAAACAAAAAACACCTAGCCACTTTCAAGAAGCTGACTATCTTCAAGTTGAGGTTGGAAACTCACACCATGAGCAGGGTATGCCTTTTTCTTTTTTGTGTTAGATAAGAAGTATCTATGTTAATGCACTTAATACGTCTGAAAAAGAAACGAGAATGTTAAAATTTGGCTCATGCCAGATAATATCGCGATAGATTGTTTTTCAGTTACAGCTTGCTAAATGCATGTCCCCCAAATAACCGACTGTGTGTGTGTGTGTGTGTGTGTAAAAACAATTACATGACAGTGTGTAGCAGAAAACACATATTTAAGGACCTTTTGGAAGTTTAAGTAGCGTTCAGAGTTTGGAACAATAGTTGCATGACAGAAAGAAATTACTGCTCCACAAAGAAATGGCTTCTTCTTTAATGCTCTGTGACAAATTCATAAATACTCAGGAAAAAAACAAAAAAAACAAAAAACAATTAATGCCAAGAAAAATGTATGTGCTTACAAATGCATTTACATGTGAATAGGAAAGAAAAAAAGAAAATGTTTTGAATTGAATGAGAAAAAAGTATTTGCAAAATAAACAGTGACGCTTGCAAAAAAAAAAAAAAAAAAAAAAAAAAGATATTTATCATTTCAATAATGTCAACAAACTAAAACATGACAGGAAAGAAAGAGAAAAAGAAAAACATCATTGGGGAAAAAAAAAAAAAAAAAAGGACAGAAAGAGAAACTGATTTGTGAAAAAGGTTAGGAAAGAGGAGATAGAAAGAAAAAGAGTGAAATGCCAACTGGGGACGAAAGAAAGAAAGTAAAGAAAGAAAGAAAGAAAGAAAGAAAGAAAGAAAGAAAGAAAGAAAGAAAGAAAGAAAGAAAGAAAGTAAAGAAAGAAAGTAAAGAAAGAAAGAAAGTAAAGAAAGAAAGGAAGTAAAGAAAGAAAGAAAGAAAAGAAAGAAAGGAAGTAAAGAAAGAAAGGAAGTAAAGAAAGAAAGAAAGAAAGTAAAGAAAGTAAAGAAAGAAAGGAAGTAAAGAAAGAAAGGAAGTAAAGAAAGAAAGGAAGTAAAGAAAGAAAGGAAGTAAAGAAAGAAAGGAAGTAAAGAAAGAAAGGAAGTAAAGAAAGAAAGAAAGGAAGTAAAGAAAGAAAGAAAGGAAGTAAAGAAAGAAAGAAAGAAAGTAAAGAAAGTAAAGAAAGAAAGGAAGTAAAGAAAGAAAGGAAGTAAAGAAAGAAAGAAAGAAAAGAAAGAAAGGAAGTAAAGAAAGAAAGGAAGTAAAGAAAGAAAGGAAGTAAAGAAAGAAAGGAAGTAAAGAAAGGAAGTAAAGAAAGAAAGAAAGTGAAAAGCTGACTGGAGAAGAAAATCAGAGTGAAAGAAAGAGTGAAAAGCCCACTTGGAAAGATTAGAAAGTAAGAGAGAAAGGATAAAAAGGTGACTTAAGGAGCGAAAGAGAGTGAGACTGACTTAGTAAGAAAATTAGAGAAAGAGAAACTCAATGAAAAATGACAACGATTGAAAGAGAACCATAGCAAAAAGGTCAACAAACGACAAAATTTTTTTTAAGAATCTAAATGAAACAATAGTTAACATTGATTGCCATAAGGTCACAACATTTTGAGCACCTAATTAGAATCAAAGCAATCAGTTATAATTAGTCAACCATCAATTAGTTATGTGCCATGCATGATACACACTTAGGTGATCATGTATCTTTTGATACATGACTGACAAGGCAGATTTTTTCCTGCAGTAAGTTGCCATCCAAGGCTATGGAACCCAGTCTGTCCTGCTATTTTACCCATAGCTGAGGGGAGAAGAGGAGGATTCATATCTTTCCCAAGTGTATAAACATGTAAGTGAATGTAACAGATTCGAATGGAATTCAAACATGGCTCTCTGATTCCTCAATCTAAGCTGCCATCCATTACTCCACCATGTCTGGCATATGAGGAAGAAAGGCAAACCGAGTTGAGGAGAAAGGAATTAAAAAAAGAAAAACAAAAAACAAGAGCAGGCAACTCATTCTGTCTTTTCTTATCAGCATGTATTTATCATTAAACATATTTAAATGAAAATCAATTTCGCTGAGTAAACCAAATTATCGTATTTAATGATCCCTACTTAAAAACTCAAACTTTTCTATTCCTTGTGGATTTTTCTGAGCCATTCATCAAGCAATTGTGACAAGATTTTTAAAATGGAAATTCTCAAGCATAAATTACGCAAGAAAATAAAAAAAAGATAAAAAAAAAATAATAAAGATACACTTACATCACTTAAGTGGTCTGTTGATGGGCCATTTGTTTGAGGTTCATCTGATGAGGGACACACGGAATTATCCATAAGCTGGATAGAGCTGCGACAACTGCTGGTTACCTGAAAAGATAAAAAGAAAATGCAATGGGCAATTAAAAGATGAAGGCAAAATTAAACAGAATAATGTTAATCTAATTAAAGGAATTTTAAATAAAATATGCTATGAAACAGTTTAAAAAAGAAAAAGGAAAAAAAAAAAAAAAATCCCTAACAGCTGATTGGTTAAAATAAACACAGCTCTTCATTTCTTGCTTTCGACAAAGAAAGAAATATATTTGAAGGTGACAAAATGTCATGACCAATAAAATTATCCATTACACTTGTTGGCATGCACACACACACACACAAAAAAGAAGCAAAATAAAACATTAAATCTCCTTTTTATTATTATTACAACAGGGGTGTGTGGTTTTCCCTTTCCAGAGTGTGTGTGGTTTCTTTATTCAATGGACACTGTTGTTTTTTGTTAAGATAGGTACCCGTTTCTTTTTTGGCAAGCTTTGTATTAGTAGGGTTTGTTTTTGTACTTTCTCTTCATTAGTTACTTTGTTTATTCCCACTCTTGTGTATGTGCGTATATATATATATATATATATATATATATATATATATATATATATATATCAAATCTTAATCATCTGATTTTACAGTAGGCACAAAGTGTTTGTTTTTGTACTTTCTCTTCACTTGTTACTTTGTTTATTCCCACTCTCAGATATATATATATATATATATATATATATATATATATAGTGTAACCCGGATATAACAGAGATTTTCTCTGGTCCCAAATTAGAGCCCGTGTTAATGCATATAAAATAGACCAAACCCGGATATAAGAGACTTCTTCTCCAGTCCCAACAACTCTCTTATATCCGGGTTACCATATATATATATATATATATATATATATATATGTATATGTATGTATGTATGTATGTGTGTATATATCTGTCTATATTTCTAAGATGAAGTATTATGTACATTATTTGGACTATTGTCCTCATCTTTCTCACCATACAACATTTTGGTCGTTGTATGCTCCGGCCTTCTTCAGGTGATTGCAATGTTGAACTGAACCCTTTATTTTGCTCATTGGGGTAGACTGTTCTAGTTCTACGTACCATGTTTTAATGGATGTCAGCTGTCAGTTATCTCCTGTTAATTTCCCTCTGAAAGTTCTCCACTGCCTTAACTGGGTATTGAACTCACACTTTGGGTCCTGTCACTGAATATAACTAACGTCTTTATCCACTGTGTGATGTGTCCTCAAGGAGACATGGCATAGTTAAGGCAGTGGAGAACTGAAGGCCGGAAACGTAATAAATATGGCGACAAAGAGGAGGGCAATAGTCTGAATAACGTAAATATATATATATATATATACACACACACACACATCTATGTCAAATGTTAATCCTCTGATTTCACAGTTGGAACAAAACACAGGGTAACGGTTGGTATCACTAGTCAGATTCCTGGTTAATGTTATGACAGAATTATCTTGTTATAGTCCTCGGTCCTTTTCTTTATTCTATAGACATTAAGCACTGTTAGTTTTTGTTAAAGTAGGTGCTTCCTTTTTTTTTTTTTAACTTGTTTGGTATATATAGGCTTGTTTTTGTATTTTCTCTTCACCTCTTTCTTGTTTTATTCTCTCTCTCTCACAAACACTATATATATATATATATATGAAATTATTGATACTATCTCTAATCTTTGTGAAGTTATCAACTCTCCATTAGGAAGTCTACTTTAAAGAGACATAGTATAGGATTTTATTTTTGTATTTGATGAAAAAAATGATAATTTAAATGAAAAAAAATTATCACTCAATAAGTGCAGAAATATTTGTTGTCAGAGAATCCTGTTATGCCGAACCCATTCAAACTTTAAATTTTAACAACTGCAATTACTACAACATATATGTTGAAGAAAAAGAAAGAAAGAAAAAGAAAAGGACAGAAAGAAAAAGAAAAGGACAAAGAAAAAAGAAAAGGACAGAAAGAAAAAGAAAAGGACAGAAAAAAAAGAAAAGGACAGAAAGAAAAAGAAAAGGACAGAAAGAAAAAGAAAGAAAGAAAGAAAAGGAGAAAGAAAGAAAGAAAAAGAAAAGGAAAGAAAGAAAAAGAAAAGAAGTCAGTAATGTGAATGAATATTCATCCGACTTTATTACACTGAGATTCAATTAATTATTGTGGGATTACTTTCATGTTGCCTTATTTCTCTTTTTTGTATTTTCAGTTTGACTGCTGCTGCTTTTTGACATGCAAGATCAAAAGGCAGTGTTGTTGTTTGAACAAGCAGAAAAGGCCATTGTCTTTGAGCGAAGATAGATCCGATGGAAGCTGTCAGGAAAACTCAGTACTATTGAAGGCACCGTAGTTGTCGTTGCAGTCGGCGGTGCCAAAAGATTGAGAAGAATGTCTTTTGCAATGCAGAGTGACAGCCCATTGTGTTTGTCTGGTGTTCTACGATCATAATCAGGGAAAAATAAAGACGAACACCACAAATCAAATTAACAACTGGAAATGCTGCAGTTTATTACGCCAAATAAATCATGAAGACATTCAAACTTTACGAAATTTGTTCTTTCACAGAAAGAAAAGAAAAAAAAAACAAGAAGAAAGGCTGGCTTTGCTATTGAGATTCTAACTTGTGAATTAAATATGTTTCTTTAATTCATCCTTGTGTATGAAATGAAATCAGTTACTTGGTATTATACCAGATTGCCATTCAGTTTTGTTTTTGTTTTTTTGCTTGACAGTTTAATTGACTGAGCAAGTCTTCTAATTTAGCACTTAATGAGTGAATTACTTAATTATGTTTTCTTTTTTCTTTTTTTAAATCAGTTATTTGGCTTTCTGATTGACAAGAAAAAGAAAAACTCCTAATCTAGAGAGTAACTCCAAGACTGAACAGAAAGGAGGTTATTAACAATCTCTCAAAACTATCTTTTTTTGCAGAGTTAAAATGAATGATCCATTCAAAAGATCTAAATAACAGATCTTCCCCCACCCCCATTCTTTTTAAATTTAAATCCTGGAATAAGCACGAAGTAAGGGATGAGCCTTTCAGAAAAAAGAAGCAAAAAAAATAAAAAATAAAAAAATATGAAGAAAAAAAAAAATTGAACATATTCCAAATCACATAGTGATGGAAATATCAAAGTCACAAATAAAATCCACCCTAAGAAATTAATCAATTAATAATTTCATAAACAAAGACAATTATACTTTTCTTCTACTTTAGTAGAAAAATCAGCCAAATTTTATTTATCTTTTTGGGATTGGGAAGGGGTGGTCATCCCAAAACGGCAAGAACAACCAAAAACAGAATAATCTTTAAGCAGCAGGATAATGGTCAACAAAGATTTCAGTTTTATATCTGTATTTTCAAGATGAGATGATCTCATATGTTCAAGTTTGTTTAGACTAGGATCCACATCTTGATTATTTTTATCTAAACATTTCAGCCACAATGTACTCTCCTCTGTCTCTCGCATTTACTTGTTTTCTAGAAATTCGAAACAAAATTATTTCCATTTAGGGTCAATGCAGGGTTAGGAATCTTCAGTTCAATTGATAAACTCAGTGGATTCAAAGATCCTGATGATGGTTGCCATAGGATACAAATAATAAAATTAGTCATTTTCTTAAAAGGAAACAGTATTCATTAACCAGTGTTATTGCCAATTAGAACTGATAAAATCATTTTAATAAAACAGTTTTTCATTAAATAAGATTTCTCAAGTTTAGTAAATGTCATATCTTTCCAGTATTGATGTGAATTTCTTATCAAGCTTTTTGTTTTTGGTTGTGTGGAAAGTTAACAGCTTGATTATATCATTATTTTCTCTTGAAGCTAAGCAAGAAAAAATATGAAAGAAAACGGAAAATAGACAACGATCAACCATTGTTCCACAGTCAGGATGTATTCAGTTATTTCAAGAGGGGGGAGGAGGAGGTTATTTACACTGAATTTTATGACAAGTGCAAAAATATTCAATTAATCAAGTCATGAAAACAGATTCAGGTTTATTTTGAGGAATTAAATTTGATAGAAAAATGCAAAGGGAAAAGAAAGAAATTATTACATCAAAGGTGATTTATCCCAGATTAAAAGACCCTAGAAAATGGAGGTGATTTGTCACAGGACACAACAAAAGGGTCAAAGAAATGTGTGTGCACATCACACATATATATATATATATGTGTGTGTGTGTGTGTATACACACACACTTGTATACTTTAAGAAAGAAGTTACTGAAATTTTTTAGCCATTATATTCATAAATATATTCACTGCACCATTTTTAAATTTGAGCTGATCTTTCGGTGTCAATGAAAGAAAGTCGATCTTTATGAGGGGTGAAGAATGGAACTGAATTTTTAATGCCATAAAGAGTTTGGCTGAACAATGGAACAACTTCCAGTAAATGTTTTCTCCTGTCACTAAAATTGGTTCTTAGTAATTTTGGTATCGAAGTCTAAAATAAAAGGTTTCTTAACCACCCCCCGCCCCACATTCACACTGAAATCTCTCATCAAAACACTGAGTCTTTTCCTTCTGATTTTATCTGCATTTATTCATAAAGAATTCTTATTACAGATAAAAAAATTAAAATAAAATATGCACAACATTCTACTTGCCATTCAAACTATAAGAGAATAAAAAAATGTCCTCCTCCTCCTTTCTTTCTTATATATATATATATATATATATATATTAGGTTGGTGCAAAAATAATGACGTAATAATATCGGTTTTTGATGTTAAAAAATACGTCAAAAAACGACATTATTACGTCATTATTTTTTGCACCAACCTTATATATATATATATATATATGTGTGTGTGTGTGTGTGTATTAGAGTTATAAAGCTTTTATAAGCTTATATATATGCTTTTTGTAGAAAAAAAAAAAAAAAAAAAAAAAAAAAAAAAAAAAGGAGCATTACAAATCCAAAAGGCATTAAAAATGTTTTATCTTTTTTCATAAGGGTGGGAAAGCAACAACCCCATACTTTATGTACCCACCACCCACCTCCATTTGATAATCCTGTACAGTCCTTCCCTTTTTGTACAAGTTCACATGCTAAAGGAGGTATAATCGTTAGACAGTGGATTATAAGAAATGACGTTTGCATAACACTGTTTTCATTTTTGCCATATGCAAATAACAGCCAAATTTATGCTCTCATGATTGGCAATGGGACAAGAAAAGATTAATATTCACCTTAGAAAATTTGAAGCCATTCAGTTTTGTCCATTTTCTCATGTCCTATTCAGTAAGCCATAGCAATGTGTATGGTTTTTATTAATACTTGAAACAAATGAATTCATGCAGTCTCACGCACTTTCTCTGAAATATGGCTAACAAAGAGCACCTCCTGAAAGAGAGAAACTTGTACCAAATTATGAGAGCTTAGATTCCTAATATAAAGTCTTTAAAATTGCTGAACCATTTTCATCTTGAGGCTGAAAAATATCTTTTTCTACTTTGAAGTTTTATTTTTGTTTCTCATTTAGTATTAAAATGGATTTCTCTGTTGTTTGGCTTTTCATGGTATTTGCATGAATTTCTTTTAATTCATTGTCAAAAAATAAACAATGAAATAAATTTAGATAAGAATTAAAGAAAATGAGAAAGAGATGGAGTTGGGAGAGAAATAAAGAATTCTAAAAATAAATGATTATGAAAAAAAAAAAAAAAAAAAAAAAAAAAAAAACTTAAAAATTGGGCGTGGTTAAGTAAAGAAGGAACTGGACAATGAAAGAGAGAAAAGATGAAAGAATCAAAGATAAAAAAAAAAAAAGAGAGAGATAAGAGAAAAATGATGAGAAAGAGAAGGAAAGAATACAGATAAAGAGGGTGTGGTGTTAAAAAGAAAAGAAAACTCAAATTCAAAGGAGGAGGAGAAGAATGGAGCAATTTGTTTTTGATATTTAAAAGCAAATTATAAAAAATAAAAAAAGAGTAAAGAAAACTGCTAACAAAAAGCAAAAAGAATAAAAAGATGTCAAAGCCATACATGTCTTCCCAAATTCTGAAGAAAAAAAAAAAAAAAAAATAGGGCAAAGAGATAAAGAATTTCAAAATGTTCTCAAACTATTTTTATTACCATGAGGTGGTGGAGGAGAGAGAGAGAGAGAGAGAAATACTTGCATTGTTTTTTTGGGGGGGATTATTGTTAGGGATTTCCACTGTTCATACAGAACCCAAACATTTTCAGGAAGAGGGGAGAAAGAGAGAGGCAGTAATTCATTCCATTGAATTTGCCCTTAAGCTAAGACAAGAAAAATGTTATTAGGGCTTTAATCTTTTGGAATGGACTTTTTTAAAACAATAATTTCACTTACTCCAAATATAAATGCAGAATATTTTTCTTTGGCAATGTTTAGGAGGGAGTGGGGGGGGAAGGAAATAAATCATCAGCCTGGAAGCAAGAAAGAGGTGTGTGCACGTGTGTGTGTGTGTATAAATGGTGGAGGTAAGGAGAGAAGACACAGACCAAAAGAAAGAATCAAGCAATGAAAAGAGCAAATAGAAAAAAAATAAATAAAATTCTTTGTGTTGAAAAATAAGAAGTCAGTAAACACTACCCACCCCCCCGGGATGCTCACAGAGCGGGCAAATCAGGTGAAATGAACTTGAATTCACCTGTCCATTACTTATCAGAAAGTCTGAGTAAAGTTGACACTTTACAAATGTGTCTTGATGAGTGAAAAAAGAGAACCCCGTTTACTGGATGGCTGGACAATTTGGATTTGAATAATTGAAACAACAGTAATGAAGCCATTAATAGCGATGCAAAGAGGGGGGGGGAGTGAAGGGTTTAAGAATACTTGTCCTCATTAATTTCTTTTTTTAAATGCTATTTATATATATATATTTTTTTTTTTTTTTTTTGACAGCAACAAATGGCTTTGTTCTTCTGCTAATGTTTCTTTTGAATTTCAAGCTGAAATACCGGAACAGTTCATTTCAGGTCAACAATATTGGCGACCAAAAGAGAGAATATATTAAGAGAAGGCATGAAAAGTTTCATTTCAGAAAGATTTTGGTGAATTTGCCAAGATAAAATTCTTATCAAGCGAAACGGGTTCAGTAAGTAGTGGAGAGACATTTGTATCGACTTTTATATGAAAAAAAAAAAAAAAAAAAAGTAAAAAAACAAATAAAAATTACAAATTAAAGAGAACAAAATCAAAGACTGGAGCTAACAAAAATGCAGATACTTTGAGTTGAGAAAGAGCGAGAGATGCAAAAAAAAGCAGAAAGAGGTGCAAAGAAAGCCTGGGAGATGGAAATAAAAGCAGAGAGAGAGAGCAGGAGAAAAAAAAACTGGTGTAGAAAAGAGTATGGAAAAGGAACTGGACACAAAAGAAAATGTGTGAAGCAGGAAGATGGAAAAAAAAAGAAAAAAAAAAAAAAAAACAGGAAGAGAGAGAAGAAGGAAAGAAGCAAAGAGGAAAAATAAATATAATAGAGACTGAAAGAGGGTGAGAGAAAAGAGAGTAAACAAGAGAATAATAAAAATAACAAAAACGTAAAACATAGGAAAAGAAAGAAAGAGACAAAGAAATGGAAAGGTGTCGTCAGTGATCGAAGAATTCCTTCTAGTTTTATTTGATCCCCCTTCAGACCTTAATTGCAATCCAATCCAAAGGACACACAAATTACCGACTGATGGACAATCACTATTTCTCCAATTTAATAATCCTTAGCCATTAGCTTGCCATTCCCTGATGAAAACTTATTCATAGTTTACAGATTATTCATAAACTGGTGCCAATATTGCAACATTAGGTGTCATTTTGGTCAATTATTTGGTCAACACTTGCCAGCCAGTGTCTGGAGAAGCAAGCTTGTTGCCCAGCTAAATCCTGGCCATTTTCTTTGATCTAGACAAATTCGGGTGAACCAATAAGACTCTCCATAATTCGTCATCATCACAATGGATTAATTGTTGTAGCAACCATTGAAATCTGTTGAGACAAAGATTTCAAGCTATTGAGGAGACACGGTGACAACAAAATATGTAGAAACAAGAAAAACACTGAAACAGGGGTTTTTTTTTTGTTTTTTTTTTAAGTGGGAGAAAATGGGGTTAGAATACAAAGAGCAATGGTCATCCGGCTGTTCAGTTTAAAAATATGTATTGCTTGAGTAATTAAAATTTTATTTTTACTTTCTAGAAGTTAGTATAAAGTGGCATCTACAATGCTACAAACAGTAGTTATTTATTATTATTATTAGTAGTAGTAGTAGTAATGTATTTGGCCAAAGGTGTCATCACTGAGGTTAGTTGACTTGATGAGGAACACTTATAATACAAGATCTCAAGTTGAAAATGAAAAAAACTGTGCAAAAGGAGAGAGTATAATAATAATGACAACCACCTCACGGAAAATGATTCTAAGAAGCCTTTTGAGAAAATTGGAAAAAATGAAGTTCCAAGAAAAAAAAAAAAAAAAAAAAGAATCAAGGCCAATAGGACAAATAGAAAGCTAGAGATTCTATTAGACTTGCTGTCACTTATTCTTGAATGATGACCATGAGATTACATTTGATATGGACAATGATATAATAAAGACAATAAAAGGAGTACGATAAAAGTAATGAAAGTAACGAGAAGAAAAGAAGAAAAAGAAGTTTGTTGATTGAAAAAAAAAAAAAAAAAAAAGAGGTGATGGTGTAGCTTATCAAAACAGGAAAGATGAGTGAAATATAGAAAGAGTAAGGAAAGACAGACAAATCTAATCTGCACTTTTGATGCGGACGGTACCTTTGAGGTGATCAACTTTGGTTAAATTAACTAAAGCAAGATGTTGATTAAATTTTCATGTTGGCAATGTTTGCGTTTGAGATGATTCCATTAATGTTGAAGGAGAAGGGCAGTTGTATCACAAGAAGCATTTTGTTATTTTGCATCAAATTGAGAAGGCCTAAGGAAACATTGATAATTTCTCGCTGGAAGTGATAGACGAGGATAGGGTATCAAATGGAATTCAAGAGTTAAGACAGAAGGAATCCGGTGGAAAAATTTGGGGATATATCAACCTGCTCTATTATGTCCAAAGAGGAGAGATAGAGGACTAACAAAAAAAAAAAAAAAAAAAAAAAAGGGAAGGGATCCCATTTTTGAGTGAGACAGTTGAGTCAGGTGGAAAAGTATAGGATTAGAATGAGAGAAAATTTATAGTAGGAAAAGGGAGGACATGCTAGAAGCAGAGGAGGGGATGAGAGCATGTGTGAGAGACAGGGAAAGGAAGAGAGCATAAGTGGAAATAGAGAGTGAGGAGAGAATAAGAAGACACATGTTGAAAAAGTAGATGGCATGAATCAAAGAAATTTTGAAAACACCATATAAATATACAATCATTGATTACAAATTGACTGGATACAGTCAAGGTTGACAATGGAGGTAACAGACTTTTTTTGCTGTAAAAGAGAGAGTCTGACTGAAGTACTCAACTGAACACTTTTCTATTTATCATCACAATATATAGCAGTGGGAAGGAACATTGGTAGAAATTAATTTGTGCCTTTCCCAGAAGAAACATTAGTGTGTATAAAATGAAGTACTACACTCAGCTGAAATTTGAGCCATTTCATAATCACTTTCCATCATGCTGATCAGCATTATGTTACAAATATGATGATTATGATGATGAAAAAGACGAAAATGCTAAGAGAAAAAAAAAAAAAAAAAAGGAATTGCCAAATCTTTGCAGCTCTTTTCTTTGTGTAAATTACTTTTGGAAATATTGCCAAAAGAATGACTCTACAAAACACAAAGACACATGCATAAAACAGTTAATGTATAGAAGTGCCAACAGTATTGCAACACTTAGCAGGTTGGTTCTGCGGGCTAAATTCAATAGTGGATTCTCACTGGGTGCCCCATTACTGCAACAATATTTCAGATAAAGTTGAGTAAATTATTTAAAACTTCCTTGTCTGCTGTATTTAATGAGGATGTCTGAAAGAAAGGTTGCTGCTCATATATATATATATAATTTATATTATATTTTATATGCGCAGTACTTAATGGAAAGCAGTCAATATCAGTGATAGAGTTAACATAAGTTGTATGGATATGAGTTTGTGATCATCAGGCAAACTTTGATCATAAAGCATGAAACCGAGGATCACAAACTCATATCCATACAACTTATGATATATATATATATATATATATATATATATATATATATATATAAAAAATGAACATTCATTGTGGGAAGTCTGTAAATTATTGAATATTACTGAAGTTCAATTATTCACAATCATGCCAAAACCTGCAACTCCATTTCAGCAAATTCACAAATAATTTTTACTTCTCATTAGGTATCAATAAGAATTAAAAAAGAAAAAAAAAAAGATGTCTTTAATGCAAGTTATGAGTGTTCTAATGTATATATCTATTTATGTTTATGTATTTACACAAATAAATGTAATATGTACATATACATGCCTAACTTATTTTAAAACTAGAGTTTAGATTTTAAGAATGGTAAAGAAGTCAATAGAATGAGGAGATTTTTTTTTCCTTCTTGAGCGTGTGTGTGTGTGTTTTAACAAGTAACATTTTACTTTAACCAGGGGAAAACAGTATTTTTATCTTCATTTTTGTTTTTGAAAATCCAAAAGAAAAAAAAAAAGTTTTCAAAAAGTTACTATTATTTGTTACTAATAGATCTGGAGAAAACATTCAGGAAAATGAACAATGAGTTCCCAAGTTTCTCCCAATGCAAACCTGTAATATATCTCTGGAGAAAGAAAAAGGTTGCAAATTGAAATGCAGTCATTGTCGTCGTCATGTCCTCCAATATGACTTCCAGTTGTCAACCTAAAAGCATTTTGCTCATAAAAATGGATCACATTATTTTGTTTGTTTTCTATTTTTATTTATCAGGTTTGTACCGAAGCAAAACTGTTTTCATTTTCCCTGATCTTTAAATTGCAAAATTCTTGTTTAAAATTTAAAAAACAGTAGAAAATCAAGAAGAAACACAAGAAGGAAAGCCAATTTTATTTCCCTTGGCAGTTAAAAAGGAAACATTTGTTTGATATGCTTGCTATTTACTGTTGCTTCCAAAATGAAAGACACAACATTAAGAATTATTTTTACAAGTCTGGATTTGTTGTTGTCATCCATTTAAAAAATTCTTGGTTTTCATTTTCAAAGCAATGGTAATTATCTTTATAAAATGAGTTTAAGAAATGATTCTAAATTTGAAGCCTTATTTCCTTGCAAAAGAATATATATCAGATAACATCATTTTCTGAACTTACAAATATTTCAAGCAAGAAAAAAATTTAATGATTATGCAAGAAAGTTTTTTAATCTAAATTTTGAGTAAATTTCAACACTCACTGTTGTACATTAAAAAAGCCAGGAAGGAAGGATTTAAAAGTGGTCAGTAATAGCAGCAAGAGTTACTGGCAGCATTGAATTATTATGTGTATAATATAAGTAGACTGTTAACGATATTATAGAAATACATAAAAAAATAATATCAGTAAGCAAGTGATTGTGAATGGTCAGGAATAAAGGCATTCCTTATTAACAGAATAGAGTTATTATAGATATAACATAAATGAACTGCTAATAATTTTATTATAAAATTCTATTCAGAAAGAAACGTATGGTCAACGATCAGGAACAGAACGGTGCTATTATAATTATAATAAAGTTATAACTTTCTTCCTTTACTCTTTCAAACGAGTAACCAGTTTATGTATCAACAGAATAAATTTGCAATAAAGCAGCCATAAAATGTATTCTAATATTGTTCTTTTTTGGTTCCAAAATAGCCTGATGCTTTGATCCCCAGAAACAAACATCGAATTCTTCAAAGTTTGCAACAGCGTTTGTAACATTTAATCAATAAACTTTCTTTTTCTTTCAGGATTTCAATCTGTTCTCATTTCACATTATAATGATGTTGTCTTTAGCAAAGGCAAATGGTTAAGTTGTTTAGTTTTTTGTACAACTGAAAGTTACCACAAATGAGGCTGAACAAAACCAAGTGAGCCAAGCTTGCTTATAGTGATGGGTAATTAAGGAGGAATTCTGTACAACAGCGAAAGATAAGCATCAATCAACAAACAAACGTAAGTAAAATGAGTTCATACAGGTTTAGGCAAATATATAGATGTTTCTTGCTTTGTATGAAATTGTAATAAAAACACTGAAAGGAAGATATAATTTAAATTTCCAACGGTACGCTAACTTTATAGTTATATATGCCTCAAATTAATTTTGAGTGGAAAACATTTTTTTTGTTAAATATTGTACTTCTACATGCCTATCTGTGTATTCAAACATCAGCATTTGAGAGTTAGGGTTAAGTGTCTACACATGCCTATCTGTGTATTCAAACATCAGCATTTGAGAGTTAGGGTTAAGTGATTCTTTGAATGTGCCAAACATTTATCTGTGTGGGTGTTGGTAACCAATACCAATGCACTGGTTAATAGAGTTAACAGAAAGTTAAAGCATTGGATGGATTGTCTCTACAAAAGCACATTTGTATATATATATATATATATATACACTGCTGCAAATGCTATACATACACATGTTGTAGAGTAGGGCTACATCTTGAGATTCATTTATAAAACAGCTTTCTCCGTCAGTACCTTGATACAGAGATTTGAGGTACTTGTAGATTTACTTCAAGAAAGAACAAGATAGGTTAAATTGAAAATTAAAAATTTATCAATGGAGGAGTTAAAATTTCATCAATAACTTATAAAATTGTTCTAATTACCCACTCAACCTTTGATGAAAAGAAAAGTTTTTTTTTTTTAAAAACAGTACGGTCCTTTTCCAGTGGTTCTTGCAGCCATCTAACAGATTTTATTCAAATCACAAATTCAAATCTGCTTGGACCTAGTAAAAACTGAATTGTTATTAATTTTTTACCAATTCCAGATTTTGGCATTATTCTTGAAGATAAGTTGTTCCTGATGACAAGCAGGGAGAATTATGGATTGATCTTTCATTTTTTTTTTAATGATTTATCAAACTTTTCCAGGTTATTTAAATAACTGGAAAAAAAAAAATTGGGATCTAAAACTATGGTTTTAGATTGTATATATATTAATTTTTTGTATGATTTTTACTGATAGATGTTCTACTAATTAACCCATAGCTGGAGGAAGAAGAGGTGGATCCATACCTTTTCCAACAGTATTTTGCACATAAGTGAATATAACTAACGCAAATGGAATTGGAACATTCAGAACACCAAATGTTTAAGCCAATGTCGGACGGCTTTAGAAACATATCGTTATGACAAAAAATGGATTATCAACCAAAATGAGATTACATAATGAAGACAATAGTTAAAATTTGTTTTCAAACATTGATCCTGAGATAAAATAAGTTTCAAATTCTTAAAATATTTTTTTTTTTTTATTCCTGAAAAAAATTTAATTTATCTATATATATATTCTGTGACATATGTCCCAGAATATATAAATATAATTCTGTGATATATATATATATATATATATATAAAAAATTCTGTGACTTCTGTTAATCTGTCCATCACACCCTCTAAAATAGCCATACATTGACCGATTAAAAACAAATTTTGGGCAGAAGTACAAACAAGTTTAGTGAGGACAAAGTACAGTTGATTATACTAGTGTGTGTAATTTAGTACAATAAATTTTCATTAATTCTTGGGAAAATTAAGTTTTATTCTTTAACATACAAAATAATCACACTATTTTAAAAACAATTTAATAATTAAAATAACAAATACTCATTTAATGAAAATGCAATATTGATTTTGCTTATCTTTTTTTAAGATTTTACATTTCATCGATTGGTTTGTGAAATTGAACAAAAGTGTGAGAATTTCAACACACATCTGTGGGTTTAAAAAAAATTCTAGTATAAAAAATATTTATAAAAATATAGTTTTCAGGTATTCTATATTTATGGGTAAAAGTTGTCAATATAAGGGATACAGCAAGTATAAATATAAAAGTAAACACTTAGGTCGACACCAAATGGCAACAGTCTGTTTCATGCTTAAATGTTCAAACATGAAACAGACTGTCGTCACTCAGTGTTGACCTCAGTGTCCACTTTTTTTTTTTTTTTTTATAGAAGTATGGGCATAAGCCTTATCTATTCTTTCATTCACTCCTTAATAACCAAAATCTTTTGTTTCTCTATATTGTTGGCCTGTCAATGGCTGAAAGAAAATTATCTAATCTTTTAAGTGGAGAGAGGAGATTCCTGGAAAATCTGCATTCAAAGCACTGTTTATTTTTTTATTTTATTTTTTTTTTTTTTACTTTAGCTTAAATATCTAAATGGCACTTTTGGTAAATACATATCTCTTATGAGAAAAAGCAAGAGAAGGGAGATTTTTTTTTTTTTTTGGCAGTGAAAATGATGCCTCTCTACCCAGTCCACATCCAGCTAATACTCTTACTGTCTCAGACAATTAAATGACATGACAGGACTTTTCCTAAATGAACAACAAAAAGAAGTAATCAAGAAGAATGACAGTCATCATTCCCCCCACCGACCACCTGCCAATTAGAGACATAACAACAGAGGCTAAAATACCTACATAAAAGCAAAGATGATCTTGAAATAAAAAGTGACAGAAATTGCCTCCCTATAATTCTTTAACTTTTACCCACCACAAATAACTTTTTATTTTCAATTATTACCTGCACTAACTTTTTAAGATAATCAAAAAAAAAATTAATTCTAGGAATGTAACCACCATTAATTTTCTTCTCACTCCCTCTTAAATGACCATTATTTCTTCTCTAATCCCATAATTTTAAAGGCTTTTCCCTCCTCCCGAAGGAAAAGAAAATTGCCTTCCCTACTCACAGGGTCACCCTAATTACAGACATCAATAGAAAAGGAGCAACTCAATATGTCCTAAGGTGATTGACAGTGATTTTGAAAAGGATTTAAGACAAGATGATGGGAACAGACAGCTGAGAGCGTTTTCCCTCTCTTCAAATAAATTTTATTTCTTCTGATCACTGAATTGACACACCACCACCATCAAGCAGCACCTCCCCAATGAGTCTCATCATCACTGGCAGAATTCCCAGCGACCAATATTGGAAAGAATCAGAAACGTTCACTGATGGGCCTCATTATGTCTGGCACATTTTGAAATCAGAATCAAAGAAATCACATCCCCTTCAAAATGGCAACGGCAATCAGTCAAAACAGAGAACAAAGACTAATAGCATGAAAAATAAGTGAAGAGAAAAAAAAATATATGCAGTACAAAAATCATAACTGCTAAAGTAATATGTGTGTCTGGATAGCAATGAGAGACATGTGTGAGTGCGTGTGTTGTGTGTCTGGATAGCAAAGAGAGACGTGTGTGAGTGCGTGTGTTGTGTGTCTGGATAGCAAAGAGAGAGAGAGAGAGGGATGTGAGCGAGTGCGTGTGTTGTGTGTCTGGATAGCAAAGAAGAGAGATGTGTGTGTGTGTGTGTGTCTGGATAGCAAAGAGAGAGAGATGTGTGTGTATGTGTGTCTGGATAGCAAACAGATGTGTGTGTATGTGTGTCTGGATAGCAAACAGATGTGTGTGTATGTGTGTCTGGATAGCAAACAGATGTGTGTGTATGTGTGTCTGGATAGCAAACAGATGTGTGTGTATGTGTGTCTGGATAGCAAACAGATGTGTGTGTATGTGTGTCTGGATAGCAAACAGATGTGTGTGTATGTGTGTCTGGATAGCAAACAGATGTGTGTGTATGTGTGTCTGGATAGCAAACAGATGTGTGTGTATGTGTGTCTGGATAGCAAACAGATGTGTGTGTATGTGTGTCTGGATAGCAAACAGATGTGTGTGTATGTGTGTCTGGATAGCAAACAGATGTGTGTGTATGTGTGTCTGGATAGCAAACAGATGTGTGTGTATGTGTGTCTGGATAGCAAACAGATGTGTGTGTATGTGTGTCTGGATAGCAAACAGATGTGTGTGTATGTGTGTCTGGATAGCAAACAGATGTGTGTGTATGTGTGTCTGGATAGCAAACAGATGTGTGTGTATGTGTGTCTGGATAGCAAACAGATGTGTGTGTATGTGTGTCTGGATAGCAAACAGATGTGTGTGTATGTGTGTCTGGATAGCAAACAGATGTGTGTGTATGTGTGTCTGGATAGCAAACAGAGATGCGTGTGTATGTGTGTCTGGATAGCAAACAGAGAGAGGTGCGTGTGTATGTGTGTCTGGATAGCAAACAGAGATGCGTGTGTATGTGTGTCTGGATAGCAAACAGAGAGATGTGCGTGTGTATGTGTGTCTGGATAGCAAACAGATGTGTGTGTATGTGTGTCTGGATAGCAAACAGAGAGAGGTGCGTGTGTATGTGTGTCTGGATAGCAAACAGAGAGAGGTGCGTGTGTATGTGTGTCTGGATAGCAAACAGAGAGAGGTGCGTGTGTATGTGTGTCTGGATAGCAAACAGAGAGAGGTGCGTGTGTATGTGTGTCTGGATAGCAAACAGAGAGAGGTGCGTGTGTATGTGTGTCTGGATAGCAAACAGAGAGAGGTGCGTGTGTATGTGTGTCTGGATAGCAAACAGAGAGAGGTGCGTGTGTATGTGTGTCTGGATAGCAAACAGAGAGAGGTGCGTGTGTATGTGTGTCTGGATAGCAAACAGAGAGAGGTGCGTGTGTATGTGTGTCTGGATAGCAAACAGAGAGAGGTGCGTGTGTACGTGTGCCTGGATAGCAAACAGAGAGAGGTGCGTGTGCGTACGTGTGCCTGGATAGCAAACAGAGAGAGGTGCGTGTGCGTACGTGTGCCTGGATAGCAAACAGAGAGAGGTGCGTGTGCGTACGTGTGCCTGGATAGCAAACAGAGAGAGGTGCGTGTGCGTACGTGTGCCTGGATAGCAAACAGAGAGAGGTACGTGTGCCTGGATAGCAAACAGAGAGAGGTGCGTGTGCGTACGTGTGCCTGGGTAGCAAAGAGAGGTACGTGTGCCTGGATAGCAAAGAGAGGTACGTGTGCCTGGATAGCAAAGAGAGGTGCGTGTGCGTACGTGTGCCTGGATAGCAAAGAGAGGTGCATGTCTTTAAGCTAAAAATACAAGCACTATTGTTAATGAAGTATTTTTCATTTGTCATTTTGTAGATCAATAAATTTAACTATTTTGAAGTTAATTGCTCCTTCTGATTTTATATATATGTATGGACACTGTTATTAAAACTGAATGGTAACAATTTGTTTCATGCTAGGAAGTAAATCTTTAGGACAAACCGAGTGGGTATAAAATGGACTGTCACCAATTGGCATGTCCTGATATTGCAGTCTAGCATGAGATTAACTGTTACCATTTAGCGGCATCAGTGTCTATAGATATGTTTTTATGATGTATAATACTATCCGAAACAAAAGTGATGAGAGAAAGTGTAAAATTTATTGACTATATATATATATATATGTGCGTGTGTGTGTGTGTGTGTGTATATGTATGTATATATCTACAGGTAAGATGAGAACAAATAGAGTACAATTCCTGCATTCATGACATTGAATTTAAAAGAGTGCTCAATACAGAGTAGAGCAAAATAATTTGCTTCAGGAGATGAATTGATATGCGTTGAAACACAATCACAATTGTGTCATGATTTTTAATTTTTTTTTTTTTTTTTTTTTTTTTAAATGTTTTAAACCATCCCGGATTTAAAAGCCAATAATACTAAATGGTTCTAATACAAATATAGATAAAACAAACCCATGAACAGAAACTCTCTTAACTCTAGATATTGGGAAATAAGCTAAGATAAATTTGATTTATGATTTGTACTGTCAGAGATTGCAAGGCATTTTCCTTATGTAAAGTTTTGTATCTTTCAATCTAAGCTGAGGAAGGCAAAAAGAACATACATTCTCTGGAGAAACAGGTCACTAATAAATTTCCCACTGTCTCATCATCTCTACTTATATATATATATATATATATATATATATATATATATATATTAGTGGACAAAGATTTTACACACTTTATGTCCCAAAAAGAAATCACCTATACAAACACAAGAAAATTAAATAAAAACCATAACGACAGTACCTTGTCAGTTGTCTTTAATGCAACTTAGGGTTGGTGCAAAAATAATGTCGTTTTCTCACATAGTAACATATGTGAGAAAACGACATTATTTTTGCACCAACATATATATATATATGTTGGTGCAAAAATAATGTCGTTTTCTCACATGTTACTATGTGAGAAAACGACATTATTTTTGCACCAACATATATATATATATATATATATATATATATATATATATATATATATAAAAAGCTGTTCTCATAAAAATAGTTTAATAGCTGTACATTTAAATCTATATTATTGGAAATGCCAAATGGAAACAGTCTGTTTCATTTCAGTTTTAACATCAGAGGTCACACACTATCCCAGATATTGAACACTTTTATCCTACAAATATAACATATCATAAAACTCTATTATATTTTATATATATATATATATATATATATATATACATACACACACACAATCATCTGTCAATGTCCATAAATAGACAAATATGTTTGCATGTTTGCAACCCATATACACACAGAAATGAATAAATGTCATTGACTGAGTTGCTTAATTATGATCACATGGTGGCTAACGAGTCACTTGTGTAAGAAACTCCAATATGTGTGACATGATTAAGTAAACCCAAGATTGTATAGGGAATGGTGCAATGGTGAAGGAGTTATCATCATCATCATTAACAATGTTTAGGGATCTACATGTGGCACACATACTGTCAACATTCCTGTACAAACCATTAAGGTCATTGTGACATTATCTTCACCACAAAATTTGATTGTTTAATTATACATGAAAAAAAAAAAAAAAAAAAAAAAAAAAAAAAAATCTGGATGTTTCTCTGAAGAATTTGACAAAGTAAATGACTGGCAATAGATATTGAAAAGACTGTTGCTTCAAACAGACTTTTGGATTCAGTCAGATGAAATAAAAAAAAAAAAAGGTTTAAGATTTAGCAGGAATATCCATCCATCCACTCATTTATCTTCTTTAGACATAATGCATTCTGGATAATCACTCTTCAGTTATTGAAGTCTATCCTGTTTTTGTTATACTTTCATATCCAAAGTTGTGTTTCTCCTAAACTGGTTGCTAACCACAGCTAGAGAACCTACACTACTCTGCTATTTAACAGAAGGTAAAAGACATTGATTCTTGTAAATGTAAGTATAATAATCTCGACCAGAATCTGAATTCATCTCAATGATTTCTCATTCCAAGCTGCTTACCGTTACACTACAGACCCATATCAATGATAAAGATTCCTTAGCAAAGTTGTTTTTTTACACCACCCTTAAAGATGGTCCCTACTTGATGAGAGAGACAGAGAGGAATGAATACTAAAAGAAAAGAACAGTACACAGCAGTCAAGAATGTCATGTATTGGTCTTGTTTTGTTTGATATACCATCAGAGCACTGACAGCTGACACCAATAAGGTAGATTGCTTAACAAAATAACTGGCTTGATAATAAATGTAGTAGCTTTGTTTGAGGTTTTACTGTTTGAAAAAGTAATGTAATTATAGGAGAGCGGTTTTCTCAAATGTTCACTAATTCTTGTTAATCATTATGACATGTCAGTGACAAAACCATTGAGGAGTATAAATTTCTCAAGCGTATCAAGGTGCAAAGTGAATAAAAATAATCCCAGATGGAATTCTAATTTCTTGCTAATAAGTGATAAGCTTACCTGTAAAAAAAATATATCAAGACATGACATTTGACGCAAGAGCATATTTATTCATTAAAAGAAGAAAAACAAACTTCAAAATGATTTAAAAAAAACAAAAAACACAAAGCATCATTAAAGTATATATCGATTATAAACCAGAGCAAAAAAAAAATAAAAGGAAAAAAAAAAAAAAAATAATCAAACCACATTTTGTCTGAAGTTTGACAATAAAATGAATAAAAAGAGGAAGGAAATTCTAAGGGAAAAACCACCTCAGCACCAAAGAAGGGTTACCATTTTAAATCTAATTAGCCCTATAAATGAGAAAGAAAGCCCATATAAAATTTTCCAATATTAATCTGTCATTTTGTGTTCAATTTCATTATGAAACCATCTATTGTGTGTCTGCAAAGACACAATTAAATGCTTACCCTTTGCCAAGCAATGCAAGAGCTTTCTTTTTAAAACCAGAAGGATGCAACCTACACTGATTCCAACCAATTATTAGCCTAAAGTCAGGGCCAGCCTGTATTGGAGAGTAATTCGACCTATGAAACCTGAGTTTACACTTTGTCAGAGTGAACAGTTCAAATAAGATGCAAAATGGAAATATAGTCTAATAATGGTGCCCAAGAGGACCAAGCTAATCATTTTGGAGATGGGTCAGCATACAGAGGGGGGGATAATTGCAAGCAATATCAGGAGAGTAGATATTAACAAGCAACAGGAGATAGAGATTAAAGACAAATATTAAACCACAATTCCAAAGATGACATGGAAAAAATTCTACTTTCAAGAGAATCTTCTTATTCAGCGGAATTGACCGCAGCTTGTATTAGAAAAGTCATGATTATGAACAAGAAGGAAAAAGGAAAAAAAAAAATAAAAAAAATAAATAAATAATGATCAGAGCAAATGTGAGAGAGAAAGAGAATCAAAATTCCCTTTGTAAATAAGAAAAGCCACTTTGTTTCTTTTTATGGTGTTTTGAAGAACAAGTGACACAAAAATGCGTCGTACTCAAATAGAAAAACACAAATACTAACTGTTCATCAACTCAAATTTGAGTTTTATATAAGGAAATGTCAAAGTTCTCAAGCCTTCACACTTCTCAAAGTCTGACCAAATATTAAAATTTCTTTGAAAAAACATTTCTTAATTGGGCCAAGAATTCGATAATTGCTAAAACCTTCTGATGAATGAACCAAACAATTACAAAAACGTTTGTCTACAAAACTTTAAAGTTGAGGTGCTGAATATAATAAGTGTGTGTGTGTATCTAAAATAGTGTTGAAATCTCTGCTTCCGGGCAGGGAGGAACCCGAAGGAGGCTACGCCAAAGGGCAAATTCTCTTTCGGGGAGGTAAACCGACCATGAACATGTTTATATGGGTTCAATGGGCATATTTTTGGCCGAGCCCACGGGCTCGGAGATCCCACATTAAACTGGCCTTGTGCCACATGATGCCCACGTGGGGGGTTGACTAAATATAGTATCTAAAATTGTGTATTTGGGCAGCAATCCTTTTATACAAGTTTCATTGTATTTATATATATATATATATATATATATATATATATATATATATATACTGTGTGTGTGTGTGTAAAAATGTAACACTTATATTCCCTTATATACTAGATTGTTTAAAATATGATAAAAGAGAAAATTTTATGTTATTTAATGACATTTGAAAATTCAAAATGTAAAAATTTATCAAAGCTTACTGCACAGTGAGCAAAAAGTCAATTTATTTTTTGAATTTTTAATATAGTAACAGCAAAAATTTATAGATTAAAAAATTAATCTATTTACAATGTTATTAATATTTTGTAAAATAAAAAGAAAAAGAAAATATGAATTGTAGTTTTATTTAAAATTGCAAGAAAAAAAAAAGAGTGACTAAAAAATTCTTGCAATGTGAGATGGAAAAAAAATAAATCAGCAATGTAAAGAAAAAGAAGATGCAAAAATGCCATTAGAAATTTATCTTGGCTTTCAAGAGATTCTATGCAATGAAGAATATAGTGAGGAACTCTATTTACAGGCATGGAAGTATGGCCAAATTTGATTAAAATGCCAAGAGCATTAGCAGGCTGTTTAGGAACGACAAGAAGACATTGAAAAGTGAGGTGAAAATAATGTAATGTTGGTGAAAGGAAAAGGAGGGGGGGAAGGAGGGAGGCAAGCCAATATTCAAAGTGAATGAGTCAAATTGAATGGGGAAATAATTAAAACGATGGGATCACTTGAAAGATTTCATCAATTATACCTCTCAACCCTTTCACAGATAACCCCCACCAAACCTTACAATACACATTGGAGGGGGGGGATGAGAAAAATTATATAAAAAAAAAAATTCAGAACAATTTAATGCACATATAAAAGACTTGAATATGACAACACGCAATATATATATATATATATATATATATATATATATATATATATATATATACATGATGTAAAATAAAAGATGATGGTAATGTACTGAGAGAAAATTAAATTGCAACAAGATGAAGATGATTTTGATCTGGGTAGAGAATGTGCATGCTGGGGAGCAGTTAATATTCTGTGAATTCTGTCAAAGTCTTTGACCCTTTTATGATACAGTTACACCCAGACCACTGCACCATCTGCCTGCGCTTTGGACAGCGAGGCATTCTACTGTGAGATTTAGCATGAATTAAAGAGTCCTGTGGAGATATATTTCCCGACATAAACATGTGTTCCTCAAGATAATTATAGACATTTTTTGAGAGAGGACCTCCAAGATGTCATTTTGGAGAGATTCACTACATACTGGACATTACACATGCTGGCAATATTTTAATGGTCAGCAACAGTTTTCAAACAAACATTTCCTACATCAGTAGACCAGGATCTGGACAGCTACAGATACTAATTAAGATTGACAACACATTTTCAAGGCAGCAGATATAACAGACAACACTAGTGTATCTACAACAAAGAGCAAAGCAAACGTGACCACAGGAGTGTTATATCATTGACCATTGGGAATTGTTTGCTTGCAGGGTTGCAGCTATGTGTACCTGTCCTTAGGCTTTCACTAGGGCCACAGTCATGCAGCAATAGGGCAGATCAATTTTGGAACTGTTGTATTGCACTAGATTTGAAAGGTAGGGTTTCACATGATAAATAATGACACAAAATATTTTTTCCAAATTTTAAGGAAATGAGTTTAAAAATTATGTTTAGATTCAAAATCGTAGCATTGGAATTTAATTCCAGTGATAAGTGAAAGACTCATAGCACAGCCTTATAAAATTTACATTCTACTGAAGCTATGGACAAGATGCAAGCACATTATGACTAAACCATTGTGCTATCAAATAAGACCTTCATTTGCTTCAAAGGGATGTTATACTGAACAATTTAGCTATATTATGATGTAATATATTATAAAGTGCAGTAGTTTTGGTGTGATTTTCAATAAACAATGCAAATTTAAAACATTTTGTCTTATAATCTATGCCCAGCAGTATCATGGGGTTTTATATATATATATATATATTAGCAGGAGATAACTGATAACTGACATCCATCAGACATGGCACGTGGAACTAGAACAGTCTACCCCAGTGAGCGAAATAAAGGGTTCAGTTCGAAATTCCAACCACCTGAAGAAGGCCGGAGTGTACAACGGCTAAAACATTGTGATAAATATGCCGACAAAGATGAGGACAATAGTGTGTGTGTGTATATATATATATATATAAAAATATACACACTTTTATATATTTTTTTGTTTTTATTAATTTTGATCTAACAAAGTGTGCCTTTTTCGTTTTTTTTTTTAACAGTTTTACTTATCAAATACAGTAAAAAATTTGAATATTTTGCTTGTGGTGATTAATAATTAGAATTCTGGTTTGAATATATTTTCCATTAAACATTTCTAATACAAAAAATATTAACCTTATTTGGATTTATTCTTGAAATAGTGAAATATTAAAGTCAGTTTTTAATCAAAAACCTGCAGAAATTAGGTACTTCTGTACATTTTTTTAGACAATCTTTAAAACTAAATGCTCAAAAACGGGTAATAGTGATGAATCTAATTTTCAGTGTCAGTACTTATCGCATCAAACTCCAGCATTTATACTTACTTAGTGCAATGTTGATTTTCTAAAAATAAAGTCAAAATCCAACCTGCCCTAAAGAGGCTCACCAACAAGACTGAATGATACTTTACAGTGTTTAGTGAGAAATTATATACTAAGACTGAGAATTGCTCAGTTGGTTTGATTTGTTTTACAGCATATCAACCTCAATAGGTCATTTAATACCGACAAGATTTTTATTACTGGTAATATTTTTTTTTTCCTCAAAAATGTATTGCTGGCAATATTTATTTTCTTCAAAAAATTTATTGTTGACATTAAAACCTATTTTTACACTTTTGCATTATTTTGACCCCAGATTGGAGGTTAACTATTTGCCCATAGTTGGGACCCTAACCGGTGCTACCACCCCGGGTCAGGGTGGGCCTGGGAATACCAGCAATTAAGAGATGATTGTCCCAAAATAAGAATGCAGTTATACAAGTTATATGGTCTTTTCTAAAATTTAACTAAAAAATTTAATCCTTTATTGAAAATATTCCACAAATTTATTACCTTTTTCATTTTGAGCTATATGGCGCAAGGCCATTTTTTGTAGATCCTCACAGTGGAGTAATGGATAGCAGCTTGGATTAAAGAATTGGAGAGCCAAATTCGAATTTCAATCAAATCCATTACATTCACTTACATGCTAATACTCTCGAGGAAAGGTATGAATTCTCTTCTCCCCACCAGCTATGGGTAAATAGAAGAACAGACTGGATTCTATAGCCTTGAATGGCAACTTGTCTACCGGAGAAAGAAATGGCAATCTAATGCTGGAAAAATCTGCTTCGTCAGTCATGTATCGAAAGATATATGATCGCCTAAGTGTGTATCACGCATGGCAGATAACTGACATATTACCATACATCATTATAATTTTAATGCCTTTAGAATGGAGGGGGAGCAAAGCAAAGCTATTAAGGGAGGACAGCTTGCCTGACCTGCATCCAAAAATCTGACCAAACATCAGATTTGTGAAGAGATGGTTGGGATGTGATATTTTCAGCACTTCATATAATTATTGTATAATCAATTTGAACTGCAAGTCCCCACTTGGGCAATAATGCACTTGAAGTAAATTTGCCAAACAACAAGGCCATTGATCCAACTTGATTTTGACTACAAACTAATAAATGATAATTAGCCGGGGTTCCTGACCTGAAAACCATTCCTCCCAAATCGATAATTGCAATTTGCACAATTGAACATTTTTGTCTGCCTTCCCACTCATATTAGTTTTTGACCACCACCCCAAAGAAAAAAAATGAAAAGATTTATTTTGAAAATATGTAATGTTGCAGAATGACTGTCACAGCCATTGTAAAAATAGTTTTTGTGAATAATCTGATTCCAGAAAAAAAAAAAAAAAAGGGAAGTGGCTTGGAAGGAAAAATCTTTTAAAGTGAATACAAAATCCACTTGAGTCTTTGGATAAAATTTATGAGACAATCAAAAGATCTTTGAAATTATTTCCAAGAGCAATAAGGTTAAATATTCAATAGTAAAATTATCTACATAGAACATTTTTTACAAATGTCCTCTATTTTCTTTTTAATCCATTTACAAAGTGAGAAATAAAAAATGGAGGGTGGGGTAAATGAAAAACCCCAAATCATAACATGACAAAGATAAAAATGAGATTAAAAAGAAACAAAAAGAAAATCAATGAAAGAGAAACTGAAAAAAAAAAAAAAAAAAAAAAAAAAAAAATAGAAATTAGTGAAGGAAGAGAAAAAAAAAGAAGAAAATCTAGACAAACAAATAATGTACTAAAAAGTTTTAACTGTTTCGAACATAGTTGTAGTATAACAATATCATTGTATTCAGGAATGGGAGGGGTAGCAATTTTACAGATTCTTACTATTTAACTCTTTCAATTGAAGGCCTTTGCTACACTGCTATAAAAATAATATTAATAATGATGCTGCTGCTGCAGATGATGATGATATCTTTTGGACAGTGAAATTCATATGGATCACACTCTCTGGGATAGGGTTAGGGTTAGGGTTAGTCATTGTAAATACAAAGCAAATTATGAAGGTGGCTGTAAGACTAGGATCACTTGGGATTGTTCTAAAAGAGCTTTGCAAGAATGCTGTAAGAATTGAAGGATTAACCGTTACAACTATTTATATAATTGCATGGGGGGGGGTTGAAATAAAGAATACTGAACAGACTTGATTTCATTTGCTCATCAGAGAGACTTTGGACAATTGGTTTACAAAATTAATACAATAAAGGATCATGAGGAGAGTAAAGCAACTTGCTGTCACTTGATTCCTAGAAAAAAAAAAGCCACTATTTGCATGGAAAGAAAAAGGTTTTGTATCTCTTTGAGAATCTACAGAACTCCAAGAACTGTAAAACCAATCAACTATGTAATTCTTTATTTCTCATTAAACTGAAATAAATTTTGTTTGAAGTTATTAAAAAGTAAATAAATAAAACTAAGTTGTCAATGATGGCTGACATACAGACCAAAAGTAAATCACAAACCAACTAACTTACATAAGTAAAATAAAACCAAACAGACATTTTATTCCTTACTTACTTGTGAGTTCAGAAGGAATCTTGAAAGCTACATGATACAATAAACCTTTCACTGAAAGCCTCATTTCTAGTCAAAAATCTCTGGTCACTTAGCAACTGGCCTGGGAGGGTGGAAAACACTTAACCTTGTAAATTGACACCCAAGTGTAGCATCAAATCTTGTAGTAATGCTGCCCTAATTCTGCTAAGCAAAAAGAGCCAGCCCGACTCCTCACTCATGAGTGAGAGAGAAGCATTGAAATAATGCTGGCAAACTTTCCACTGGAATAAACAGAATATGAAACCCATGAGAAATGCAAGTCTGTAAGATGGTGATAAGACCGATTTCTGATCCAAATGTAATGGAATCTCTCTGCCTTATGCAATTGTTTCAACTTTTTATTTTTGCTTTCTTTTAGTCTTTGCGGCTAATTTGTTTCTTTGTTGGTTAGGCAGAGCAGTGGGCAGGAAAGAGAGAGGTCTGCAGAGACAGCCATTAAGAGACAGTCTCAAACAGACCTGGGGTGGGGGAGTCTTGCTTTCTCTAATAATAATAAAAATAGTAATATTTACATTCTGATCAACAAAGATATAAAACATTATTTACACCATAAGACAGTCGCATATCTTGCATTGTATAAATTTTCCTATTTTAACAGTTATTTATAGGCAAACTAATAATAAACTATTTGCATCTGTGGAAATTCCATGAGTGGTGACAACTAAGATTATCTTCTTTTCTTCTCTCATGCTCTGTCTGTATCCTCTCATTCTCTCATGTATGATTTATAACATTTAGGTAACAACATGGCTGGGCAAAAAAAGATTGGAATGGATAAGGGAGAGAATGAGAGGATACAGACAGGAATGCACAAGAATTTTTATACTCTTTTTTTTTTTCTTTTAATCGAACTCTTTCAAAAAACAATTTTCATGTATTATTATTATTTTTATATTTTTTTTTATTATTTTTAAGTCGTTACAATCTTTCACTCATTCCCATTTGACAATAAACAGGCAAACCTTTATTTACTTCATCTGCTTCACATTCTCCCCCACCTTCTCTCTCTCTCTCTCTCTATATATATATATATATATATATATATATATATATATATATATATATATAAAGAACAAACAAAACTGTTGGTGAAACCAATGGACAATTTGCCAAAAGATCTAAATATCTTTAAACAAGATAAAAACTTGAACAAGGACTGTAATTAGGACATCTACCATAAAGTGCTCAATGCCTAGATCACCTAAACAGAGCAAAAACACACACACACACACACATATATATATATATATATATATATATATATATATATATATATATATATATATATATATATATATATATAGTAATTACTAAACTTATTTCTTTTCATTTTTTTTCTCATTTTCTTACTTGCTACCTTTTCTTTTCTGAATTCCTTTTCACCTATTATTATTAATATTATGTAGTTTTCTAAGTCAGAAAGTACAGAAGAACATCCAGGGTAAGGTGTTAAACTACATCTGCATCCTGGGTAAGACGTTAAACTACATCCAGCAGCAAGACCTCTGATCAGGAGGTTTTGAAGAACATGGAGCCACCTTTTAATTGCTGGGGTTCCCAGGTCCACCCTGATCCGGGGTGGTAGCACCTGTTAGGGTCCCAGCTATGGGCAAATAGTTAACTATTACCACCAATACTTTTTTGAAAAAAAAGTATTACCAGCAATACAATTTTGAAGGAAATATATTACCAGAAACAGATTTTTGACAAAACAGAATATTACCAGCAATAAAAAATTTTGTTGGCATTAAATAACCCATTGAGGTTGATATACCATAAACCAAACCAATCTAAACCAAAGAATACATATTCTATTCATACGAATCTATCCTAAAAATGTTGTCAGCATTAAATAGCCCATTGAGGTCGATATGCCATAAAACAAAATAAACTAAACCAAACCAAGTACAGAAGAGCCAGATATTGGGCAAAGTTACTATGTTTTGATCTGAGTTAGAAAAGCATCTATAAAGAAACAATCAGAATAATAGTATAGAGTCTTGGTGATTCTAGCTCAGAATAGTTGGTAGTCAGGCACAGATAAATGGATCCTAAGCAGAAGAGCTAATCTAAAAATAAAAACAATCATACAGAGTTTTGCTAGTACTATCTGCAATCATAGTCTTATTGCCAACTCACAACCTATTAAATAAGTACAAACAAAAAGAGCTTCTCTTGCTCACTCCAATTCTTTTTGGCTTTTCCTTTCAGAGAATATCAGTTTTTCTTTAATCTAAAACTAAATTAATCAGTTAAGCAGAGACTGTAATTGATAAAGATTCGCCTAATGATTATCTCTTTGACATTTTTATTGACCGGCAACACAAAAACCAGGATGCAATTGTTATGTAATTCTATAAAAGTTATTAACTCCAAAATTGTTTTCATGACTCTTATCTGCAAAATATTAACTCTTTCATTCATAAATCATGCAAATACCAAGAAAAATGCCTGGACACTAAAATAGACCTCGACAATCCATATATCGGTCCATTCTTGACTGACCTTCTTCAGATTCTTCACTCATGTCTTTTAGAATAATCAGTATAGGGAATGGATTTTGAAGAGTTATATAGAAAATTTCAAAATAACTGAAAATACCATATTCTCAAGAATTTTTTTCCTTGAGTGTCCATTATTTTTGAATTTTTTTTTTTTTTATATATATATTGAAAAATGTTTGTCAAGAGACATGCTTGATTTTGGTCATTTTAAAATTTGGATTGATCTAACAATAAATTCATCTTGGTTATCAAAGATGGAAATGCAGGCATGTTTGATTACATAATCCCATTTAATGAAAGGAAAAATAAATGGAATATTGAATTATTATTTTATGCCAATGTGCCACTAAAAAACAAGAATGATGGCAGTTCTGCAGAAGTTTTCCAAGAGAATTGGTATGGACAAGACATTGAACAGATTATAAAACTGCTAACTACTACAGTTTTTATATTGATTTCTTACATGAGTAGATGATTTTATCAACCAACCACTATGTAAAATATGGGTCTGAAAATTCACAGATGGAAACATTCAGGAAATATGCCAAACTCTTCAGTTCAATCTGAAGAAATTTATCCCCCCCCCTGCCAAAAAAAAAAAAAAATTATTGTTATAATCTTAATAAAAGTGTATGACAATAAAAACATTCAATTGTTAAGAGGGGAGAGTGTTAAAAGGTGGGAAAGTACAAATACTAAGAGAGAAGAAACATTTTGAGGAGGTTTTTTGTTTTTTTTTTTACAATAATCAGAATTAAAAGAATTAGGATGAGACAATCAAAAAGAAAAGGGGGGAGCCTTTGGCGAAAGACTAAACAGATCTCTTTCTTCAGAGACAGAAAAAAGTTTTTAAAAAAATGTTTAAATCAAAGAAATAAATTTTTATGGTGTATTATACGATATGTGGCATTTCCTCCCAACCTTGGTTTTGCTTGAGATGTCTGCAGCCCACACAACGCATTGAGGTATGATTTTCTTATGCAGCAATTATCTGATTTCCGAGAGGGAATTATAAGCACATCAAATGGAAGTTCTGAACGATTATTTCCAAGACACAAGGAAATTGGTATTTACTCAATACTGTAATCAACAGATTGAGATCAATAAAGCCGGGAGGTGGGAGAGTCTGGGAGAATAGAAAACGTACTCATTTACCAAGGCTTGACGACAGGGAGAGAGAATGGAAAGAGAGATGTCCACAGCAAGTAGAGGATCTGGGTAGGGATGTTAGGGCTGTTCATAACATTTATTGAATATGGGTAACAAAGTTAAATGCAGATTATATATAGTTGCTAGCATAATACCCATAAAAAATGCAAGATTATTTATGGATCAACACTTCTGCCTAGGATCAGAGTACTTGTGTACTTGCTCCAGTGTCAAAGTATACTATATGTGCACTTAGAAAAACATCACACACACACACACAATTGAGTTGCTTCTTATGGTTTATCAACCCTCTATGGATTATTTGAAAGCTAAAGCATATTTTGGATTATAATAATAATTCTTTTTGGTGAGTGAATATTGTATTAATGACTTCTTGGGAGATGTATTTTCTAGAAACCAGTCCTACTATTTAATCCTTAGCTGGGAGAGAATAAGCTGATTCATAACTTCCCAAAGGGTATTTGCATGTAAGTGAATATAATGAACTGGATTGGAATTCAAACTTAGTTTTCATTCTGAGTCACTATCCATGATACCAACCACACATCCTGAGACACACGCATATATATATATATATATTATATATATATATAGCCAACTACTCATTTTTTGAGCACACCTGTCAGTTAGAGTGGCTAGAAAATCCCTGTCACAGATACTTCCTCAGGCACATTTATGTTTGTTCAACACCGACAGAGCCCACTTGTGGTTTATACTGAAACTATGCCATGCTGAGCAGACCCCTTTCTGGGTGAGAGAATGCATAATCATGGCATATGATCAGCAGTTTGGGCTATGCCATACTCATGAACAGTGTGATTTGATCTGAGCACAATCAATCCAGTTTACCCAATTTCACTCTCACTGAGTGACCTGTGACATAGTTTTCAGGCTCTTTTCAAAGGTGCTAGATACTGAGATCACCTCCCCCAGATGAATAACATCAAGAAGTTTTTTTCGAGATAGTGACCATAGTGAGATTTGAACTTGCCTCTATGAAACCCAGTTTCAAATCTCACCATGTTCTAACCACTTGGTTGACACACACTTAAGTATGTAAATATATAAAAACCTTTAAATACACACACATTTGGACATTCATTCCAATGAAAGAATGCGCCCCACACATAATAATCAAGGGGGTTGCAATCTGGAGAGTTGGGTGGCTAGATGTAAGGAGAGATGTGGTCACAGAAATTGTCTGATAGCCATGACTGCGTTCTTCTGCTCGTGTAGTATGGTACAGAGTCATGTTGCCAGACATAGGGTCTGCCAGCAGCCAGCCTCTTGACTACCTTTTCAAAGCCTCTGTGTTGAGAAATGTGAGATGGTGAATGGAGGCATAACTTCACCATCACAATAATGAACACTCCAAACACTATGATGTTAACTGGATATTTGGGTTTCATGATTCTCTGTACATTTTTTGTGGGGACATAGCAAGACAATGGTTGTTCTGTGTGTTCACCAACTTATCCTGGCAGAATTTTTTTTTTTTTTTTTTTATCTGAGAAAAACTAAAGCATGTTCAGTTGGAGGGGATGCTTGAATTTGTTCAAAACTTTGTTATGTGGTCTTTCCTCTTTTGTCCTTCATGGCTTAGGATAAAAAACAGTATTTCTTATTCAAGATGAGAATGTCTTGTATAAAAAATACCAAATGTCTTCATGCACTACCTCCTCTTGTGTATCCCTTGCTATGGAACTGATTGACTTGGAAGGATCATTGTTAATTATGGCCTGAATCACACCCCAAAATTCAGGAGTTCTTTTCTTATTGGAATGGTTAGAGTGAATTTTGCCATACCTTCATAATCACCATTAGAATTATCCAACTCATTCCAAATCCTCTGCATTGTCCTTTGGCAGAGTGAAGTGTGTCAGGGTAGTCTTTTTTCTCACAGATAGTGTCCAACTGACCCTACTATACTGTGCAGTCAACAAAGTCAAAAGCAATGTAAATGCGCAAAATTAAGTATATAAAATGGCAACAAATTACTCATCGCTATATATATATATATATATATATATATATATATATATATTTTTTTTTTTCATTTCAACTTTTGGAAGTAAAGTCTGATGATCCAGAGCCCTGTAAAAGGGTTGTGGTGAAATAACTTATTACATGGAACCTTAAAGTGATCAGTTTTTATTCAAACATATCTGCTCTGAATTTACATTGAGCTCTCTGGATATCATCCTCCTTGGGTCTACCCATACGGATTACCTAGTTTTGCATAAACTATATATATATATATATATATATATATATATATAGATATTACACACACATGCAAAAATTCAGTCATTTCTCTCCATTATTTAAGTTATTAATAAGTAAATAAAAAAAGAAAAACTTTTGAGAAATAAAAAGCAAGGAATGAAAAAGTAGAAAAAAAGACAAACAAAACGTAAAAGTGTACAAAATTAAAGAGAAAAGAAATATGGATAAAGGAAGGAAGGAAGACTACAGAGAAGTAAAAAAAAAAAAAAAAGAAAAAAAAGATGGCTGACCAATTCATAATGAAGCAGCTGATCAACTGACCATCTTGCTCGGAGCTTATTGTCCAAATCAATTATTTTGTTGTAGATTTGCTGACAGATCGAATCTATCCAAGAAATATTGCAGGTTCAGTGGATGGTGGCTTGCAGCTTCACTCTCCACACTCACCAATCCATGACCCCCATGCCCATGACGCATCACCAAATGCACTAATTTGATTGCTTCAACAGAACACACTGGAATCTAGAGGAAAGTAACAACTATTAGAGCTGGCAGTAAAAGTGTTCTCAGCCACACAAGACAGGTGTGGCCCTCAGTAAACAAAGGGCAAATCAACACAAGCTCTTTGAATGTTTACAGCCATCAAGAAGAAGGTCAGCAAAGAGTATTAAATTTCAAGGATATTTGAAAAAGCAACAAATTAAAAAGCAATGCCAGGTCGTGTTTTGATTTCAGATGCAAAGTCAACAGTTAACAAGCATTGACAATCTTTTGCGAGATTGTTTTCCGTTTACATATAGTTTAAAATTAGATTTTACAAGACATTCACATTAATTAATATAGAATTATTTATAAATGGTTTTAATTTTTCTTTATTTCATGTATGAATAATGAGCATAATATTTAAACATAATCAATTTCTAATGATCAGCCCAGCTCAAATAATTTGTCTCAAAATAGTTAAGAATATGCAATGCAGATAATTACAAAGTGAATGAAATGATAGTGTGTAAATTTCCAACAACTAAATTGGTAGAAATCAAAATGAACAAGGTACAAATCAATGAACTTATTTTTTTTAAATCTTTTCACCCCAAGCAAAGTGATAAGGCTGTAAAGGGTTATGGAGTGTGGGGAAAAAAAACTGAGAAAATGCCGAGGACAGAGAGAGAACATTAAAAGACAAGGATGCAAGGAGAGACAATGATAATTAACACTGCATATAAATTTTTGAAAATGATAATTGAGAGGAAAGCAAGAAGCTGGAAGAGAGTTCCAAAAGTTCAAGAGAAGAAAACAGTAACATAGAAGTTATGCTTACACTTAGCAATTTCAACAATAAAATGGTGAGACTTAGCTGTCAATCTAATCAGTCAGTTAAGCGGCATATGGGATACATGCTTAGGCAATCAGGTCTTTTTAAATTCATGACTGGCTTGGATTATCCTGTAATAGGCTATCATCCTGAATTCATGGTAGAAAAGAGACATGATTCTCAGAACAATTACTGTGAAAATATTTATAGAAAAGACACATCTATGTTACAGTAATGGGAAAGTGACTGAAGCCAAGATGCCAGGTTAGGACAGATAATATTACTGATTCTTCTTTGGATTCTGTCATGAAGCAAAAAAGAGAATTTCCAAAGGTGGCAGTGGAAAGAAAGCATGGGTCCATTTCAAATTTTTGTTTATGAGAAAAGAATAAATGCAACAAAAAAATTAGATTTCTTGAATGAATGTCTATCCAAATGATTAAAGGACAGCGGAGTTGTGCCAACCAGAGAGGAAGCAGGGTGTCGGGAGTTAACACTTAAGAGAAAGAAAAGAAAAAGAATTGCTGGAAAAGATGTTCACCTCAAGTCAAAATACTTGCTCACAAAATTACTGATCTATTCAAAGAAAAACTCAGTTTCAGTCTGAGTGTTGGGTTAAGACGAAAGAGAGGTAGGGGAAAAGGAAATATGAGAGATAGTGAGAGAGGAGAATGTTTCTTGGGGAGAGGAGAAGTGCAATTTTCCAGCAGCAGCAGACAGGAAGACAAACAATTTGAGTATTGTTTACTTTTGAGTCAAAAGCATTCTTTGCCTCAATTGAAACTGACTTAAGCAACCAATCAAATTACAATGATACACATTTGTATGAAGACAACAGGAACAATGTGATCAGTAATTCTTCCCAAAAGGTGTCAAGCTTTTTATCTTTCTCTTATTTGATTAAATCATCATTTTTTTTTTTTTTTCTTTATCTCTCACAAGTATTATCCACATTTGTACTAATAACACATTCCCATTTATTTTTAATACTGTTCAATTCTTGCATCTTTCTCTTTCTTCTCTCTCTCTCTTTTGCATCTATCTCTCATTTTCTCTACTCCTCCTTACTTTATCTTCTCCATCTTCGTTTCTTATAATTTTTGTCTTTATTTTTTTCCACTTTTTCTCTCTTCAGCCTTACCAGTTTCTCTCTTCCTTTCCCTCTTCCTCCATCCATCTAATACTCTTTTCTTCTCTGTACTTCTACTCTTCCTTCTTCTCATCTTTCTCACTTCAGCCTTATTTTTTTCTCTTTCTCTCTTTCTCCATCTAACACTTCCCTCTTCTCTATACTTCTTTCTCTTTACCATATTTTTCTCTCTTCAGCCTTATCTGTTTGTCTGTCTTCCTTTTTTCTGAATCCTCATTATACTTTGTACTTTTGCACTTTCTTTCCTTTCTTTCTTTCATCTTTTCTTTCAACAGCTCTCTCTCTCTCTCTTCTTTCTCCTCCACCATGCTCCACCCAATTGTTATTACTTACATCTGTTCTTTCACTCTCTCCTCTGTGATTAAAGATTTCAAATAGCTACTTGTAGAACAAAACAGTTAATTAAGACAAATTCAGTTCCTTCTTGTTCTTCCACGGGACACACTTCTTTCCAATGGAGGCAAGAAAGAGAGAATGACAGCATAGGGTGGGGTGGGGCATCTAGAACCAGTAATAATTTTTACATCCTTGCACCTGCAATTTCAACTTTTCTTTTAGCAGAAAAGATACTTTGTGAAAAATGACTACTTGTATGGGAAAGAGTTGATTTCTCTCCCCCACTCATGTGATAGTTCATTACCCATGTTTCTCAGACTATTTGGAAACTTGCAAAATATCTAATATATTTCCAATCCCCACATTTGCTTTAAACATACACAGGTGATGTATTCTGATAGAAAATTACACACACATACATACACATGTAGGTGTGTTGAATTGTATATTTCAGTAGACAAAATGGAAACAAAAGTAACAATGAGAAAAAATGATTTGGACATTTTTAAAAATGTATAAATATGTTATTTAAGAAGGAATGCTGGTCCTGATCTTTTTGCACCTGCATTGAAACTTTTGGAATGCTCTTCCCAATTTATTAGGATGTGATGCCAGCATATTAGGATATCATTTACTACAAAATGTTCTTGCAAAGAATTAAAGTAGCTCTCAATCAAATTTAGGAACAAAGCAATTAATCCTCAAATGCATGAAATGGCTCCCCATGGACACATTATTCAATTTACTGTATTTCTAAGAGATTTAGATAATTTCAGAAAAAAAAAAAAAAAAAAAAAAAGAAAGAAAGAAAAGAAAAATATTATTTTTAGTCAATTACTTTCTCATCAACAGATTTCATCTAATTAAATATTTAATGAAAATGAATGTTTTCTTAATGAAACCATCTTTAACTGAGTGACTTTATCATATTCATCATGAAATTCTTGGTTTCTGAAATAAACGTAATTCAAGACAAGGAACCTAACAAAGATGAAGATACCCAATTAAATGTTTCAGATTCCAGTGATAACAAAGATAATGGTAATGAAGAAATTGTAGGAAATGGTGACAGCAAATCATGCGATTCAGATATGCACAAAGATGAAGAAGTAATTGCCTATTCCTTTGGATGGGGAAATGGACTTCCAAATATCTTCTGTGTAAATTTATCTTGGTAAATCTACAAGATGATGGGTGGCTACTTTACATAATGTATTAGGTTGGTACAAAAATAATGACGTAATAACGTCGTTTTTTGACATATTTTTTAACGTCAAAAAACAACATTACGTCATTATTTTGAAAGGAGATCAAGAAAGACGTTCAATATGATGTGTAGGGCAAAAATACAAAGTGAAAGGATGGGGCTTGAATTTATTTTTTTCCAGAATGAATATCATCCAGGATTTTGAATTTTACAAACATTCAAATGCCATATGCAGAAAGCAAAATGTAGTATAGAATTCAATAGAACTATTGTTTGTTTATTTGTTGTTTCATTTTTTGTACCAGTTTCGTATTTGTCGTAGGAATCATGAAAATATCAAGAATCTATCTTGCAAGGATCCTCTTGCATGACCTTTTCTTTAAGCTATAATATCTGTAAACAGATTTCAAGTGATTCATTGTCATTTAATATTTGACAAATGTGTCACTTACATAAAAAGAAAAGTTAAGGACAAGTGTTCCTGTTTTAGAGTTGTTTGGGATCTTTACATTTCAAAATGCAAAGAAAAATATGTACCATCAATTAAAGAATTCCCTGACAAACAACATATCTCATTGGAAAGATGGAAAAAGAAATTCCAAAATGACTAGCTTCAAAAATCCTTTGATGAAATCCTGTATAAATTGACAAATAACCGATTTTGCTCTGAGGTCTTCAATATTGTTTGAAAGAATTACAAATATTTGTATTTTCTTCACAAATAAATCTGACATCTCTCTAGAGAATTAGTTCTCAACCTTTTTCACTCAATGCACACTTTGCACCATATGTCATCCACCCCGACACACACTTTCAAAGATTGTCTGGCTCATAAAGGTACATTCTAAATAATATAGATATATTGTTGAAAATCTTCATCCTTTTCCATATGACATATATTTATAGAGGGTTTTATTTTTTATTTTTACTCATGGTCTCCAAATTCTGTAAATAAAAGAAAAGTAAAAGATCTCCCTACCCTACTTCTGAACTTCTCCCCTGGTTGAGAACCTCTTCTCTAGGGTGTCTAAAGTCAATAAACCACATTCAGTTGGATCAGCATTTTTTGTTTGGTTTTGATTTCCTTTGTCACTTTGGTAGAAAAAAGTAAAACTTAATTTTAATTTTGATCCAAAGGTGATCCAGAAAGTGATAAACGTAACTTTGTATTATAATCAGACAAAAGGAATTCGTGTTGATACTGTTGACCAGTGTCTAGCTTCACAACAAATGGTGAAAGGCAAGATGGCGGTGTCTATCATATTTTATCAACCTGTTGAAATTAAACTGTATCAATATTCCTTGGTAATATATATTCACCAGTTCGCTCATTAGAATGCTAAAGTTTCTTGTAAGAAAAGGCTATTTTTTGGAAGATGTCAGATTAAATTTGATGTAGCCACTAATTAAGAAATTGTTTCCGTTAATGTCTAAGTCAATATGCAATGGCTACCTGTGACATCATGCTAGCAGGTGAAGAGAACAAGAATAACACAAACATCAGGAAAGAAGAGATTCATTTCTGACCAAAAGGCATATCACACCTGTACAGAACATGCCAGAAGACTGTCTAATGCTGAACATTCAACAAAATCTGAAACCATTGTGTATCAACCTAAATATTCTTAAGAATTCACATTTCCATTTCTTATCTTGTTAGACATACTGAAATAGAGATTTTAGGATTGAAATCATTAAAAAAAATATAATTTCTTTACAAGAATTAATTTCCATAAAATGGGTCATCTGGAATTCAATTATTTTTGTGTTAATAATTCTAATTCAGTTTCTCCTTATGAAATTGACATGTCCCGGAAACGGATATATTTGTTCGACGTAGCAAAGTGGTTATTGACTACTGTAACCGGGTAGGACAATCTAGCAGGTAACTGTAATGGACTGGTCCTTGTCGTAGTGGTAGGCAATAGGTGTAACCAATAGGCGTCGTCCTGTACCTCCACATCAGTCTGTATTTATGACTGACACCAGCCAATCATAATACTGTGATGGGGAACCAAGGTGTATCCATATTTATTACATCAGAAATAACGGTAGAGCTCTCAAAAACTTTAGAAAACAATTAGAAGACTACTTGGATTTACAATGAATTGTAGTTATTGTATTTGACATTTCTGGATCCCAGGGGACCATTTTATGCATTTGAGGGTTAAGGAACATAATGAGAGTTTTAGATCCAGGTTCATTGCCAAGATGTTAAATATCTGTTAATCTTTATCAATTTGTATATGACTTCATTTACTGTGCAAAAAAGCTTATCTTGTCATTGAAGGTAACTTTGATCTCTGAATTGGAATTTATTTGAATTTCTTAGTTGTGTTGTCATATACTGCTATGGCAACAGAAAACACCTTCGAGTGAAATTAACAAGGATACTGCAATTGAGAGGACTTGAAAAACACTGCAATGGAAAGGGAAGTAAAGTAACAGAGTGTGCTAAAGGTTTTTATGTTGAATATTCTAAAGTGGAAGTAAATTTGGAGTTTATGTAAGCATTGGTAGTATATTAAATATTTTGCAAGTATTCAAAATACTTTGTGAGTATGAGTGTGTGTGTGTGTATATAAGAAAAGGATATTTTTCCTTATAATTATCCCCACCCTGTCTCATTACCAAAGTGCCTCCCCACCCACATACACTTTTCTTTATGTCTTGACTGACAAACAATAACAGAAAGTCTGCAATATTTCAATGGAAAACTCAAGAAAGAGAAGTGTGATCCGATTGGTCTTTCTGCTCATTTAAGCTGTCTTCAGGGTTTGTACACAGCAAATCATTACGATTGATTCTTTTATCACAAAAATAATAACGATGATGATACAATAAAAAGGGAAACATAGGTTATGATATTGATGATGATCAAAGAAAGAAAAATATACACGCACACACACACACAGCTATATGGGAGAAATGAAGAGAGATAGAGAGGGAGAGAAGTAATCAGACATCAGTGAGCCTGAATTAGCCAAAGGCATAATTTCACTAATGAAGATGAATGTCAGAGATGGCAGGAAGAGAAAAGAACAAAAGGTATTTATGGCAGCCAAAAGCCTTTGAAATACCAAAGCTGCTATTGATTAGTGCAACAACAAATTGCTCAATTCTTGTGCAGTCATCTATCTCTCCAATTCTGAGTGCCTCTATCAGTATATCTATCAAGCTATTTAACTACCACTGTATCTACCTAGCTATCTAATTATTAGCACAACTACAGAACAAATGACTTAACTCTACAGCCACCAACATCTAATTTTGAGTACAAATTGCATCTTTGTATCAATTGATTTGGATGCATATCTCACTGCACTGATTTCCAAGCTTGGGGTGAATTATCCAACCTTTTTCGCACCTAACCACCTTATTGTATGGTTACATGCAGAGAAATTTGTCTTAATCTTTCAGCAAAACCATTTATTATAAGAACTAGGATCCTTATTATCAGTGATTTTATCAAAATGTTTTCAACGATAAGTTCTTTCATCTTTGGCTGTATAAATTCATGCTGTTTTATCACTTGTTGGTCTGGGCTTCAGGGTTTTCAGTTGATAGGTGAGGAACTCACAAAATAGCAATAACTCATATCAGACTATCAGTCATTGACCATACTTTTACCAACCCATGTTGCAACCAGACATTCATATACTGTGTTTTGTTGTTTTTTTTTTGCAAATTTAATATCACAATTTGCACACATTTTCCACCCTACAACTTCTTTCCTACAGACGAAATGTTGCAAGCTTCTCGCTGCTCTATTACTACTTCCGTAGTAGTTCCACCATTCAAAACCACATAAACTGTACCTCTTACTCTGTAACCCTCTACCTAGAGTGGATCTTGGGCCTTGTAAAAAAACAAAAAAAAAAAAAAACATTGTACATATTTTGTTTATTTTCTTCTTGTACATCAGCTGCTATCAAGATAATCTAAAAGTGAAAATGATAGAGAGAACAGACTCGATCTCAAAGTGCTTCACATATTACTCACATAAAATGTTTGTTCTACCTAATCATGAAAATAGGTATCATTTATATTTTTAATTTCATAACTTATAATTTAGTATAAGCATTTAGAGCTTTCAAGTATAAAATGTCTTCTACATTCAATGTGTGTTTGTGTGTGTCATTACAATTGTGTAATGTATAAGGATGGTGCAAAAATAATGATGTATTAAAGTCGTTTTTTGACGTATTTTTTAACGTCAAAAAATGACATTATTACGTCATTATTTTTGTACCAACCTAATATTACTGATTATGATGATGATCTTGGGATTGTTTAGCAAACCAGTGAATATAATCTGCTCGGTCCAAATAAATGAGGATTCCAAAGCTTCTACAATACATAACAGGGAATGAAGTTAATTTTTTTTTTTTTTTTTTAAATCCTTTCATCCTAAACAAGTCAATAAAATCACTCAGAAGCAAGGGGTTACTGATTGTAAAAGAATATGAGAAAAAAAAAAGAAAAAAAGAAAAGCATTATTTAGGAATGAGAACAATAAGCAAAGAGGAATTAAGACACGAGATAACAACTGCCATTGCATTTAAATTTTTGAAGATCAAAGTTGACATGAAAGCATGTTCCACAAGTGAGAAGTACGAGAAAAGGAACTGTTAGCATAGAAATTATGGTTACATCTAGCCATTTCAAATGTAAAATGAGGAGACCTTACCAACAATCCAGTACAACACTTAAAGTCATGAAGTCTAGGTACCATAGAGAAAAGTTTATCAGAACAATTACCATAAAAGTATTTATAGAAAAGGCACAGAGAAGCTGTTATGGTGATGAGAAAATGACTGAAGCCGAGATGCCAGGTCATGACCAATAAGATTACAGATTCTTTGGATTTTATTTTACAGGTTTGAGCATACAAATTTTCCCTCAATGTGTTTGAATTTCATAAATTCATTTAAAAGTCACTATGACTGGCCATTAGTCATATTATGATAGTTTACAAATAAATAAATCTAAGGGAGATTATTATGTAATTAACAGTTAGATTTTAATTCTATAAAAAAAAAATTTTTTTCTTAAAATAGGATATTGATATTTTATGCAGCAATTAGTAATTTTTATTTTTTTCACTTTTAATATCGATTTGATTTCTTTTCAGGACACAAAACAATTTATTTTCAGAGTGAGTATAAGCACAAAAGCCACACTATTAAATTAAATTATAATTTGCTTTATTCATCAAGTTAAAGCATTTTAATAGTATTGCCTTAATAGAAATCTTGCTGCAATGTACCATTTTTTGCTGTGTTATGGCAACTATCACAGCCACAAACAAAAATCATAAGTAAAGATAGTCATGTGTTCATTACAACAATTTGTAGAAGTAGATAAGCAACTGCAATAAACAATATGCAGGAGTCATGAGACAATGTATTTATAAAAAAAACAAAGATGTGTGTTGTGTATGTAATGGAAAACAATATATTAGAATATGTGTGCAAATATGTGTATGTTACAGACCAACAACCATGTAGAAGAGGTGGGGGGATTTGTTTACAGAAAACATCAACCACTGCTTATGAACAAATATAAGCAATAAATGTAATCTTTATGCACACACGACCCTGTTCACCTGTCAGTGATTTGTGCATGTTCAAACGTCTTCCTCTCCAGATTTAATCACGCTTAATGAAATTATATTAAGCAAACAAATGCAAAAGGGAGAGCACTCTTTAACAATCATTGACATTAGCAGAAAAGTCTCTGGATTAAAATATAATTAAAATAAATCAACAAAGAAAAATAGGACGTAAAAATAGGCAAACATTAACATCAGACATCTTAAAATTCACATCCCAGAAAACAATGTTCAATCCGGGTTGCAGAGACAATTTTGCGCTCTGACATCCGACATTATTATTTTATTTTAATCAGTTCTCTGTCAAAGCATTCAAATCAAACAGAGATTGAATAAATGATGCCCAACAAGCAAAAGAATGACAATGGTAAAGTCTGGCGCCAATGAAATGTAAAAGAAAAAAAAATAAAATAAAATAAAAAGGTGTATATTCTACATTCAGACAAACAACTAAATAATGATTGGAATATCAGAATACCATGAGGTTTATTGACTAAAAGAAATAATTTTTTAAAATACATTTTTTTTCTATGATGGAGATTGACATCTACATGGGTCATGTCTCTTTTCTTGTATGAAACATTCTAAGTTCTACAACTGTTTGAAAAGGTTTAATTTCCAGCCAAGCAGTTATGAGAAGGATTCATTGTTCAGCTTATGCTTCATTCCTTTGCTTACATGATCAATTATTTAAAGACATTTTTATGTTTAACATTCTTTTTATAGATACAAGTATTTAAGTAAACGCTCTGTTTATAATAAACAGTATTAAATAACATTTAAATTGAACAAGAATGTCCGTTTTAAGTTCTCGGCAAATTCAACAAGAACACTGTGCAAAATATTCTTCTTCACACCAATTTCAGGTTTGAGAGAAAAATTAAAAACTAAAATTTAAAAATGAAAACAGCAATTACACAAATAATACACAATGCCTCACCCACCCTACCTTCCCTACCAAAGTTCTTCATCAAGGGATTAGCAAATTCAATATTATGTGATAACAAGCAGATAGAGGATTAGTTATTAGCAGTTTAGTGGCTTAATTCTCCACTTTTAAAGAGGGTTTTTTGCAATAGAAGTGATTTGATCATGCCAATCAAAAACCGGGTTTGATAATTAAGGAAGCTAGATTAAAAGCTAGAAGATAAAGTGTGATATTTAAGCCGCAGTTAAATCCAAAAAGCAAGAGTGAATGGTTAGAGAGGAGGGAGGGAATAAAGGGTGGTGGGTAGGGGTCAGCAGTGTGCCTGAGGAAAGAGGAAAGAAATATTGGTTCCTGCCTCATATCACTGTAAATACATTCACTTGGCTCCAGTGGGCAAATTATACCTGGAAAGGCCGATTTTAATTAACCAGTCAATTTGCCTTCATTTTAGAAGAATAAAATATTAAAAAAATAAAAATGGTAAAACAAGAAATAAAATAAATAAAATTAATTAAAATTGAAATATATGAAACATTACATATGTGAAATGTAAACAATGAAACTTTGGAGAAAGCATTTTTTTTTAATATATATTATCATCATGTCTCCAGATTGTTTGTCCGATGGCAATAAGAGATACATTCAAGTTAGTAATCAATCATTTTTAAAACATTTGCTACCTTTGAGGATGTGCATTGTGGTGTAATGTATATTGGCTTGGAATGAGAAATTGAGATGAGCTGAGTTTGAATTCCAGTCAAGTTCATTGCATTCACTTGCGTGCAAATATATCCTTGGGAATGGAATGAATCCATCTCTTATCCCTGCCACCTATGGATTGAATTGCAGAATAGACTGGGTCTTATAGCCTTGGTTAGCCACAGAAAGAAATGGCAACCTATTGAAGGAAAGTTTTTTTTGTCTAGTAGGACAATGAAACATAAGAGAGCTAATTGCTCAATTGTGTATCGCATATGGCACTTAACTGACTGACTGCTATGTTTTTAACAGTGTAGTCGAATAGAAATATTTTGGTCTAACTAACCCACCTTCATGAATTCAAATGTGCCATTTTTTAAAATAATAATCAAAATGGTGAACAAATTGTATGCTAATTCAATGACATTTTTATTTTTCAAAAAGTAAATTTATATACTACAACTTTGTGTGTGTGCACATATATATATATATATATATATATATATACACACACACACACACATATTTTGTGTGTGTGTGTATGTATATATACAAAAGAGAAAAATAGATAAGGCATTGAATTTCAATATCCACTGATATTTCAGTACTTGAGAGGAATTTTAAACTTAAGATCCATTTCTATAAAGCTTATCATCTAGTCATACATGAAACTCAATGACAGTGAAATGTAATATAATTTTAATTTATTAATTTTTTCTTTTAACTCGTATTTCTTTCTTTCTTTATCGCAACTTCACTGACACTGTCTATCTCCAGCTGTCAATAAACAAAATACAGATCAGAAATAAAGAAAGAACCTCAGGTGAGATTCAAACCCATTCTCCTCAAATTCCCAATTCATTCATCTTTAACGTAAAACTCTGCTAATTGTATCATTTTTATTATTAGATAAAAAGTATTGTTCACTGATACCCCCATGCAAAACAAGTGAAATTAAAATGAAAGAAATAAAAGGTGAATCTTTACAAGGCTTTGCGGAATAATAATAATAAATACAAAGTATGATTTTTCATAAAATAGTAAATGGTGAAAAGAAATATGAATGAAAGTGATATGAGTGAAACAAAGCATCTCATCTTCATCCATTTTCAAAACTCCTAGCAGAGATGAAAGAAGACATTTCATTGGCTTAAAGAGGATCTCATCTTCATCCATTTTCAAAACTCCTAGCAGAGATGAGAGAAGACATTTCATTGGCTTAAATAGGATCTCATCTTCATCCATTTTCAAAACTCCTAGCAGAGATGAAAGACATTTCATTGGCTTAAAGAGCTTAGAATCTCCCTGCAATTCTGTGCCTCAATTAAGGCAAAAAGAAAACATTAGAACAAAAACTAAAAATGAAGACTCGTCAAGAGAACCAATAAGGATCTAAACAAATACTAAATCTTATGAAATATATTAGTTGAACTTTTTTTGGCAGGGAGCATGTGTAGATATAAACAATGGTGACATAGAAATCAACATTGCATATCAAGAGTTAGTCTAATGATCTCTGAAAACATAAAAATGACAGTCACCATGCAGTGCTGATTTCTATGTATTGTTTATATCTACACATTCTCTCTCCCATCACAACACACACATATATATTTATAATATAAAATAAAGTGGGATAGACTCTCCCACTATTTTCTATGGTATGAGGGCTCAACAATTCAGCTTCTAGCACTGAACAGTAAGACAACTTGCTCACATGATTATAGTGGTCAAGGCCTGTCCAGAACCAACTTTCTGGAAGGACTGAATACAGAGAATGAGTATACATTGTGTGCTATAAGGTGTTCCCGAACAGCACTCCTAAAGTTTTGAATTCAGAATTGTCTTTCTTCTAGGTTGGCTGTCAACCAAAGCTAAAGAATCCAGTCTTCTCAAGGGTATTTTTGCATGCAAGTGAATGCAAAGACCTTGACCAGAATTTGAACTTGGATCTTCAATTTCTTATTCTAAGCCACTATACATTACAACACCAGCACATTTGTTAGGCTGCAAAAGGTGTAAAACTGCTGTTTAAAAGCAACAGTAGTTATTGAATTCTGGTAGAAATAACTAAAGACAACAATTGAGTTGCTGGGTTAGAGTGACAGGAAATGGCATGAACAAACAAAATCTAATGACCTTGATAAAGACAAAACAATTCCAAAAGCCAAAACAGAAAAAAAAATTAAAAAAAAAATAGGTCATCAGCAAAAGCTATTATTAGTATTATTAATATATTATTACCAACAGAAACAGAATAACAAATACTATAAACAATTTATAAATTCAGAAAAAAAGCAAACATCTATAACTCATTCCCTGATGAAGTAATATTCAGAAAAGGTATTTCCTTTAACTTCAGTAAATATAGTAACTAAGGTAGAAAACAGATTCTAGAAGATGATTTTATTCTCAATAAATGTAAGGAAAATTACTTCTATATGAAACCACCTGAACAATGATAGGCTATTACATGATTTTTATTCCTTATTTGGCTGTAGGCAATGATAAACTTTTAACACAGACCCATTTGTTTTTACTAATTTTCTAAGAAAGAAATATGTAGCAATAATACCTGATCGGTAAAAGTAGGGAGAATGTATTTTTTTTTGTGAGATCAAAATGCAAGAAAAAGGACATTTTGAAATTAGTATTAAAAAAAAAAAAAAAAAAAAAAAAAGGCTTATAAAATGATTGCTTTGTGTATTCAATAAACAAATGGGAATGATTAAAATGATGTAAATGCAAATCTTTCTCTTATGTCCCATGTCTATTCACAATGTAGACATTCATGGCTCTCCAGTTTTTTCTTCTTCCTTGAATGTTACAAACACTTTGTGGCACTTGTTTCTCCATCATTTTGTACAAACATGTCAAATTAATTATTGCTGTTTACCCTGTTTTCTGTCTCCAAACATTCCTTTCTTATTATATGCCCCCCAAATTTTTACTAACTTATATTTGTGTGTAGATGAGAATCCATGGAATATAATTCCTTTATTATTGTTCCTCATCTTGTTCACTTATCAAGGAGAATCTTAAGCTTTAGTCTGCTGCATTATTAATATTACTTCCCTTTCTACTGTATTCTTTTTCAAGGCCTCTCAATTACAGTATCCTTATCATTAATTTCACTCAAAGTTGTTTTCTGTTGCCCTAACAGGTTATGACAACACAACTATGAAATTCAAACACGCTATTGTTCAGAGATCAGAGTCACCTTCAGTGGCAGGATAAACTTTTTCTACTCCAAATGACGTCACATACAGTGTGATAAATGTTGACGTGGAGAGAATAAATTAAACGTTCTACTCAGAATAATGAGCATTTGAATGAAGATCATATGATTATCTTGCTTAAACTTTATATAATAAATAATTTCAAACAGGATTTAAGAAAATATGAGAGACAATTTATTCTCATTTCTTTACATCTTCATTGCTAGAAAATAAAAAATCCCCCCCATCTTGTGAATAGATAATTTTTAAGCCAAAACTAAAATCAATTGTATATTATCAAAAACCAATTTCATACTAGCTTGTTAACCATTACTTAATTTCAGTGCTCCTGTTGAAAATAGTAACTTTGTTTACTATAATCAGGAAAATAAAAGAATTTTTTTTTTTTTTTTATGAGTGATTATTGACTGGCCAGATATGTGTTATCTCCCTTGCCTTCAGTAACACTGAGAACAAATTGAGAAAATGTTGAGGGCATCTTAAACTCTTTTATTGATGTAAAACAAACAGGCTTATGTTGAATATGTGATTAGCAAGGCTGATCCTGGATTGAAGGGGGTTAAACAGTTGAGTCGATAATAAGTGATTTATAGTGATTATGATAACAATCAGATTCTTCTATGATTGCTCTTGAAAAGAGATTATCAGTGAAGAGGATTAGTTTTAGGGGGAAGAAAAAAAAAAGAAACAAAAAAAATTTTTTTTAAATCTATTTGTAAATCAATAACTTATAGTTAATCTTGACTAAGCTATCATGCTTGGTAGTCAGTATCGTGTGTACTGTAGACTTAGAGAATCTTAGTAATAATCTCCATGACATACAAGTATGACCTTGCAAACAGGGTCAACAGGTAAAGGAGGACATGTCATGACCCTTTACAACATGGATGCCAAGATTACTAAAGATCCATTTTGAACTGGATGCAGAATTGGTAGTATCTTGTTAATACTCATTGAACTTCCATTTTGGAAGCCTAATAAATACTAATTAAATAGACTACAAAAAGACTAATAAATAGTAGTAAGTGAAAAATATTTCTTTCTGTGCTTGAGTGGTTTGTGTTGTCGAAGATGCTTGCATGTGATATTTGCACAGGTTGGTACGGAAACGAAGTCGGGTGTTTCTGATGTCTGATTCATGTTCAACAAGTCTCTTAAAGGGGCAAAACTTGGTAGAGGCTGTCAATACGAACAATTCAGATGGCATTCTTACCATTATTCTCATTAATTAATTCACAGAACCTAAACGTGTCTGCTTATTGATAAAATGCCCAGACCTATTGATTATCATTGGAATGATATATCATTAGAGCAGACGTCAGAAGACCCGCCTTCTTGCTGAACCAAAGTCAGAAGGTACTTCAGTGCCAGACAGCTTTAATCAAAGAAACAATAAGACAGACAAGAATGATTAAAAAATAAAAATGTAAATGTTTGTTTTATTTTCAATGAATTATGTTTTATTTGGTTTTATTCTTGCTCCCCCCCCCAACCCTCTCCTGATAAAACTTGCTTTTGTTGTGTTAATACATTTGGTAAAATGGATACAATCTGATTATATTTTTAGCACATTGATATCTATATGGGCTAAACGAAAACATCAAAGGTGCAGGTGTTGACAAAGAACAAAAATAAATTAAGAATTCAGTTCATATGAACTTCCAAAACAAAGTGGAGAGCTAAAATTCAGACATTTTTCTTTATTGGTTCTCATTGTTAAGCTCAGCCTTTACTTGAAAATTTTTCTTTTTTCTTTTGATGAAATGTAAATTACACTAATTATCCTGTCATCTCATGTTGCCATTACACCGACACCGACTAAAAAGTAATCATTACATTTGGTTGTTGGGAAGGTGGGGTATAATCGACATTAAAATAAATTAGTACAAGGAGTTGCTGAAAAGATCTTGGCTAGACTTCCTTCCCAAAATATAAGAATTTCTTGGTTAGGCTTAGAATTTTTTAGATCATGCCAACACTGTAAATAGTCTTTTCTTCACTACCCCCCCTTTTTTTTTTTACTGGATAATCTCATAGGCACTGACAGGTAAACCAATTAAACAATGTTTATACAACTGTGGCAACTGCTCAACAATTTTTCATAATGACAGCAAAAATACTAACAAATATTCTTTCATTGATTTGATGACAAATAATGTTCCTGATCATTGCCGTAATTTATACACTTTTGATATCACAGTATTATGGAAAGTGAGTTACGGACAACTACTGGTAGTCTATGGTACCAGTTTAAACATTAGTCAACCAGATACATCACTTCAAATGTGATGCAGGATAATCAGAGATGATTGAAAGAAAGATTAATATTGGGGTCAATAGTTCTAATTTTCAACTGCTTTGTAGACTAAAAATAAAAGTGTTTCTTGATAAGCACTCATACCAATAACTGCAACCAAACTTTTATCAGTACTACTGTACATCATGTTCAAAGACAACCACAAAACAAGCAGAGTAATTCATTAGACGTAACCATTTTGTGTAATATGAAACTTGGCCAAATCCATTATTCATTGTCTGTCAAAGGCACAAAAGCAATATTTCAGAAAATATTTAACTATCCTAACCACAAATACCACATTGCATTGACCACCAAAGTCCACCAACAATTTTTCTTGGTTAAAAGGTCACCAACCTGACAATCCTTGGGCAAACATCCTAGGCAAGATGCTACAATTATTATTATTATTATTATTATTATTATTATGTACAGAACAATAATGCAATGCAATTTTGCTAATGGCTCACATTAATCACTCTTTGGAAAGAACCAATTAGCTTATGGCTTGGCAAACACCCGTTGAGCTTATATGAAAGCAGTCACCGAACAGATCAATAACAATTGACCAGACTCCCCTTTCTTGTCTGGTCAGGTCTAATCACAAATAAGGTGGACTTAAGATGACTAAAACTAACCCTTGCAGTCAAAGAAGCTTAAAGTCCAAGGTAGTTATTTCAATTAATTCTAATGGGACAAAGGAAATTGGCTCTGTGCAAATGGAGAGAAGAACCTTGTCAAGTTTGCTCATCACATTAAACTAAAGTTTAGAGATTTGTCTGCCAATATTTTTGTTGAGACACTCATACGCACCACCCAAGTGCATTCTAATCTGAAATTTGGTGGATGAAAAAAAAAATACTTTTGATAAGATAAAGAAATACTAGAGGTAAAAGAGAAAATCACTTGTGGCTCTGATATGAGTAATCATTCTACAAACTATTTAGATTACTATACTCTTTATTGATAATATTGATTGCTTTGATTTTTATGGCTTATCAACCTCTTACAGGTTATTTAAAACCAGAAAATATTTTGGGGTTGTAAGAATTTTTCTTGATTTTTACTGGTACAAGTGCCATTGAAAATCAGACATTGAAGTGCAAACTTTCAATTGCCACCCACACACTCAAGCTTACAGCACCTGGTATTCCTAAGCAGTCACCCATCTAGGTACTAACCAGGCTCAATGTTGCTTAACTTCAGTGATCATATTAGAACTGGTGTTTCAATATGGCGATAAAACTGTGGGATACAAAAGATACTGAAAGCAAACAGCGGAATGAATTAAATGGGATAAAACCAAGGTGAGAATCTGAGTTATAAATAACAATGTATCTAAAAGAAGCCTTTTGATAAAAAACAACAAAAGATAAAGATACAAGTGTGAAAGAATTGTCATGAAAACACAACCACCAGCGCCACCATGTTTTTTTAAAAAAAATTAAGAGGGAAATTAACATTGTATGCGTTTAAAAAGAATGATCATGTTGATAGAAAAATATTTTAAAAAAAGAATAAACAAAAGGAATGTCTCGACACAAATCTTTTTGCATGAATCTGAAACGGTTTCGTTAAAAAGTGAAGGAATACAGCAACCATCCAATGAAATTGGCAGGTAAAGAAAGTTAAAGAATTTATTGGTTGAAATTCTATGATAAAAATGAGAATAAACAATCAAAATTCACAAACCAATAATTCTTCCAACAACCATGGTTACTCTATAGTATACTAAATCTACTGAAAACTGTTACTTCCCTATTTAATAAATTAATTTGTTCATTATTATTATAGCATTACTAACAATGAATGATTTATAGTCATCAATAGATTACTAGTTTTATTACGTGTAAATTAATTACTTAACTGTTTGTTAGTTACCAGCACAACCTTAATTAATGACTATTATTGTGTTCACATTTTAATTGCAATAATGAAAGCATTACAACCACAAAAGTAGCATCTGCTGTCAACATCATCATTGTTAATCTTAGGATGCTATTGCACTTTTTATCAACATCAAAGGGAATTCACTGAAACTCCAATGACAAAGACAGCCATATTGAACCAAAAGAAGTGTTGTTCTAAGTTCTGAGTTGATTTGTTGATTTCAATAAATTATCCTGACAAGCATCAACATTCTTCTTGTTTGTATATCTGTCTTTTTGTATGATATGCACTTACTGAAACAACAAGAGTAAGGATGCTAGTTCACATATTGATTAATACACAACCTCACTTCACCTGACTCCCTACATAAAGTGTAAACATGGATCCTACAAGTGAAGTGCTGGATTTACAATGATTGAGACATTTGAAAGTTTCTTCTTTCAATCAAATGAAACAAACTTTCAACTGTCAAACAAAATGTTCAAAAAAGCCTCAACAAGTGGATTAACAGGAAACACACACACACATGAAGAATTTCATGGAAAATGAAACAGAAATAAAATAGAATTGGATATTTGCTAAATTTAGCTTGGTCTGGACAAAGCTAAATAAATGTATAAACAGCAGGGTGAGACTATAGGAATAGTGGGATGGGGAGTTAGGAATAGCAGGGTAAGGGGTAAGGAATGGCAGGCTTGGTTGCAGATTTGAAGAGTATAAAAAAATTATGTTGCCCTCAATCTTCCATAAAGAAAGGATTGCCTTTAGAAAAATAAATAAATTAAAAAAAAATATCAACACTTGAAATTCTGGATTTTACCTGAGTTTGAACATTGACTAGTGGTGCCAGTTGCAACTAAACAACTAACCTGGCCCCACAAGTATAAGTATCATGATGACTATTATTTCCAGTGCCCAAAAGCAAAACTTTTCTCTCTATTCCACATGGAATATAAATCTTTTTGACATTCGTTTTAACCAAAGGCCAATTAGATCAATTAACAATCATTGGAAGAGAATCATGGCAATCCAAAGAAATCTGCTAAAGGTCTGCTGAATTATTGAATAAAAAGCAAATCATTTGGGGGTCACTTGACAGACAAGTGCACAAAGACAAATTATATTCATTATCTAATGAAGAAATGATATTAATTAACCTGGTTAATTGCCAGACACTTGTAATTTAGGTTATAACTCAATCAAACTTGGTAGATTTTTTAACCGGTTGTCGAAATACATTATCAACTGCATTAATTTTAGGGTAAGAATAAATAAGTTGCTTGAGTCTCACGGTTTTTGTTCTGGGTAAAACATGATACCAAAAATATATCTATTGGCAATGTTTCAAAATTTATAAGAATAGGGATGAAGGATACTCGGATGTAATCTCAGAAGGAAATGAAAATAGAAACTTCCATATGACAAGTTAACAGTCACTTGATCTTAATTACTGTGTATACTTAATTGGAGAGATGAAAATTGATAGCACTTAACTGAATATCAATATTATTAAAAAATAATGGCAGATAAAAAATCCTGTTAGTTAGACCTGTAAACATACACATGTGTACAAAACTCTGTGGATAGATAGGATCTGCAAAAGCAGCCATGTTTTTTTAAACTGCATGCATGTCCAAAAGTTTTGTTGCAGCCAAATGTGCCATCTTTGTGCGAGTAGTTGGGAAACTCAACTATGATCTTGTATAAAGTCTGGTATGCATGGAAGAGAGCAAACAGGAAAGAGAGAGAGAGAGTGGGGGCACAGGTTTAAGCAAGGCTGAGATGGGGGAGGCAACAACACCCTTCCTACACTCATTAGTCAGCCAGTTACATTAATGATGGGGAAGGGGTTGCTATATGGTTACCCAAGAAAAGCAATCCTGAAAGAGAGAGAAGACTATACTTCAGCCAAGACCCGCTGTTTATCCGGTCAGTGGGTTAACATAGGTATTAAGAAAAGCTGTGTGATATATGCAAAGTGTTGACAATTTTGATAACAATTTACAAGGTAGGAAGGGCAAAGAAAGAGGGGTAGCCACAACACCTTTCTCTCCACCATAAAGTATTGAATGGCAACAATACTTGGCGAGTAATTATAGATAATTTTCAAAACTGGTTTAGAATTATTGATTAAGTGCAAAGAGACTATTAACACTGTTCTAAAGTGACCTATTGTACCAGCACCACTTAGAGAGAGAGAGAAAGATGAAGAGAGTCAGAACCAATTAGAGGGAGTGGGTTAAAAGACAATGCCAAGAGAGAAAGAAGGACGAGAGAAGAGAAGAATGAAATGTGTGTGCAGTTCCAAGAGAAGGAAAGAGAAAGAAAGTGTCTATAGATAAGAGAGAAAGTGTCGACAAGCAAGAGACAAAAAAACAGAGGAAGTGGCAGTGTCAAAAGCAATAGGAAGCAGAAAATGTGACCCAGACAATACTTAGAAGATCATACTGGACAGAGGAGTGGGAGGACATTTCCCTTTTATAAGAAACAGCAATTAAATGTTGTAAGAGTGGAGACATAAGCAGAGACATGGAGAAGAAATAATATTTACATATATTTGCGTGTTTACAAAATCTGCATTTACATGAGAGCAATTAATGGCTAACCGGTTCAGCCATTTGTGATGGCAACAGAATTAATACCCATGAAAACATGGGGTGAGCAAAATGTCATGCAGGATTGTAAAAAAAAGATATGTATTCAGTATGACAATATTGAAATAGAAAAGAAATTGATAGCGAGGACAGAGTGCATGAAAGTGTTCTTAAAGAATAGACAAAATTCCTTCTTGGTCAAGATTCCTGGTAGGAAGGCTGGGCTTGTTGGATAAGAGATAAATTGATCTATAAGAAACATTGATCAACTCCAAGAGGACCCTTGAAATAGTTGTTCAACTCCTTTAACACTAGAATCTGATTGCAGTTTCAAATCTCTCCTTTCTGACAAAACTGCCTACTTCAAAGAGTAGCACAGGAGAGGAATCAAAACAGAATCAACATAAATGCTTTCTTTCTTTTGAAATGCTAAAACAGATATTTATTTACATTTGCAAGATGCATCCAGTAGTAAAAAGGTATTCTATTCAAAAGGGAGACATTAGAAAGCTAAAATATTTACAAAATATACAAAAACGAAATACCTGAAGGAAAATGAGATCAATTCCAAAAGAAGTGAACCCAACAAAAGAAAATGACGCTAAATTTTCAAAGAAAAATCATTAATATCAAATTTATCATAAAGCAATATTATAAAGATAAAAATTGTACTTATGAAAATCAATTTTACAAATTTTTAGATAAATTTTAAATATTGACTAAGCTGAGTTTAGTCTGGCACAAGGCTGCATTTATTAAGCATTCAGTGAGGATCAAATGCGACAACACTAATGGTCTTCAAGATTACTTGCAAACTGTTACTCTACAATGTAGCATCCTCAAATCTGTATTAACTTAGCTTAGTTTGGTACAAGGTCAACAAAATGGAGTCCTTAGTGTGAAGTGGATTGCATGACAACAGTAATCATCTTCATGATTGTGATATGCTCTGGGAGATTATTTAATAAAATAATCTGTTAATACATTTAGGAGTAAATATGTTCACTTGTTCATGTCTTGTTCCTTCCTGTGCTTTTGAACAGGAGTAGAGGTTCATCCCTTGTTTAGGATTGGGTTTCTGGTTCATTCTAAAGTCTTCTTATTCTCTTTTACTTTCACGGTAACCTCTTGTATCTTAGTGGCATTGTTGCTTTATTTGGAGTGAAATGATTAAAAAAAAAAAAAAAAAAAATTGAAAAGTGGTTAATTCTTTTAACAAAATAGTCTGAAAATCTGGACATGCAAAATTGGTGATTGCAGAGAAATTAATTTGTGATAATAAAGACAGTAATTAATTTATCTGACTATATCAAAGTACTGAGTGAAATATGGTGGGGTTGTGGGCAGAAGAAAAAGATGAAAGTCAAATAGAAATAAATCTATTTAACCTGTATGTGTGTGTGTGTGTGTGTGTGTGTGTGTGTGTTCATTATGATATATGAAATGGAAAAATCAAAAGATTTGAAATCAATACCAATCCAAACACCCACAATCCAGTTGATCTAAAACTGTAACTCAAATTAAAAAATGGCAGAAAGCAATATATGTTGAATATAAGAAAAATCATTTCCACCTTTAAGATGTCTCAATTACGTAAACACATTATTCACACATTCTTGTCAGTTCTGACATTCTCAGTGTATGTCAGTTATTCTCACCTACCACTTATATGTGCATCCAAAATTCCCATTTCATGTCTACACTTGTGACTGATGTCCAAGAAAACCCAAGAGCAGTTGTCACCTCAGACGTCATAATCTATCATTCTGGCTGTAACAATCACTCTATGGTCAAATAATGTTAATTCCTCAACCAATGACTGCCACAGCTACATAACCTCTTTACCTATTACTTCACACAGAGGTCATCTGGCCAGTTCATTTTTTTTTTTTTTATATATAAGCATCCAATTTAATGCTGCCTGTAATTGTTTTGCCCTTCAGTTCAATATTAACTTTTGGAGTAGCATCATGTACATTTCTCAAAATCAGGCAATAATATTTCAGGAAAACCAGTAAAGTTTTGAAAAAAAAACAACAACATATATATATTAATCTATCTTAACTATAATGTGTGTGTGTATACATATATATATATATATATATATATATATATATATATATATATATATATATATATATATATTCTATCTTAACTATAATATATTCTAATCTACCTTATCTATAATAAAATACAGTTTTTTAAGGTATCCTATATTTATGGGAGAAATGTGTTTAATATCAGGGACATAGCATATGTAAATATAAAGAATGTGGAAATAGGTATCAAGACTGGATAGTGACAATCTGTTTCAGACTTAAATAAAACTGTCAGGACGTGGTTGAAAAAGTAGTTTGATTATATATGTTTGTCACTGGGGGATTATAGATAGGAAGGTAGATTATTTCTGGTTTATTGTGTTAATCTAATGACTAATAAGATTAATTACAGGTGAGGGAAACAATTATTTCCTGTTTATTGTGTGTGTGTGTGTGTGTGTGTGTCTGTGTTCAGACACATAAACTGGAGGTGCTGAAAAGTTCTCAACTCAACACACTTCCCAAAATCTGACCAAACATTAAAATATTGCAGTGAAATGGGATGGGGCAGCTTCCCAGTTAAAAACAAGCTTATCCCACACACAAAGTGAGATAGTGACTTACTAAGTGTAGCTTTATGTGTGGTACAAGGTCTCACACAAACTGAGATAAGCTATCAATGAAACCAATTCAGAGAAAACAGATGATGTAGAAGTGAATCCACATCTGTTCAAATAGATCCTAATCCCCTAATTTACATAAATACTAGAAAGTGGTGGGGGAGGGGGGGATGTTGACAATACAGATTAAAGATCATTTTCTCCTCCCCCTCATTCTCTATTGTCAGCTTGCTAAGTCATCCCCAAATATCAAACAACCAATAACAGTGAAACTGACAGGAAAGAGGTACTAAAATCTTACCAACCTGCCAATTCCACCACCTCAGCTGCCAAAAGATTGAGTTGGGTGACATGGAAGAGATGTGGCTTATACAAAATGATTCAGCCCGAGAGGGGTGTTTATCTGTACCACAATGCCTTACCATCAAATCCTGTTGCTCTTTACTTTCAAGTTGTCTTTTCAAAACATTAATTTCTTTTTAAGTTTGACAACAAAACAACGTTCACTTTATTTTTCAATGATTTCATGAAAAGAAAATGATGAATAAATCTATAATTTCTGGCTTATCAAAATAACTGCTTAGCTTGGAAATTAGTATATCTGTTTTCGTTTTATTTATTTATTTCAAAAAGGCTATATATCAACAATATTAATTCTACTACTGGACAAGGACCTTTTCTAAATCATTCTATGACAGTTCATGACTGCTAATTTTGCAATATCTTACCAGTACACACCTCTCTCTCATCCCTATATCTTCAACCAGATTTTTTTCTACAGAAGTTCTTATCCATGTAACCTACTGAAGCAGATAGGTTAACTATTAAATTTCCACTAAACCTATTTGAAAAAATCTTTGTCATTATTTCTGCATATTGTAATATAAAAAAGTTAGAAACAAATTTCACACCCAATAAAAATAATGAAATTTCAACAAATCAGTTTTAGATAAGGAGTGAAAAGCAGCTAAAAATTATGGAGTTCTGAAAGTGCTAACTTGACACAGAGGAGCCAAACTTGATTAAAAAACCTTTGAGCGATAATCCTTTCATTCTCATTCACTCCCCACAGTAGCCCCCTTTTGTCTTTGTGGCATTATCGCCTTCCTTCTGGTGTATATATATATATATATATATATATATATATATATGTAAAATGAGAACAAATAGAGTCCAATTCCCATGTTCGTAACATTCAATTTAAAAGAGGGCTCAATACAAAAATAGAGCAATATTCTTTATTTTAGGATATTACATCAAAAACATAAAAAAATATTTAATATATTTATCGTAGCATCCTTTTTCATAATTAAAAAAACAAAACAAAAAAAAAAAAACTCCTCTTTCGGGATTGCTATAAGCTGCCTCGTCCTTTTGTTCTTAATCTCGTCCGCAGATTGAATTCTCCTTTACAACAGTGATTTTTCGTTTGCCAAAAGCCAAAAGTTGTAGTGACATACAGTATGAATAAAAAAAAAATGAACGCACCCATAGAAAGACGATATTTGTAATTTTACCAAGACAAGTGACTAATAGAATCTGTTTATTAATACAGGTGTACATATGTACATTATGCAAATCAAAAAATGATTTAGTATTTTGTAGGGTAACTTTTTGCCTTAATAAAGGCCTTAATTCTTTGTGGCATGCGATAGACTAAATTCTAGTCAGAGTCTTGACTGATTTTTTTCTACAGAAGTTCTTATCCATGTAACCTACTGAAGCAGATAGGTTAACTATTAAATTTCAACTAAACCTATTTGAAAAAATCTTTGTCATTATTTCTGCATATTGTAATATAAAAAAGTTAGAAACAAATTTCACACCCAATAAAAATAATGAAATTTCAACAAATCAGTTTTAGATAAGGAGTGAAAAGCAGCTAAAAATTATGGAGTTCTGAAAGTGCTAACTTGACACAGAGCAGCCAAACTTTGCTCTGTCAGGTCAGTTAAATGAAACTGTTTTTTTTTTATGATTAATCTTAACACATTTCTATTTCCATACAGGACAAATTATGTATTAAAGTGAATTACTCTTTCTTTTTATGGAAATCAAATTCCTTCTTTGAGGATTTGGATGATTTTTATGCTTCACTCCAGACATTCTTAACTTAAGGAATAAATCTAATTAGAGTGAAAGTATTTCAACATTTTTATGTCAAAATTGTAAACACTGAACTTCAGAAATTACAGCCAACATTTCAATAATCAGTTTTTAACAACAGCGTGTTTTATATTACTTCCTTTTCAATTTATACAACTAGAACTGCAAATCCACTTTTATAGTAAATGTCTTTCATTTCATTCCTCCTCTTTTGGTGCCATCACACCAACAATGGTTGAAAGGGTACAAAAGGTTTAATGTAAAACCTTGAATAATTTTATTTGCATTGAGAGATTTGGGCGTTTCAAACTCTGCTTTCTCAAGTGAAGAGCAGAAAGAGTACCACCCTGATTGATTAATTTATCAGACATTGATTTTTTTTTCTTGTACTTCCTTTTTGCAATCTTTCATTTTCCTTCTCTTTATCATTATCTACTTCTATCTTCTCCCCACACTTACTCTCATACACTTATTAAACTTCTCTCTACACTCCCTGCTTCTCTTGCACTCATACTTTACCTCTTTACCCTCTCTATCCAATACGTTCTTTCTCTATGTTTTACTCTTTGATTTTTATTCACATCTTATTTGCAAAGAATTTATATCCAATTGATTTGATGACATTTGGTTTATAATTTTCAATAAATGCCACTTTTGTCGTTAATTCGTTGTTTTTCTTCCTTCTCCTTAGTTTATTGGCTCAGAAAAAAAAGACATAAAATCACATGAGCAGTTGGGCATGTGTTATATATTTAATTTTTTTCTTTTTCGAACACTTATGTCAAGAAACCTATGATTACTTTTTTTATACATTAAGAATTACAAAAACTTAATGCATTTATGTAGTGTATGAAAATCACTGCAGAAAAATAAAAATATTCAACTACAGTTATTTGTTTTTGTCACAATAAATATTCTTTTTAATAGTTTTTCTTCATCTAAGTTTTTCTTCTTTAACTGAGCAAATATTCGGCTTAATAAAAAATATTCAATACGAAAACTAACTTGAAAGCAAAATGAATTCTGGATGCACCAAATATATTTATTAAGGATAGATTTTTTTTCATTGGCTTTAAAAACTTTTTACTGAATAAATGACAACTCTTTCTATTTTTTTAATAGATATGATACGATTACCTCAAACAGGATGCAAAGTTTTTCTTCATTCCCCAATAACCAAAGCAACAACAGAAGAGAATAAATTGCTCAAGAAATGAAACCAGAAAATGAAAGAAAGCAAGCAATGATATGAAGATATCTTTGAGATTTTGGTGCATCAAAAATTTAAAAAAAAAAATTAAAAAGACTTCCAATCTTTGTAATATAAACTCAGTTCTGGGAATAAGATCTGACCATTTCTATATTCTCTGTGATTCAATATCCAACAGCACAAGAGGATTTATGCATATATATGCAATATATTTGCTTATCTTTCCAACTACAATGAGGTTCACTATTCCCAAGTGAGCAATGTACCATCCTGTCTCTTTTTGTTTGGGTATCTTTTCTAGCAGTCAACTCATAAAGCTAATGTTTTATCTCTGCCCTTCACACTTGCATGAGCAAGGCAGATAAGGAGCCTCGGCACTCCATTCCAAATCCAAATTCTCAAGAGAAACATGGGGTGAGAAACTGCAACCAAAACTGGTCGAGAGAATGAAATTTGTATGTGCACACACAAATCCATCACAGTGATAGTGGCTGGAAGTGCAATTTGTACACAGCATCTCTGTTTTAACACTGAGTGTCAAGGAAACAGTTATAATAATACTAATGATGACAGTAAGCACATATAAACAGGTTTATAGAAAAGATTGGATGTTGTCAATTGCATAAATAAATAATCAGATTTTATAGGATTGTTTGCAAAGACCCTTAAGCAAGTGATCCAGAAATACTTTAAACCCATTTGTTTTTTTTAAGTTGTCTTCTCTGATCAAATCAATGCATTAACCTTGACATATGCAAACTGTATAAGAAGATGAAAAAAAAGACTGCATCTCTCAGGGTTTACAGACAAAGAGTGCTTATACTAAAAATAACTGTCATGAATTCAGTCATATGTAAGATGTGTCTAATGAAGATCAAAGTCACAATGGTAAAGGGCCTGCTGAGTCAGGTAGCCAATCATTGATTCATGATAAAGCAACCATAGTTTGGCACTAGGCAACAGATATGAAGCACCCAGTGATAACTAACATCATAACAGTAGTCATGGTCTGTAAGACTAGCTACTCAATACTTCATATCAAGGTATCCTGCTATTCCTAAGGCTGAGCTGAATACAGCAAAAAAAAAAAAGCAGCAAGCAACAAAACAACTGTTTCTCATGAGACTTTATATATTAGTGATTGCATAAGAAGACATTACAGATTTACTGTCATATATTCAATGGAATGACTTGATCAAAGAATATCTCTCTTTTATTCAGTAATATGACTGGATTAAAGGAAGTCATATGCTGGTGCAGAATTGGCTAAGAATTCTTTACATAGAGTAACCAATAAGCATTGACAACAGTATTCATATATTTTGGTCTATCTTTCCTGCTTTTCCAATAGATTAAAATTAGCTTTTTTTCTTTTCTTATTTTTTTCAAAATGACAATCTTTGCCTCTTTGCTAAATAAAGTGAAAATAAGAAAACATTCCTTGTTGAAGTTTCTTATTTTCTTCTGTTCTGAACCCAACGGCTCAAAGATAACAAGGGTTCTGCACGATAAACAAACCAAATTATGTTTTCTCCACAACAGAAGATTTTTTTTGCTGTCACATAATTTGTTGATATTACTACTCACTTTTATCTCTTTAAAATCTGTTAGACAAAGACAAGTTGTTTTCATTTATTTATATATATATATAGGGAGAGAGAGAGATAACAATATATATTTTTATATATCAAGAACAGTATTGGAGAAATTGTATGACAAAGTGGAAAAAGCTTATTTGTGATGCATTTCATCTTCAGGACTTCATCGGACTAAATTTGTCACGTTGGTAGGACTACACATGTCCATGACAAAGGGGTGCTGGGGATTGCAGAATTTTTTTTTTTTTTTTTTTTATAGTGACTGACAAATGAATGACCAGTCTAGATATAAAATCCCTCTACAACAATGTGTACCTGTTGAAAAATGCCTAAATCTCGTAAAAAAGCATCTAACCCAATCAAAAATAAAGTTCTCTCTCTACGAACAGCTAAAATAATACAAATCTGCAGTCTCATCACCAATTAAAACTATTTTACATTTAATAATAATTGTTACAAACAAAAATTTGGATTACCAATATAATTGGCTCTCAGTGGAGTGATGGCATGTATCTTCTTAGAATTTTTTGAATCTGGTCCTTTCCCAAATATTTTACTCAAACAATCAACATATTTCCGTTATATTGATAATGCTCTACTTATATATACTTGTCATACTGATTTACTTGACCTTATAGATCAACTAAACAAAGTCGAACATACAATGGAATTTACGTACGAAATGGAAGAATACAATTCCTTACCCTTCCTAGTTATCAAGCTACATTGCATTAACAACAGTTTAAAACCCGGTATCCACTGGAAATCAACCAAAAAAAGCAACCTAATAAATTTCTATTCTAATCATAATAATAAAATAAAATCTGGTATAATCATCAGATTCTACTTAAGAACTCTAAGAATATGCAGCTCAGATTATTTACACAAAGAAGAGAAATACATTGAAAATCCTTTTAAAATTTTCCACTACCCTAATTATTTTATATTTAATGCAAAACAAAGGCCCATAAAATATTCCAAAACAAAAAAATGGCCCCTCTTGAGAAACCCAATGAATAAAAAAAAAAAATATCCCTTCTACTAACTCTATGACATCTACAATCAAAAAGAATCTATCAAAACTCAACATAAAATTTGTTACTATTACATCCAAAACAATAACAGATTTAATCAATACTAAAGAAAACAATAAGTTAAAAGCCTGTAATAATTGTCACAAAAAATACATAGGAAAAACCTCAAGGAATCTAAATAAAAGATTATATGAACACAAGAGGGACATTTTACAAAATAATACATCAAATATGTTGGTTACCCACTGTAATGAGATTGACAATAACTTAGACATAAAACATCGTCCAAAGTAAATTTGTGTCCTGGCTCTTAAAACATTTCACCATTCTTGGCAGATCTTCTAATATCACAGTGTGGAATACATACTTAAAAAAAGAGATGGAAAGTGAAAGAAAATACTGTAAATGGATTCAGCTGATAAAAAAAAGTAAAAAAAAAAAAATATTCCCATCACCCCTGTCATACATGTGTAGTCCTACCAACATAACAAACTTATTCTGATGAAGTCCTGAAGGATGAAACACGTCATAAATAAACTTTTCCCACTTTGTCATACAATTTCCCATATATATATATATATATATATATATATATATATATGAAGAAGCAGACGCACACACATTATGTGAAAAGACTGAATTCTTCCATCACAACTTTTAAAAATTGTTTTGTTTTATAATTAGTTATTACCGTTTATTATTAACATTAATTTATAAATTAAACATTACAATAAGTATGTATATATTGGAATAATATATATAAAATTTGGAACCATCAGATATCAGCTGGTATCTTGACACAAACATACAAGTGGGAGAACTAAATGTTGGTTTGTTGTTTTGGTTTAGCAGCATATCAACACCTCTATTGGTTAGTTAATGCCGAAATCTAAATATTCTGCATGGAATTTTATTTTATTTATTATTTTTTTTTGGGGGGGGGGAATAATAATGGTTTCAGTCATACAAGTCTTACTAGTTGACCCATAGCCAGGAGGAGAGGATTGAAAAAAATAAAAAAAAAAATGATAAAAAAAATACATTTTACACAAATATTTCTTGTTTTTAAAAAAAAAACAAAAAAAAAAAAAAAAAAAAAAAAAAACAATTTCCTATCAGTGATAAACATTCATCATTCTATCAAATATAAAAATTTTAGATTAAAATTCAACGCATGCCTGTTTTGGCTACAGACTTATTGGCACACACACAAACATGTGAATGTTTGAAGGAAGTCATTTCTATAGATTTATAGTTTGCACTTACAAACGATCATCTAAGTAAACGTCTGCATTTAGCAAACAGATAAAGCAACAATCATTTATTACAAATGCAAAGAGCATTAAACATTCTGCCGTCACAGCCAACTTTATCAGATATGCAACCCCCCCCCCACTCCTCCAATTATTAATAATAGGGCCACAAGCATTTATATTATTAATGATAAATTTTAATGATATCAACCTAATCAAAACATGTGAAAAATATTCAAACACAATGCACAATCAAATCTGATTCTGAAGCAGCCATATTGTGGAAGGAAGGAAATCTCTTCATGCAGCAACTAAAGGGGTAGGGAGTGAGAAAAAAAGAAACAAATATTCCAAAAGTCTTTAGACAATGGCAATTAGCAAACTCAAAATGTCTTGTACTTCCTGAAAAGATTTCAATACAATAAAGCATTTACAGCTAAAACAGTACTAAGTACAGGTCCGGTCAAAGGTCAAGTTTTGGGCTTCATGTAGTTGTACTTGTAAACATTAAAAGAAGAATTTTAGCAACAAAAGATTCAAATTACTTTTCAAATCAACTTATCTCATGCTTGTAAAATACTTAAAATATTAAATCTGATAACAAGACAGCATTATTAATCCATGTAAAATCTCATTATCTCCATTAAACAAATTAGCATTTTATAACTGTAGATGACATGAAATTTCAGCCACAATTAATAGATTAACCCCTAATCTTCAAGTGGCATAGAATTCACCAAAATACATTCTTTGGAATTCAATTGAAACCATGAATTTTTTTGTTTGGCCAAAAACAAACACCATAACTCATAAAAGTTCTTATAAATGATAATATATTCATAATCAATGTGGTTATGCATTTCAACTGAAGCCAGAGGTTGACGTTCAAGCCCTACTGTAAATCAATGTATTGAATGTTACTTTTCCAAGTGTGACAGATTAAAACCAATTTCCCATGATTGAAATTAATGACTTATGGATCTAAGCTTAAATAACAAGAGGCATCATGTATATTACTTAGTGGCAAGGATAATTGCTTTGTTTCCAACCAGACACAGTGGTCAATGATCACCGCCCCACCACTATGCACTAAAAAAGCCATATTTTGAATGTTGGCTTTCAAGGTAAGTATGCCTTTCCCGCTTCTCCCAAGAGAACTGGAGCATTATATTTCTATACCTCACCTGTCCCAACTTCCTTCCGTGGCTTTGTTCTTTATGCAACTATCCTATATTTCATGACATATAAGACTACAATCATTTATATTTAATAAATTACAATATTATGGAGTTAGGTTCAGTATAAGTACTGGTAGCCTACAGTATTTGAATAAAGATTAACTCACCTTTTTTAAAGCTATTTTGGTGTGAAAATAACTCAGGGGGTGTAAAATGTTTTAGAGTAGAAATAAAGAAAAAATCATAAAAATAATTTAACGTCTATACTAAATGTGAACGTTCTGTGCCAGTGTTGATCATTATCATCAGTTTCCAAGTTGTGTACATCAAGACAGCAATGGCCATGGATCTAAAGACTAACTTCAGTTTTCTAATTCAATGTGTTTTTATGAGCAATGGTAATTTTAAAAAAATGATTTGTTTTGTTTGTTCTAAATGGACAATACAAAGAGTAGACAGAAAAAAGAAGACTTTTGAAATTTATCAGATTTCCCCTCAGACACACTTGACAGATGACATGATACAACTTCTACACACAGAAACTAAAAAAGAAAATATATAAATTTTCAGCTGTATATAGCAAACAAAACAAAAAAAGTTTGGTCAATATATATATATATATATATATAAATATAAAAACTTCATACTGTGTCAAAGAAAATCGGTCTGCGATTTGAGATTGGCATTGTGGTGAAACGTCTTTTGATAGGATCGAGTAAAGAAGTAAAAAGATGAAGGAAAAAAAAAATGTCTTCGCCTATCATGGAATCAGCTTTTCTTTGGCAGGAATACAAATATATGTATCTGGCTGGATATGCGTTTGGGGGTAGACTGCTGGAAGGAAAACCAGATGATAGATGGCAACAAGAAATATTGGAACAATGACCTGAGCCAGTCTATCTGACAGCACCATCTATCTCTCCTGTTGTGGACTGACTGATCCAATTGTGCCCTCAAGAGACCATTGAGTGACAGGTCAGTCTCTCAAGCACATCAATAGGAGGCAGAGAAAAATCAATCAGACCAAGAGGAATTGATAAAGATAAGTAACACACATTATATATATATATATATATATATAAAAGCAGCAAGTTTGAAGTTACACAATAAAAGTGAAGTAAAAGGAGAAAAGTGAGAGAAAAACAAAATGAGCGCGCATACATACACACACATATATATATATATATATATATGAAAATACATTTACAATGGCAGAAATGTTTCAATGAATAATAATTCTCTACATTTGTGTCACTTTTTAATTTTTTGCAGGTTGGGTGGTGTTCTTCACCATTCTTATGTTCTTTTTCTCTCTCTCTCTCTCTCTTCCCACCACCGCACCTATCCACCCACCATACTGTGGACACAGTGGTCTAAGAATGAAATATGACAGGACGAATCTAATAGCTCTCCATTGAAAGCCAAAGAAAAAGTGACAAGATGAAGAAAACTTAAAAATAATAATAATAATAATAATGAAAGGAAAAATATGAATAAAAGTGGGAAACAGAAGCGGGTGGGGTGGATGGCCAGTGAGTGGAGAGGATGTTGAAGGTAAAATGCAACAAACATATAAAATAAACAGCAGGAATCCAATAGCCCCCACCCCCACCATGCACTTCCTCCACCTCCCTCTCTGGAGCAGCACAACTCAAGAAAGTGACGTGCAGTATTCATTGCCCATCTGCAAGTGATGGGCAAATACATCATTGCTTTAATTCCAAAGATTAATTTACGATTACTGGTTGTTTTATGCCTTTGTGGGTGGGGTGGTGAGAGGGGGAGGGAGGCGGTTAGCTTATATACTGCCAATAAATAGGAAAACCTGAGAAATGAAAGAAAAACAACTCCAGAGAGACAAAAATGATTGAGATACAATAAAAAAGAAATGTCAACGAAAAAAGTAGAGTTTTAAAACACAATTAATATGGCAAACACAATCATTTATTTTATTTTATTCTCATATTCCTGTAGGAGAAAAACAAGGAAATAAAAGGTGATAATGATGTTAGGAAGAAACTATAATTGTGGAAGTAAGAAGAAGAGTAAATAAAAATTAATTTTGTATTTTATTAATTAAGCTAGCAAGGTGGAAAGAACATTGGGACAGACAGAAAGAGAGAGTGGCAACGAGGGGGGGAGAGAAAGAGTGGCAACGAGAGAGAGAGAGAGTGGCAACGAGGGAGAGAGTGGCAACGAGGGAGAGAGTGGCAACGAGAGAGAGAGTGGCAACAAGAGAGAGAGTGGCAACGAGGGAGAAAGAGTAAGATGTCATGGAAAGAGAAAGTAAACGATTGAGGAAATACAAGAAAGATTCACAAGGAGAGAAAACAAAAGAATTAAAAAAAAGAAAAATGCAAGCAAAAAGAGAGAAAGTAGTAAAGAGCAACAAAGTTACAGAAAGAAAGAAAAAAAGGAAAGTAAAAGCATAGAAGAATGGTTGGGTGGATGAAGTCAGGTAGAATCATTTTGAAGCGACAGACAATGATGAACTAAAAGGAACATTAACTCTTTGCACGCTAACAAGCTCATTACTTGCTCATTAAACACAATAATTAAGTAAACGTCCACAGATACTAACACAATCATATGAAAAAAATTTTTTTTTTTTTTTTCTTGCATGTTACTTTTGAAAAATGTGTCACAATTGGAGAAGAATTTGATCAAATGTTATTAGCTAAAATTTTCTTTTCTCACTTCCCACATTTTTTCTTTTTTTTTTTTTTTTTTTTTTTTTAGAAAAAAATGTTTAATTAAAAATAGAAAAATGAAAAAAAATAAACATTTTTAATTAGGGGAAGATGAAAAAGAAACAAGAATGAATGTGAGAGATAGAGATAGATAGAGATAGAGTTTCCATTATCAGACAGGTTGAAGATCTGAGAATCCAATTTGAAAATCTCTGACAAGCTTAATTTCCTTTTATCTTAAGGCATAAAGAATCCAAATCATAATTACACTAATTCTACTCATTAGATTTTTTTTTTTCTCCTAGCTGCACTGTAAAATGACAATGAAAGAATTTGCCAATTAAACAAGCCATACGACTTTTAATCGTCAGTGGTTGGCACATTTTCAAATCACATGGAAAACAAAGTGGTTCTTTGTTTTTTTTTTTTTTGTTTTTTTTGCGGCACATGAAAAATAGAGCAACATATTTAAGCATTTAGAAATGAAACAAATAAAACTGGATGAGATTTTTTTTTTGTGTGGGTAGGGTAGACAAATATTGAAACCTGGGAAACTGTCAGGATTATTTATACCTTCTGGAAAATGCGCACGCACACGCACACACACACAAAAAAAAAAACTTAAAATTCCTTTTAAGATGAACTCATCAACAGATCCTAAGGAATTCAAGATGGATGCCATTTGCAATAACGATCATGTTCATAAATATAAGTTTTTTTTTCTAAATTAACATGTGCCTGTGTACAAGATTCCGCCTTATATGAAATGTGAATAGATAGGTTTCATTTATCAATCATCCGGTTCACACTCCTTTTCCTGTCTTTTCAACAGGAGTAAAGGTTTATCCCTTGTTTTATGTTTAGGACTGGGTTTCTGGTTACTTCTAATGTCATTTTCATCCCCCCCACCCCCGTAGCACATTGCGTCTTAGTGACATTATTGCCTCACTTGAAGTGAAGTGATTTAAAAAGAAAAATTGTTTCACATTGAAAACTTCAGACAAGATTTTTCAAAATTGGAAGTAAAAGAAAGAATTTATCATACAAGTTATCTTAAAAATGTCGGCACTTTTACTCTCACACCTGATTGAATTCTTTTTTTTTTTTTTTTTGCTTTTTCAGATGCTAACAGTTAAAAGTTTAAAATCAGATGAATCTTTAAAAAAAAAAAAAAAAATGAATATTCAACCTCAAGTGCTGCTGGAAATACAATAAATATGGTATGAGAAAGGAGTTTCAAACCAATACGGCATTGCACCAGAGACAAGTTGGAAGTAGAAAAGAACTAATGAATACTCCACTCCACACTGTTCATCAGACCTCATGCCAAACCAAAAGAATTTTTTCTTCTTATAGTGGCACCGAAAAGATGAAGTTTCTTACAGATAAGCCGGCAACAATCGCTGAGATAAAAGCAGCAATTGAAAGAGAGAATGTGCCCAAATCTCAAATGAACTGCTAAATACTGCTTCCAACTCTGAAACTGTGTTGCCATCAATGTCTGAGAGAGAACAGCTATTAGTCTGAAAATGGGCGATAGCTCAAAATAATTACACATCTGTTCTCTTTATTTTCAATTGTAAGTCTTTGATGGACTTTAATTGACATTGTATTTATAAAAATTCAAAGTGTGTAGACATTATTGGAGACAGCCTGTTATCACCGTTTCACCCAGAGATGTTCAGACAGCAACATTAAAAATAAATTAAAAAAAAAAAGAAAAAGAAGACTAAAAAAGACTGAAGCAAATTTCCATCTTCATATTCACTTCCTTTCAAAGCAACATTATAAATAATAAAGAAATCTTCAAAATGAAACTGTATAAGCAATTATCAATGTGGAATGTGACTGGATATTTACATTTCATTTTGCCATTTTGAAATGATAAGTAGAGAGAGAGAGAGAGAGAGCTAATATGTAGATCTGCAACAGTGAGGTGCCAATAAGAAAAGCTGATAATAAAGTTGGCTGACAAGAGTTGAAAGAATGCTTCTGCAATGTCAACAGGAAAGCATATTAGGATGGAGTTATTTGTCTACATTTGTCTTAGAAATCATTCTTTCCAGATGTGTGAATGCAATAATAAATGTGTTCATGTAAAGAATAGGAAGGAAAATGTAAGTTGTATAGAGACACTGTTCAGGTTTTTAGGATGGGATCACTGGTCAGGCATTTGGTACAACCAATCCACCACAGATCAAGATAGAGTTGGGAGACAATACACAAAGAATACATCTTAGATATTGGGGCATATCAAAGATAGAAGGTGGATTCATTTTGGTTGTCTAACCTGCTGAATGGAATCTGAAAGGCCAAAACTGATAGCACTTTCATACAAAAAAAGACATCTTCTCAGAATTTGGAAACAATACAAGAGACAATGAAAGAAAAAAAAGAAAGGATTTGAAACATTTCCATCCAATTCTGATCTTTTTATTGTTTTTGTTTTTTTCTTTTAGCCAGAGACAAACAGTTTAAGTTACAAAGCAAAAATTCCTTACTGAAAGTGAAGACAGATAAAAGCTGTTCTTTATTATGATAGATTTGCACATAACTCTGAAATGAGCTGAAAGGTCACAAAGATTTCTTTTCTAAACGAAAAGAACAGACACTAACAGGTAATGCTACAAATAACCCTTAAGTTCTTCTTTATGACAATGTACATTTATCTTGCATTCTCCACCTGCTAATTATGAAAATATAGGTATACAAATATACAATGCATCTAAAAAGGAAATAAGAAAATACTTCAAAGAAATAACAAAACCAAAGAAGGCAGATAAATTCCACACGTTTTATTGACTTTCTTTTTAAACTGATTGTCCTTTTTAAGGGCTGGCTGTCTTCGTAATCTGTGATATCACAAGTAGGATTTATTAAGCAACCTAATGAAAATATTCATTCACTCTACATAAGAATCAGCATAGCAAGTTCTAGCAGTAAGCAAAAGATTCAACACTTGTAGTTCAGTGCCAACTGCATGTATAGTTGGCTTTTAGCACTGCTGACTCACTTTATAATTGCATCACCACTTCTCTGTTTAGCACTGGCCATTTTTTTTTTTTTAATAATAAACTAAATAAAGTAAAAAAGATTTACAATTGCTGATACAGCACTATCTGTCTATATTTCCAAGATGAGGTATTATGTACACTATTTACATTATTCGGACTATTGTCCTCATCTTTGTTGCCATATTTATTACAACGTTTCGGCCTTTCAGTATCTGTTTATATTTCTGAGATGAAGTATTATGTACACTATTAACATTATTTGGACTATTGTCCTCATCTTTGCCACCATATTTATTACAATGTTTTGGCCATTGTATGCTCTGGCCTTTTTCAAGGACACATGGCACAGTGGATAAAGGTGTTGGCTAGATTCAGTGACAAGATCCAAAGTGTGTGAGTTCAATACCTGGTTAAGGCGATAGAGAACTAAAGAGGGGAATTAACAGGAGATAACTGACATCCATTAGACATGGAACGTGGGGCTAGAACAGTCTACCCCAGTGAGCGAAATAAAGGGTTCAGTTTGACATTCCAACCACCTGAAGAAGGCTGGAGCATACAATGGCCGAAACGCTGTAATAAATATGGTAACAAAGATGAGGACAATAGTTCGAATAATGTAAATAGTGCTGATACTGCACATTGGGAATAGTCTATGGTCAGGAATTTAAGCAAGCATTACTGACAGGATTGTGCTATTTTATATGTTAGGATTCAGTATTGAGGTACTAAGAGAAAATATCACAAATTGATTTGAGCTTAGAATTCATATTCTGTCAGAAAGTAATTGCTCAAGTCAAAAAAGAGTAAAAGTCATGTGTAGTCATCAATCAAGATTGTTCTTGTGATAAGGCAGCTACGATTAAAATAATGTGTTACTAAAATATTCCAGATGTCTGTAACACATTTTTTGAAGAATAATCTACCTTATTTCTTAACGAGACTGACAGGCTAATCATAATGAATTTCTTTGTCTTTGATATTATTCAAAATATTTTCTATAAAGTATGAAACACAATAAATAAGAAGTGGGGAGAGGGGGGGTGTCAAAAGCTCCTGTTGTAAATTACAAACCAACATGAAACATTTAATCATCTTGTGAAAAGATGATGATAAGCAGGTTTGATGAAAAGGTTTTTGTCCTGTATGATTGCCAAATATTTCGCAGCCTTCACGCAGACAACTTGAAACAATGAGTGGGAGAAAAAAGTATTGACAGTTTTGAGAATGGGAGTGGGAGGTGAAGATGGCGATGAGGGGTGGGGGGAATGATCATATAGATTATGATAGCAAGAGAAGAGGCATTTAAGTACAAGAAGCCTATTTGGCCCAGACAGGTCGAGTTGAGCCAACCCCAACAGGAGAAAAATAATTTTAAACAGAGATTTATGTCCCTTATTCGCAGTTACTTATGTGTGTGAGATAAACTGATTTCTTTATGAACCATTCTGAAATCACTTCAGACCTTGTCGGCTCAATCAGACCCAGTCTCTCTCTCACTCACTCACACACATGTGCACAACCACTCCAATCAGGTGAGGAAAAGGGAGTGGAGAATACAGCAAGGGAGGGAGGAAGTTTTTCCCCCTCTCTGACAAATGACAAGTGACAGCCACACCCTGGGAGAGCAATAGCGCTTGGCATCCATAAGGATTTTTGAAGGGGATCAACGGACAAATAGCGGATTTATTACGTCAATACAAGTGGATTATGTCAGTGGTCATTTATCAGACGAGCCGGTGAGGCATGCTCACCAGCCTAGATACAACTTGCATGATTCATTGCTTGCATACAATGTGCAAAGGCCCTCACCTGCACTTGTGTATACAGATAGAAAAATGCAAGGTACAAGCTTGACTTCCTCGTTGTCTCACTCTGTCCCAACAGAGATAACATATGATGTTGATCTGTCTCAAAAGCCAATTCTTACAATTCATGCAAGTAAAGAAAAAAAAAAAAGAAAAGGAAATTTGTCAACTTACCAGATACAGATCATCACAGAAAATAAATAAATAAATAAATAAAAAAAAAAAGAGAAAAGAGAGGAGGGAGCTTTTTTGTTTTGTTTATGTAAATATACGACTATACAGGATAGAGCAAAAGACAAGATGAATTCCAAATATGACCAAGGTTATTTTGAATAAACAAAGTGGATCTCTTGGAGTGACACATGAAAATCTGGAGAGTACTTAAGTGTCATACAAAGAATGAACAGTCAGAAAATCAACATCAATTAACCAAAAGTGACTAGATGCTGTGAAAATGACATAAAAAGAACATGGAAATTAAACTCCCCTTTTTTTTTTTTTTTTTTTTTTTTTTTTTTTTGGTTGACATACCTGAAGGAGCAATTATTATTGACAGAATTAGCAAATATGCGGAAACAAATGTAACTGAAATGGTAGAGCCCCCTCTACACACAAGCTAAAAAAAGAAAAAAGCCCCCCCCCCCAAAAAAAACTTCCAATTTGATAAACTAAAATAACCTAAAATCACTTCTGACTAAGTTCAATATCTTTAATATGTAACTATGTAACTTAACTAATCATACTAATCTCAAGTTAGTACTCAATAGACATCCCCACCACCAAGGCAATTAAGATCCCCCCACCCCCATCCATGACCTTTTCTTTTTATTCCATCCTTTCCGCTTATTAATATTCTCATAGAGTTCCTCCCTGGACAATTCTATAAAGTGTCTGTCGAAATATTTTCTCAGACATTGTGTGTCAAAATCAAAATGACTTGTATTGCAATCTCAACATGTAAACATAGCTTTTTTGTTATTCTTAATGAGCTGACATTGCACTGCCAGCAAATATTGATCAAAATGTAAACACTTTTTACTCAATCAGTTTCCTGTATAAATAATTTCATAATAATAATTTCAAACTTCCCCTTGATTATTATATTTTAGCATTTCTCCCAATTTCGCCTGAGTAAGTTACTTTCTCTTTTAATTAAAACAACATATTTTTTAATTCAAAATTATGATCAGACTATTTACCGTAATGAGTCTGATAATAATTTTGTTTTTAAAAATGCTACTTTAATCAAAAGAGAAATTAACTTTCTGAGGTTAATGCGGATAGAATGTGCTTTGACTGCTAGATCATCCATAATATATTTGCATCCAAGTTCTTATAACATTTAATTCTTTAGTCTATAACAGAGATTCTCAACCAGGAGGTAATTCACACTTGGGGAGGAATTCCAGGGTTTCAGGTGGGTTTACTTTTACTTGCTTTTTATTTATAGAATTTGAAGCCCATCATAAGTGTAAAAAAAACTCCTCCATAAAAAATAACCCATGTAAATGTCTACGTGCCAATATGGAAAAGAATGGAGATTTGCAATCATATATGCATATTATTTGGAATGCACCTTTTCAGTTGGAAAATCTTGGAAAGTGGTGTGTGTGTGGGGAGGGGATGACATTCTGACTTATGATGAAAAGGATGTATTGGGCAAAAAAGGTTATGAATGAATCAGTCTAAACCATTTCAATTGTGTCTTCTTCCATAATTCTGCAAGTTTTACTGGTTAAGTGAGGATCTGAGCAATTTCTATTAAACTTTTTTTCTTTTTACTTCAATATACTATTTTGTACTGAAACCTTATTTCCAGTCATAAAATAATTTACACAAACCCAGGCATCATTTTATCCAAGAAAAGTAACAGTGTGAGCAGCAAGTCACTTGTTATGTGCAGCATCTCTTTCTCAAATGGTATGTCAGCTACTTTGTCTGATTTAGTTACCAAATAGGCCGAGGAATATAGACTAGTGAAGAACCATTCCTTGTCTGACAGATCTGAGTTCATGCCTTTTGCAAGTGAGCCATTTGGCATTAATGATCTTTGAGTTATCAAAGCTTATCAACAGAATAGCCTCCAAGGCACCATATGAAAATGTGTCAGAAATGTTCAAATACAATCATTCATCACAACTGCAGGGGTGCTTTACAATTAACAGATTAAGATAAAGAAATTATTTCCAATTAAAGTTAAAAAAAAAAAAAAAAAAAAAAAAAAAAAAAAAAAAAAAAAAATGAATGAATGAAAACATAGCAAACAAGTATTTCTTTTTGTCACCTCCGACAAAGTTCTACACAAAAAGAAAGAATTCAATTTGCTTGAAGTGTCAACAGCTGCTCCAGGAGAGTGGCTTTAACAGAAATTATTTATAAAGTAAATAAAACATATGTCAGTAAAATGTCTTTCCTCCTCAATTCAACCTTTTCTAGTTTCTATGAGAATTTGGCAGATAAAGGAAACTATATTTTCAACAAAGTTATTCAAAGGAATTTTGAAAAAATAAAAAGAAAAAAACAAACAACTTATTCAGGAATAAAGAAAATTCACACATAAGCAAAGAGTAAGTAGTTGCATTAGACAACTTAAAAAAATAAATAAATGGATATTGTTTGGACTTTATTTAATCTGAATTCAAAAGGTGAGATCAAAGACGAATAACTGGATGGGAATATTTAGTTTGTATGACCTTGTAGTTTTTTTTTCTTTGATAAATCTCATCTAAAAATATGTTCCAAACAAAGTTTTCCTTTTTTTTTTTGTTTCTTTTTTTTTTCTGCCAACACCAGTGCAAAAATGTATCTCTTGCGATTAGAGTAAACAACACAAAAACTGGATAAGAATCCAAGTTGGTTTTGTGTTCAGATGCAAAATGTCAATTTCTAACCAACAACTGGTAAAACAGCTGTTAGCACTCTGAAGATTAGCAAGAGTTGACAGGCACCAAAACAACATTTCTAGAGGCAAACACAAACTGTTTACCCTTTTGGTGACATATTGCAGAGGTTCAACACATTGGCTTTCTTTTTTTTTGAAGACAGCTACTAAGTAATTGTTCACATAAATGTCAAAACATTTTCTTTACCAACCGAGTCCACGCATACATACTCTCTAAGAGGATGGGTGGAGAAAACATGTGAAAATCCCAAATAAATATTTGCCAAAGTATTTAGATGTTTATATTTTTAAGTGGAAACATATCAAGAGACAAAAGGTAAACACCGAGAAAAACCTCATGGCTAATCTAACAGTAAATATTGTGATAAATTAGAGTGCAAGACTGGAAGTTGCAAGAGCAAAGGTTTCAATCACTGAGAGGATTATTTTTTTCTCTTTTCACCAAACAAAACCGCTAAGGAATTAGTAACAGTAGATATTTACAAGATTTAGTTTAGTACAATGGTATATAAAAGACAGGTTGGGGCACTCTGTGATGATTAAACTCACTAGTCTGGCAATAGTAGCTAACTTGTTTGCCTGTTATTTTTTAAAATACTGAGATGTTTTCATGATCATATCTTTTATTATTTGAGATATTGTTCAAATATTTTAGTCAGAGATCAGCTTGAGGGATATATAGCATATCTAGCTCTTAAATTTCTTTTTTTTGTTTTAAATCTATACGACTACTGCTATGTACAGTGTGAAGACCAACAGGTGAAGGTTATGGCAATAAGATCCAACATACTCTTAAGGGAAACTAAAGAATGTATCAACTGAAACAATATATTAAAAACAAGGATGAAGATAACCAAATAAATCTCAAGATATAGTTTCAGTGTCAGTCTGACTGAATCCTCATTGATTTTTTATTATTTATTTTTTTTAAAAAAAAGAAGCATTTCATAACAACAACTTTTCTTTAAAAAGTAGCATAGTTGAGTAATGTTAGAAGTCTATGCTAGTGAAATGGTAAAATCCTGGTCACTAATCAAATTCCCTAAACATTTGGCTATCACCGTGTATGTGTCAGTGTTTACTGTAATCCTGTGTGCATAAGATGCAGGTTTTTTTTTTGTTTTTTTTTCATCCAAAATTGTGTCTTCTGTGTTCAAGATATGATGCATCTTGAACAAGCACCGAAGACGACATCCAAAACGAGGAATCCATATGAGAGTTAAACAGAGGTACCACAAGATGACGATGATGATCTCACAGATCTGTACCCCAACCCGATAGAGAAAGAATTTGATCAGTTTTATATGTCTGATGAAGAAGATTAGTTTGAAAGGTTCAACAAAGACAAACTTCACTTCTCAGATTTCGGATGCTCATGAGCACAGAAAAATGAGCTGGATTCCCTCACAAATAAACCTTTTTATAAAACAAATAATTTTTAAAGATTGGCACAAAAAGAAAGAAAGATAAGAAAAAAAAAAGATATGAAAAAAAAAAAGATATGAAAAAAAAAAGAAAAGAAAAAAAAAGAAAAAAAAAAAGAAAAGAAAAAAAAAAAAGAAAAGAAAAAAATTAAAACCAAACAAACATTTATTTAATTTTGATTTACTTTTTGAAAGAATATAAGGTGATTTAATCATCTTGTAGGCTGAAAGTCATTATCACATTTTCATAATACGTATGAATCACAAAAGTAAACAAATTGTCCAGAGGTTTTTCTCTTTCTTTTTCACAAATTTTGGGCATTTTCTTTGCTCTAAAATAAGTTGTTTTTTTTTTCCTGGAATTTATCTCGTTTTAAAACTGTTTTCATACATACCCTAGGAATCTATACACAAAGGATTATGGTGTGTGCGTATATATATCACACACAGATAATGGCTCTAATATACAATGTAGATGAGTAAAAGAAAAGAAAATCAAGTATTTTGATGTGAGAAGGAATCCTGTTGAATTGAAATGGGGTGCAAATAAATAAAAGAATACAAAAATATCTTATACACAAAAAAAAAAAAAAAATTTAAAAAAAGAAGAAAAAAAAAAAGCAAACCATTTTGAAGGTAAAAGAAAAAAAATGATGACAACAGCTAAAATAATTCATGGAATAATGAAAATGTTCAGCTTCAAACTTTCCAAAATAAAGAGGCCATCTAGAGGTTACCCATTTTTCTATAATGTAATTACAAGAATAGTTTATAGGGGAAATCATGGATAGCCATGATCGTTCCTGTCTCAGATGGACATGCGACATAAAAGAACAAGACCAGTTGATGTGCCGTTTCTGCATACACTCCGCTAGAAGAATTGTCTAAAACAAATGCAGCATTTTTAGATGAAGCTTATTCAAAAAGAGCTATGAATGAGATTTGCCGATCTGTTGAAACAGAAATTGTCTGTTAATGGAAGCAAATAGTAGTTAGTCATTGACAGACAAGAGAGGAACCAAAACAATCCAACAACCTTTTAGTATTTTCTTCCTTTACTTATATAAATAAAATGAAACCCAAGCACAAGAAATCAAAAAGAAATTGCATCTCTGTCCATTCTTCTGACAACAAGGACCTGAATATTTCAAATACATGGGCAGAAAAGTTTATCAAATATTCTGCAATATATCGAGGATGGATTTAAAACTTAAAAAGGAAATTCAGTAGAGCAGAGTGACAGGGAGAGTACAAAGACAAACATCGTTTTTTTTTGTTTTTTTTTTTTACTAATATTCACTCAATATAAGGCCCAAGAGCCACTTAAGGCAGTGGGTTACTGTGTTAGTATAGCAAAGGATGAGCGTTAGGAGCATAGGGTTGAAGCAGACTTTTAGAAGTAACTGGAAACCCAATCCTAAACAGGAAACAAAGGACAAACCTCTACTCCTGTTTAAAAGGATCAAGGAGGAGTGTGAACTGGATGACACGTGACCCTATCTAGTAAGATACAAAGGATAGAAAGTTGGGGAGAGCCATGACCACTCACGTCCTGAAGGGACACGCACGGTACATAAAATAAGAATTTAGAAGAAAAAACGGTTTTTTGGCTCTGTTTGTCAAAACGAAAAAAGAAAAAGAAAAAATGGCAAGGAAATAGAGGGGGGGGAGAGTTTAACAGACAAATGAAAACGTTTACAAGTGCAAAAGATTAAACCAGCAAGAAGAAAAGGACAAATATTGAATTAAAAAAACACTTAATGTAATTGAAGTAATTTTTATTTTATCGTTTTACTCAGCACCTTTTTCCACCCGCCTCCCCTCCCCTTTCCTTTCTTTCTTTTCCCCCCCTTGAAAGAGAAAAGGAGACTTGAGCGACAATGAAGTGGATACATATGTGAACAGCAAAGTGGACATTTTTGTACAAGTCGACTGAAGAAGGCCAAACAGACTGACTGTATTATTCCCTGTCTCTCCTCTTTTTTTTTTATATTTTTGGTGGCGAAGATGGTGGGGAGGGTCTCGCATTGTGCAAAAATACTATTCGTTATTCCTGAAAACTTGAAAGACACACAAGTGGAAGCATCTGCTGACACACACGTGTGTATGCATTGGTAGAAAAAAAAAGAATACAATAGATACAGACATGACATAGAGAGTGATGAAAAGTTCCCAAAATCTCACCAAATAAAACTTTTGAAAGGATATATATATATATATATATATATATATATATATAGATAGATAGATAGATAGATATTTGGTTGGATTGATGTGAATTTGTGACCCTGGGTTTCAGCTTTTGCGATCATCAGACAAACTTATTAATTTTTTAAAAATTTTGGGTTTATGTAGATTGCGTGTATTGGTGTTATTATGGGAGTGGAGGGAATCGGCATGCTAACACAAACATAGATGCATGTCCGTACATCAGATGAGGTATGCAGACACACTTGCTCGTCTGTTGGACTCATACATATATAAACATATATACACACACATACATATATATATATATATATATATATATATGCGCATATGTAAGGATATCAACTAAAAACATGCAAATCTATGTCAGTGTTGTATTGTGTTTTCAAGATAACAGAGGGAAATATTTAAGGAAGACAAACTCGTAGGTAACTAATGAACTTAAATGGCTTATTACACGAAGGTACAATTAGCAATTGACCTAATGCTAACTCTCCTTAATTACATAAATGGACCATTCCATTCATTTATGTCCTATATGACAGTTAAATCCAAAGTAGAAACACCGACAGATACAAACAGACAGCATGGCTCTCAATACGGATGACCCCCTGAAGACCATCGCAGACAAAGTGAACTTGGTACATATCACTGTCGGGTTAGTGCAAAGCTACATCTGTCATTCTTCACATGTCACCTGGCCACTTTCGTGACCTGGCGACAAGTGACGTGAGTACAGCAAGAGACTTTTTTTTTTAATTTCCTGGACAAAATTCTGAGTTGTCTTGTTAATGCTTTCAATGCGCCTCAAACAGATATGAAGACGATAAAACTTGGTGCATATCATGTAAAACTGTTAGGTAATCTTGTATTTATGACTCACTAAATGTGTGTGTGTGTGTGTGTGTGTATATGATTAGAGAGATTGAAATATATCTATAATATACCTCTTACTCTGCCATTGTAATGCTTTTTTTTTTCTTCTTCCTGTTTATAAATACAAATGACTGATAAGAAATTTAATATTTACGACAGTCAATAGTTGTACTAGCTTGAAGTAGCAAGTCATTATGACTGAGGGTTTGAGTGTACTGGCCTTGTTCAATTGTTGTCACACCAAATTATACACTCCCACCCTCAAAAAACTCCACTCAGCATAGCTTCAGTCAAAACCATAGGTTGGCTTTTTGTGGGTGTTGAGCAAACATTTGCAACAGAGAGATTAGCTAGGCACTCAAATGATCAATAAAGTGAATGATGGCATAGGTAAGGGTACCTGGCTGTAAAAATAATTTTCTCTGGAAAAAAAAAAAAAAAAAAAAAAAAAAAAACCCAAAAGTTGGTAGGGATGGTTGGTTGAGAAATCATTCATGACAATATTACAATCCCAAATATTTTTTTGATCCCCAATGCATGAAAACTGTTTTTTGGTTAATTTTGTTTTTATTTTAAACAAACAATGCCAAACATGAAGGACAAATGTTTACAAATTGTTATTAGTATTATTTAATTTTTTTTTTCAAAATAGGTCATTAATAGCTAACAGATAATTTTCACACACACACAATATGTGTGTATGTGTATGGTGTTTGCTCCTGCTTTGGGTTCAAACTGGGGGGTGGTAGAATGCGTCAAGAACTAATGAGAACATTGAACGAATTGAATGAAGCCAATTCAATGTTCATGTGATAGCATGGAAGTAAGTCATTTTAAAAGGCTCAGTAAGAGAAGTAATGGTTCATTTCTTGTCAAGAACTACTTGGTAAGTTGAGCAGCCAGGCAACTGGCTATTACATCCAGAACGTTTTATTGAGCAGAGCTAAGTAGAAAATGTTCTAAGGTTACGTTTAATATCCTGAGAGACAAGTCTGCAAAACTATTTCAAGTACTTTTGTCAATAGAGCAACATTTGGTGGTTTGTATTTCAAAGAAATTGCACTCACTGATTAAGTCTACAATCCAGAAGGGTAAGAAGGACGGTGAGGCCAAACAAGAGTTGCAAAGTATCTTGATTTGTTTATCATGGGTTTTGATGGTGGGGAGGAGGGATTTTTTTATTGAATCGCACGGAGAGGCTTATGCGTCAGCTTATAGAAAGTCTACACTTGGCTAGGGATCGCAGATAAAATATGTTTCTATGCATGTAGAGGTGAGTATGTGGCAGATAAGTATACATAGATATATAAACAAGGTATAAAACGTTTCCTTTTCTCGTATGAAATCCTATGTGCCCCACCACCCACCTCCTCAGGTGAGAATCAGGTCGAGAATGTGATAGTTGGGTTGTACTTTGTGAATAAAGTCACATACACGATACTGTGAAAGTAAAGAGGTTTTGGAAATTTGTCTTCTATCCACTTCTCTTTCAACATTCCTACAGACCAAAACAAAAACAAAAGGCAGCGGCGGCGGCAACAACAAGAAAGAGAACCTTCGTCAAGAACATCAACCGTCAAATTGTTACTATTGTTTCCCAGAACACGATCACAAAACGTAGGAAAGACAACGACAGACAAGCAAACAGACAAAAATAAAAAAAGAAAAGAAAAAAGAAAAACAAAAAGAAACCACACAGCAAACGTGATTCAAAAATATCTTATTTTATACCTCCTCCTCCTTTTTTTTTTTTTTTTTTTTATTTTTTTTTGACAAACTATTTTCCTTTACTTTAAGCGGCACATTCATTCATCATAATAATACAATCGTGTTCTCCCTGAGGTTATTTCACAGTTAATTGTTCAACAGGAACGAATGAAGTGCTATTGGGTGGGGGGAGGAGGAGAAGGGTGATAGGAGGGGTTGATTACATGGAGGAAAGAGGCTCAATGACAATAATAATAATGAGGGTGTCATTAATTAATTTTTAGAATCAAAGAATGAAAACAACAAACACTTGTGGTGCACTCCCCACCCCCCCACTTTTCTTGTTACCTCGTTTTTGTATTTTTTTTTCTCTTTCTTTCTTCCCCGGTAGAACAAGAAGCTAACACTTTTCAGGAAGCAGTAACTACCACTCAATTCGATAAAAAGGCGGAAATTTAATGATGCTTTGTAAACTATTCAACAATCAACTATCTTATTGAACCCCTTTAACAAATGAATAAGAAAACATGGCCTCGAATATGGCCGAGTTAGCAGAGTTCAATCATAGACAGAAGATAAATCAGAGAAGTGGCTTGGAAAAGATGAGAAAGGACATTCTTTTTACCATACCTCATAGTGCAAGTGCAAATTATTCAATAAGTCTGCAGTCTTTGGAAAAGAGAGCAAATGACGTAGGGTGAAGGGATATGGATTCATGCCTTTCACAAGGTCATCTGTGTGAAAGTGAGCACAACAAACTAGGCAAGAATTTGAACATGGCTCATCAATTCCACTGTGTGTGTATCTGTTGCACTAACCAAACATTCCATTTACTACAAGCATTGATAGAATTGTGCATTAACCCCCACCTCAAACCCCAACTCCCACCCACACGCAAGATAGAGCACTAATCAAAGACTTGTTGAGCAAGATTGCAGAAAAGACCCAATCCGATAAACTCAAAAACAAAATGGCCACAGATGAATTAATAGAAACACGATAGAGACAAATGACAATTTTTTTCCCTTTTTTTTCGTCTATGTATTTTTAAAGGAAATTTGTTATATCAAATTTATTGAGATCAATAGTGAGTTTTTTTGTCAAAAAAAGTCTAACATCCCAAACAACAACATTTTTACCTTTGTGTTATCATCATAAGTTTGATCAGAAAGCAAATATCAAAGAATTATGTTAAATAGAATAAACGCCCCTCATATGTTTCACATACAAACAGTGAGTCATTGAGAACTCAAGTATTCAACAGTAAAATATTGCAACATTTATCATATTTATTATGTGAAAGAATAAAAACAGAAAAGATTTACATCAAGGCTTCGTTCAATAGATAAGTACAGAGGCAAGCAAAGCAACTAAATTTATGCGTGAATTGGAATGAAATATAATGGTGTTTATATATATATATATATATATATATATATATGTGTGTGTGTGTGTCTAAAATGAAAAAAAAAAACAAAAAAAAACAGATTTTCAAAAAGAAACTTATCATTGACTGGAATGAAAATAAAGTAGCAGTTATTACTGATAAATACCTTTATGCACATATACAGGTTTACGTGTGTGTACAATAGTTAATTATCTTGGTAGTCCTTTCTCTATGTGCATACATATTATCCATTTCAACATACCTTTGGCAAACACATATAGCATCTATCTAAAAATGCTCTAGCAAATTAAGTATTAAAGAAAGAAAAAAAAGAAAGAAAAAAAGAAAGAGTATCATGACCTTGGATATTTTACCATGGTTCCCTTCAAAGTTCTAACCTTTGAGATCTTACACACTGATCACACACACTGATTTTCCAAAAGAGTAGAATTCACTTTCGAAATTGCCATCAGCAAACTTGTCACGTTCTCCTTAAACTCACCCACAACATTTCAAGAATGTACACTATTGGGGTGTGGGGTAGGGTGCTGCTGCTGCTGCTGCTGCTGCTGGCAGACAGAGGGTATTGCGAATTTCTGCCAAGAACCTATAGGTTCCATCATTATGAATGCGACAGTTACATTATAAAAGCTCACTGTCAACTGAGCAACCCTATGGGAGAGTGTTCACACATGCTCAGTAAAGTCCCCGTTTCATTGATGACCTGGTTACATCGACCACACAATCTAGCGTTTCTCTGGGAAGATCTTGTATATGCATCTAATGATCTAATGTATGAACATGCATATGGATAGCAATGTAATACAATGCATAAAATTAACAAAGACAACTTACAATTGATGGACTGATTCTACTTGGCTTCTGTTGGCTCAAAGCAATGTTGATTGTTATATACTCCTATCTTCTCCAAAGAAAAACCAATAATCCATCAAGTTCAGTTTTGAATAAATTTATGCCAAGGGCAACTGATCAATAAACGATCAAAAGTGAATAATAAAAACAACAATAAAAGGTTAAAAGTGGCAAAAATGTTCGCCTGTGTGCACGCACACACAACACACAAACATGCGCAGAGAAGAGCTAACAAGAACAATATGCAGCAGGGAGAAGAAAATGGCTATAATTAGGACTATTAATAACAATGCCAAAAAAGAAGAGCTTACAATAATCAAGTGGCCATCAATCAGTTTATTGGAAAGCTGAGTTTTCTGTTCGCTGATGGATCATTTTCAACAAGGCTGTAATTCTTCCAGAGGAAAAACTATTCCAGTTCTTGTGATTCATTTATTCAGGCTTAAAATTAATTAGAGGTTCAATTAAGAAGAAATTAAGGCACTGCAGAAAGTGAAAGGAAAACAAGATGAAGGCTGAGAGGAAAAATGAATGAATGTCATTAGATTTAAATTGATATTTCTTTGAAATGAGGTGCACTCAATTTCTCATCACTTGGTTTGGCGGGGTGGGCCGAGGTTATGTTGGAATTGAAGAACGAAAGAGTTGCTCACATTTTGTATGACAAGCGAAACAGATTTGCACCACTACTGGCCGGTGGGGGGGCGGGGGTAGAAAGTTAAGGAAGGAGAAAGGGTGAGGAGAGAGTTGGAGTGAAACAGAGAGGAAGAAGAGGACAGATGGTTACAAACAGAGAGAGAAGAGAACACAAGAGGTCAGTAGGGAGAGAGAGTGAGAGAGAGAGAGACAAGGGAGAGAAAGGAAAACATAGGAAGGGGAAACAAGAGATGGGAGGAAGACTAAGAGAAAAAGAAACAAGGGGAAGAAGAAGAAGAGAAGGCAAAATGAGACAAAGAGTAAGAGAAAGGGAAAATAAGAAATGAGAGGAGAAAAAAAAAAAAAAAAAAAAACACCTACAAGACAAACAGAAAGTACTCCTCCTCCAATCTTTCAGCAAACAATTAAAAAACAAAATTGAAAAACAGAGAGAACGGGAGAAAGATAAACATTTCTATGTTCAAACTTTGATTGGAAGAGGTAATGGAAAAATCCAGGTAATTGCAATCAATCAATTTGATTTGTGCCCTGACAAGAATGTTAGAATATTGTTTAGTCTGGAAGTGGAAGCATCAATCACATTAATTATAAAAATGAAGAAATTGAGGAATAAAAAAAAAAAAAAAAAAAAAAAAAAAACAAATAGATGGGCAAATTCTGAAAGAAGAGAAAATCATATGCATATATGAATTGTTATGCATTGCACATGAATCAAGGAAGTGGATTTATTGGTGGAAGGGGAGAAAGGAGTACTTCTATGTGCAGTGCTCTTTTATCACGTTGGCGATCATGGCTCTCGACAACTTCCTATCCTTTGTAGCTCTGAATAAATTTTGTCTTTTAGTAATTTCTTCTAAAATTTGTACTTCTAAAAGAATGATGGACAAAACAATGAGGAAATGGTTCTGTAGACAAGCTTGGCAACAGAATAGAAAACCAGCAAACATAAAAGATTACACATCTAAGATGTATACAAATATGATGAATTCATTTGACAAACTATGAAATGTCAACAAAATCCATGACAAACAACCGTTAGAACTGAAATTCAATTATTCAGTAGAAAATCATCATTAATACACACTGAATAGCATTAACTGCTAAAATATAAAAATAAAAACTCCGACACTGGAATAAAGTACAACTTACACTCACACATTTTAAAGATGCAGAGAGAAGGATAAAAAATGATAACAGCTACATTTAATTTCTTTTTCATACAAATAATACATACATACATACATTACTTTAAACGTTATTTTTTAGTGGATACCCATATTTGAGTAGACGCACCGTTTATTTATTAAACAGTATATTGATTTATTTTTGTCTGCTGAACTGAATATTCAAGAAATCTGATTAAAGAAAAAATATACGTTCTCTGGCAGTATTTGAACCTGCGTCTCTTTTGGTAAGAGAAACCATCATTAGATCTAGCATGCTTTACACTCTCTCAACCACAAAGTTTGTTGACAAGCAAGCAAATTTGAATTTAGTGCCTTATAAATGCAAATTTTTCTCAGACTCTTAAAACATTCATATTTGCTCAGTTTTGTATCTTAATGTAAACAAAGCAATTTCTAAAGAAGGGAAGAATATTTTTATTTATTAATCCAACAGATTTTATTACTTAAATGTTATTTTATTGGATACCCATATTTGAGTAGATGCTCCATTTATTTATTAAACAAAATATTTATTTATTTATTTATGTCTACCATCCTGAATATTCAAGATTTGCACTCTCCAGTGGCATCTGAACCTGCATCCCCCTGGACAGAGGGAACGAACATGCTCTAGACTGACTGAGCTACAAACAACTTAGTCGATCAGGAAGGGCGGAATAGTACCTATAAGCAAAATTATTCTTGTCACAGATTCTCAAAGTTTTCACATCCGCTCTGTTTCATATGTAAATGTAAACAAAGCAATTTTCTAAAGTTTAATATCAGAAATATAGTATATAATATCAGTAAATATAAAATATGAATGTGGACATTGAGGTCAACACCAAACACTGAGAGCATATTTCAGGCCTGAAGATTGCATTTAAGCATGAAAGGTCATCGCCGTTAATCTTAGTGTCCACACACATACACTATATATATATATATATATATATATATATATATATATATATATATATATATATATATACACACACACACACACACACACTTCTTATATATGATAACTGCCACATATTTCCAGAAAGCGGCCATCTCGTCAATGCTGAACTGAGCATCCATGGACCCCCACAGATGACTTTGAAAACCAGCCTTGCTCCTGCATACCCTTTTTACACATGTGACTTTTAAACAGTCTTGAAAATGACTTTCTCCTTGTGCACTTTGATATACCTCATCAGTCTGGCCTCAGACCTGTAAATTTTATCACAAAAACTGTCATAAGTAGAATGCATGGCCTCAATGTGAAGTAATGGTTAGCAAGCTTATCTTGCTAAAACAATCACGATTAAGAAGTAGTGAGTTTGATTTTCACAAGCTGCCCATTTTTTTCAGCCTTGTGCCGTGTTTAAACTAAGCTTAAAATATCACCATAATTAGCCCGCAGGCCAGTGTGAAAGGATACTCAAATAACAAGAGACAGAACACCATTCCTGCAGATGTTACATACAAACTCAGGATGAATTCAAATGCTCAGCCCTTTTGAAACCCAAAAGATTGCAACCATGAAAAACTAAATTTCTCCAACCAGACCTATTGTTTGAGTTTTTTTTTTTTGAAGTCTTTGACACCAATTTGAAGATTTTTCAGATGGTCTTTAACAACATCCTTGAAACATTTCTTTAGTTTGTGTCTAGGGTGAACTCTCTGTAAAACAGGTGCTTTGGCAATTCTCTCTCTCATCTTCCATTCTTCTAGGATCCTCTACCCATCACATTTTATTAAGAATGAGCAGTTCCTCTATGCTCGTTGTTCTGGCAAATTACAAAACAATTGTCTGATGTAAAAGACTACAACTTGATGTTAAAGACAGACCTAAGGCAATTTTGATGAAATCTTTTCAAGTTTTTAATACGGTGGCAATATAGAGCCCATGTGTCTGAAGTGTACAGGAGAGCAGTAAGGGCACATGATTGGTAAGCACGGATCTTAGTGTTGAATGAGATATCTCTGTCTGACCAGATCTGTTTTTCAAACACAAAGACTTTTCTAGTTTTTTCAATTCTATGAATGATTTCAGGCTTCAAAGAACCATCTCCAACAAGAATAATGTCAAAGTATCAACAACTTTAAGCCTATCACCCTGAACCAAAATGTTAGGTTCAATATAGTGTCACCCTGGAGGGTCTATGTAAATAACTTTAATCTTTTTTTATGCTAATGGCTAGCCTGAACACAGTGTATGCTGCTTAAAAATGGTCTATTATGTTTTGCATAGTCAGCATAGTGTAACTCTAATAAATCAACAGAATGTCTTTCATTCAGCTTTTAAGACTTTACTCATGGTCCTAAAATGACTTCACAAACATGGGAAGTATACATTAGAGCAACAGCAAAGAAGATAATGAATAAAGTGGGAGAAGAAATGTCTCCTTGCTTAATTCCATTACTGATGTCTATGGATTCTGATAGAGACCCATTGAAGTTAAGTCACTCTTTCATCTTCCTATGAAGTTGTTTGAACATTCATACAAAATCTGGATGACATCCTGTTTTACCGAGAATAGCCCAGATAGGATCCCTAGTAATGGAGTCAAAGGCCTTAGTCAGATTGACAAAGACCCAATACAATGCAACATGATGTTCTCAGCATTTCTCCAGCAGTTGACAGGCTGAGAAGATCATATTTATTGTGCCTCTTCCCAATCTAAATCCACACTGTATCTCATGGATGACTCGAGGGTAAATCTATCTCGTAAGCCGATTAAGTAGAAGTTTTGCAAAAACTTTACCCAATGCCTCAAGTAGGCTTATCCACCAGATAGTCTCCACACACTAATTTTTACCCTTTCCCCTTAAACAAGAAGATAATGATCGCATCAACCTAGTCCTGATCAAACATCTGAAATCATATAATGTATTTGTACAGCAAGCAAAGAAGCCGAAAACGACTAGTTCGAATCCAGTATAAAGCTGAGGAAAGTGAAGTCCATTTTCCCAAGGCTTTGCTTTTGCAGTGTTTTCCAGGGTCTCATGATCTTTGGTGACCTTGAAATTGAAATCACCAAGGAGGAGTATTGTGTCTGCTTTTGGGACCTTTGTGATGAGAGATCAAAAATTTTGGTAAAAAGCTTAGATAGATTCCTTGAGACTGGTAAGAATGAGAACATAAACAGAAAAGATTGTCATACAATGAATGCAAGATAGAGGGGTAGCCTAAGGAACATGATTCTATCACTAATAACTTGAAGCTGCTCAAAATGCTTGATTCTTTATTTACATTATTCAAGCTATTATCCTCATCTTTGTCGCCATATTTATTACAACGTTTGAAAGTTCTCCACTGCCTCAAGGACACATGGCACAGTGGATAAAGGTGTTAGTTAGGTCCAGTGACAGGACCCAAAGAGTGTGAGTTCAATACCCAGTTAAGGCAGTGGAGAACTTTCAGAGGTAAATTAACAGGAGATAACTAATAACTGACATCCATTAAACATGGCACGTGGAACTAGAACAGTCTACCCCAGCGAGCGAAATAAAGGTTTCAATTTGACATTCCAACCACCTGAAGAAGTCCGGAGCAAGCAACAGCCAAAATGTTGTAATAAATAGGGTGACAAAGATGAGGACAATAGTCCAAATAATGTAAATAATGTACATAATACCTCATCTCAGAAATATAGACAGATAATGCTTGATTCTATCACTAATGACTTGAGGCTGCTCAAAACGCTTAAGTAATTCAGTACAAATGACAAAGTCACCCCCCCACACACACACTCATGTTTTTCGCTCTTTGGATTCCCCTTACAAAAGAAAGCATAACCAAAACCAGATTCTGTCAGCTGGTCCTCTCCATTCAACCTCGTTTCAGATAGTGCAACTATATAAATATCGTACCAAACCATCTCCTTTGCAATCATACCAGTTCAGTATTCAGGATTACTAGACACTTTGCGATCAACCTACCTTCAATCTGTACTTTTTGCTTGGGTATTTCTTCAACCTACCCCTGATGTTGTGAACTGTGGCCAGCTCGATTGTTAAACAGGCTTCATTTAAGTTAACTTCTTTACACCATTTCCAAAACTCCGCCAATGTATGTTGCTGTTCAGTCAATAGTGCAGTGACATCTCGAGCTGTCCACATGTCAATTCATGACTATATAATTCCAACTGGTTACATCTGTAAACGTTGCCACACCTCCATTGCTGTGGGGCTTGTGAAGAGACGTCTGCACATATACATAATGGTGATACAGGCTTGTGCTGCACATAGGACACCCTCTCTATCTCCTGAAACTATACGTCCAGTGACAAGCAGAAGCAACAGGACAGAAGAGTTACAGGGATTGCATGAATTGTTGGCATGGAGTTCAATCTCTCCAACCTTTCTGGCAATAACACACTGGGAGGCAGACCACTGGAAACAGGTGAAGGGTTTAGAGGGGACCTTCTTGTGACAATTGGTGGCTAGGTAGTAATCAGAGTTACTTTTAGTTTTACTTTTCCTCAGAGAGGAAATACAGGCTTACACTATATATATATATATATATATATATATATATATATATATATATATATATATATATATCAAAGTGGTTATATGGACATTGCTACAGAGATGTTAATTGTTAAAGATGACATCCTGTTTTGTTAATGAAACACACACACAAATATATATATTTTACACTGGACATCAGAGTATAAACAGTTTGTTATCAAATGTATTACTATAATTAATATAATTTCTGTTTAAACAATAAACAATAGAGAGCAATGAATAATTAATAAATAAATAAAAGTATAAAATGATCATAAAGCATTTTCATTGTTTTTGTTATTATATATTTGAAAGATAAATAATAGGGTAAGAAAATCCCTATACAGAACTGACAGTAAACACTAAAAAATAAACAAAATAATCTTACCACTCAAAAACGCTATTCATACAAATTTGAAAGTCATGGTATACATAGATTGTTTTTTTTTTTTTAAAATAAGTGTTATTTAATGATTTTATTTTATTACATATATCTAATATATTATCACTCAAGAATTATTACATAATTATAAATATTTAATACATTATATTTGCTAAATTACTTATACACTGGTATGAATAAGTGTACCATTATTTATATTTTAACATAACATTTTTTTTAAGAGCACGTTCCTTGTTCATAAAAATGTTACATTAAAATAAATGATTGCATTATTAATATTCACCTTAGATATTCCTAATAATATAACAATTCTCAATGAAAATGGATTTGACATTCAAAATAAAGTAAAATCGCCAAATAACAGTTTAAGAAGAAAACAATGAATGCATACAACTTAAAAAATAAACAATATTGTATTTTAATGAATAAAGATAATAAATGCATAAGAATATAATAAAACAATCATATATAATAAATGATGAAACAATAAATAAAAATAATCGTTACTTCCCTTTAAACAAAAGACAAACACGTGCACTAACTACGACATCAAATGTTCTATATGCTAATCTATGGTTGTAGTTACATTTTCTCTCTTTCTCTCTCACATGTATCTATAATTGAGAGCGAGAGAGAGGGTGAAATGTGAGCGAAACGTGCATATGCCTAAAGATAGACGCTAAGTATTTCAAGAATATTGTGCATCTGTTTCATACCTACCTGAAATCTATCCATGATTTTTATTTTTGCATGTGGCCATCGAAACAATAATAACTCCAGGATCCGAGAGAGAGAGAGAATAATAACCAATGGTGTTAATGGTATCAAGGTTGATGGTATTAATAAGTAAGGCTGTTAGTGAGCAAATGACAGTCGCTAGGCAAATAGGATGATGAAAAGACAGGACAGAGGACAGTAGCAAAAAGCATATTCATTTTGTTAATGTTTTCATGATTGGTTTGGCTAATCCAAGATAGTTTGTCCCTGGAGCATTACCCATATGGTGACTGAACTTATTTAGTGTTCGACAACTGAATTGATTTTTTTTTTTTTTATATGTGCTCAGCAATTTTTTTGAAAAGGATAACGATTAGTGAGATTTAGAAACGTCGTTTATCGGTTAAATAAGCAAACAACTGAATAATGTTTTTTTTGTTTAACTACATCTCATATAAGTAGGAAAAGTGATAGACAGGTGTACATCACAAACAGGTATATAGAAAAAGATGAACTGTTTACAGAATCTAATAAACTAAGCTCAAAGTGTATGTGTGTGCGTGTGTGTGTGTGTGCTTGAAAACAGTCGACAATGACAGCAAATAAAACTGATTTTATCATTCATGCATCCCAGCACAAATTAGTAGCCCTTGTTTAATAGTGATAAATAATTTGCATATTGAAAGTTTAAAATATGAAAAAAATGTTTTTTTCGGTCATTTGTGATCTTTTATAAATGATATTTTAGTCAGTTACTGAAATAAAGCCAATTGCTACCTTTGCATTACAGTTTGGGAGTAAAGGGAAGTAATCAAAGTGGATAGCTTTTAAGAGTTTATTTTGAAAATTTAACAAATCTAAATTTTTTTTTTTTAAATTTGCTTAAAAAATTACATAAGTTACTTAATTTAAGTAATACTTTGTTTATTTCTATAGTATTTATTCAAAGGGAAAATATTTTATTATGAATAACAAAACTGACTGCCCGATTCTGATGTTACCACAGTGCTACGATGCCAACATGCCTATCTGAAATAAAGAACTTTGAAAAAGTTTTAGCCTGTTGAAGTGCTATAATTATGACAAATTTGTTAGCATCATTTGTCAGCAGAAGCAAATCTCTCAAAGAAATGAAAGCAGTGAATCAAAGGATAAGGACTTGGCACGGGTATCACCAGGTGACATTTTGTGTGTACATTATATATATATATATATATATATATATATATATATACACACACACACACACACACAAACCCAAATGTGTGAAAAGCCTCTAATTTTCACAGTATAGGTAAATTAGTGTATACGTGCATATGTATAACTTCAATTGTTATTTAGTGGATACTCATGTTTGAAGTAGATGTTACATTTATATTTTTACTTTAAACAGTGTTCATTACATCTATCAAAGGCCTGCAGATTCCATAAATCTTAATAAAGATGCTCTGCAAGAGGAATCAAACTTGGCTACAAAGATCATCTCAGTACAGCAAGGTTCTGTTTTCCCTTTTATTTTATTTTTTTTCTAAAGTACACTTCCTTACTAACATATTTTTTTCTCAAAAGCCCCCCCCCCCATATATATATATATATTAGGTTGGTGCAAAAATAATGACGTAATAATGTCGTTTTTTGACATATTTTTTAACGTCAGAAAACGACATTATTACATCATTATTTTTGCACCAACCTAATATATATATATATATATATATATATATATATATATATATATATATATATATATATATATAATATTCTCTCTCTCTCTCTGAAATGTTCTCGGCTCAAGCAAGAAGCCCCTCCAAGCATCCTCTTTGTATTAAATAAAAAGTGCAGGTGGTAATGAATGCTTAGTGAAATATTGGTGAAGAAATACGAACAACTTTATATAAAATAAAAAATTTCTTTACGTGTTAAGAAAAACAAACACAATGCAAAAGATCCAGTCATAAATTGATCCACTGTGTATAAACGTTGATATTCGTTTCAAAGCCAAACTTTTTTTTCTTTGTTTGACTTTTTGTTCGTCTTGCTTAAAAGAAATGCACTGCAAAATGTGTCTTGACTTTCATTTGCCGTTTTCTTTATTAAGATTTATATTTTCAGTGATGTGTTAGGAACAGAAACATTTATGGGAAAAAACTAATCTGCATCATTTATTGTTATGATTGAAAATGCAATCAATGCGATTGCTGATACCAGAACATCACACAGACATACACACATAACGACCGATATGTATGTGAAATGAAAGAGAAATGGAACCTTAAAAGTAATGGGTTATCTGGGGGGGGGTGAATTATGTGCCTTGTAAAAAGAATATCATTTTTCCAGTGCACTAAGACAACATGAAATCAAATTTATGCCTCAAATCAAAACAACAGAATGAAAATCTTTCTTGCACAGATGATTGAGGGCCTTCATGGGATACTGTCCCATAAAAAAAAAAAAAAAAAAAAAAAGACTTATTGATTCTTATTTTCACAACACTGCATTTCATAAAACTGAAGAAAGAAGAATTGTAAATAATATATATTCTTTTTACTTCAAGTATAATAAAATTTTATATCTCTACATGTTGAGTCTATATGCTTTTATCGAGACAAATACATATACATACATACATACATACATACACAAGCATATACTGTGCTTAATCATGGTAGCTTCAGTAAAAACAGATGAGCACACATATGCATTACACATTAAATAAATTATTATTATTATTATTATACTAAGATTTGACATTTAATAAAGATATAATATTGAAAGTTATTAACTTATAAAAACAATGCAGTGGACAGTTACTTCCAAATGCTTCATACTCTAGAAACTATGGAGGGACTTATCAGATTTTGGGAGGAGGGACATACTGTTGCTCAGTCCAAAATACTCAATGAGCAATGGCATCAAAAATGGAACTTTCACTTGGAGCTGTTAATCATATAATCATAATAAGGAAAGAAAGGAAACCGCTGTTTCAATTAGAGCTGTTAGTAAAGGGTTTCTATTATGCTTTTTAGTGTCCATTATCATTAATGAACGACTGTAGGTTCAGCACAAAGATCTTTGTGGCAAAGCAGCCAAAGGAAACCGTCACTTTTTCAACCCATCAGTGAAGAAAGCAGTAAAATTTTGGGAAATGTCGGGTAGACAGTGGAAATTTTGGCATACTGTCATTTTCTGTTAAATTGTGAATGTTATGGGCAGGAAAATTGCATGGCCAAGAATTTTTATTTAAACTGCCTGCCACCCCACTATCAGATGTAGTAGATTTACTGTTATAGCATGGAGAATAACATGGCAAATCTAAATTAATAGAATGTATGCTAAATCATGCGGCATTTTCATGAATTGCCTTTATTTGGTTGAAAGAAGAATCTTGTGTGAAAATAAAAGGTGCCTATTTAGTTTTGTTATATCAATGCACATGTGCATGCATCCTTATAGCTACAAAAACAAGACTCGTTCCTAAGACAATATGCTAATTACAGAATTCAATTAGAGACAGATGCATCTTGCAGATAATAGTGCTCTGTACTAATCATAAACTATATAAATAGATCTTTTTGTTACCTTTTTTGAGGTGAGGAATTGTGATTATAGAGCGATTTAATCAAACTAGTGCCTTCATTTTGTCGTTAATATGATGAGGTTTCAACTGCTGTAATCTCTGACAATTTAAGGAGGTTATAGCAGTTGAAAAATCATGACGGCGAGGTGAAACAGACCAATGGCAGCACAAAAATATATCAAGTTGGAAGAATTAACTGATATGAATTATCTCCCTTTATTAACATGAACAAGAGAATAACAACAAACTACATTGAGTATATAAATTGTTCATCTGGCTAATCAGTTATTATTTGTGAATGTACATGCAGGCTAATTAAAAAAATAAATAAAATAAATGTATACACTTTTATAGCAGTTCCATTTTTAAATAATAGTACTCCCATAGAAGTGTTCACATTGCTTTTAACTATCCTGGACTTTGTGCTTGTAGCTGTCCAAGAGCATAGTTACACAAGTGCTTATTTTAATATTCCTATTATTTTAATAACTTTATAAACTTCTGTATCAGATTATATCTACTCATGTGTATGCGAATAAAAATATATACACAAATGGATGCTGAATTGTTGGTTGCATTTTTTTTTTATATCGAGCACTTCAAGAATTTGAAAGTTTTTGTTTTTTGTTTTCATGGTGGAGTATACTTGTATAGTTAATTAATATTCCTTTAACGACAACAACATTATCAAGAAGGCTTACATTACACATGTCGAATTCAAGTTCTATTGCACAACATTTAAAAGAACATTCCTATCCATATTCTTGTTTATGAGAAATATTAATTGACAATACAAGCATACTCCACTATGAAAATAAACAAAAGACTTCAAATTCCTGAATCTCTCTCTCTCTCTCTCTATATATATATATATATATATATATATATATATATATATATATAAAAGAGAAAAATAATTATGAGTAGAAGAAGGTCTTAAAAGGTCTATAAAAGCAATGTTTTGGGATGCTCAAATTGTAATTTTTTTTTTTCCTAAATTGCAGACTGAGTATTTTAAAACATTAATGATAAAAATATAAATTAAGTTAAAATGATCCCTGAATTTGAGAAGGCATACTATGTGGAGATTATTCAACTAAACATACTTGAATGAATGAATATGTATATATATATATATATATATATATATATATAAACACACACACAATGGTGACAAAGAGAGAGATAACTCTTCAGCTGCAGAGAATATAAATTGTCTTTATTTCTTTAGAATTCCTTCACCAGGCAATATTTTTTTTTTGTGTAATCAGATATTTTCTAGTTGTCTATTTTGATTATTTACCTTCTGCCCATGACTTCCAGACACCACACCCATTCTTCCTCCATCTTTTCATTTCACAGAAAAAGAAAAAGATTCTTTGAATGGCAAATAAATTGTATTTTCCAAGTCTTGATTAGCACAATCTTTCACCAATGCCATAATTACAGATATCGTCTCGTTACACACACGCGTGTGTGTATGTGCATGCACACTAGTCTATCTTTGGCCCTAAATCTCCACTTTCTCCTTTCAGAAAGTCACAAAAGAAGGCCTCATAATAAGATTTGATAGCTTTGCAGCCTGAACAGTGCTCCTTTTGCTTGAGTGATTTAAAAAAAAAAAATAAAAATAAAAAAAAATAAAATTCACAAAGATAATGGCATCACAAAAAGAGAAGGCTTGATTTTATCAATTTTAATGTGGCTAACACTTGAGTCAGAACGTATGAAGATAATACATGAAGATGCAAATTCAAAAAAGAACCAAAAGGCACAAAAACTGGAAAATAAAACAAAAAGGATAGCAGAATAATATGGATTTGAGTACATCGACACATTTATGGGTAAGAAAAGAGCAAAAGGGTATTGACAGTTATTCCAATTCCTTCCCAAGCAAAGAAATAGGGTGACAAATAGCACTCCTAATTCTATACAGAACAAGGTAATAAAAGAAGAATAATCATCAACTTTATAGCAAAAAGAATTTCCTTTTGTAATCTCTTCATGGTATCTTTGAGCTTAAGTACTTTTCTAACACACTGGTAATGCACTACTTTTAATATGTTAAAACAGATGAAGCATATCTCATCTCCATTTCCCTCTCTCTCTCACTCTTCTATCCCTATGTTCACAGAAGATGTTCAGACAAGTTGCATTCCTTAGTTCCACCAGTCCAGACCTTCACAGTTACCTGCCATGCCAGATACATGGAGTCAACATCCTTATTACTCTCATATACCATTGATGAAGAAGTGACATTCAGGCAGTTTCTTCCACAGAATGGCTTCATTATCAATCAAACTCTCAGATCACTTACAATCTTAAGCTCTTCAATTCTCAGGTCAACCATTATTTTATCCTACATATCTTCATAATATGCACCACTCACTACTTCCTTGTATGACCTTACAACAAATTCAATTAGTAACCCTCTAACCATGACTGCCTCTTGGTCCTTGTACTTGGATGAATAGGAACAAAAACAAAAAAGGTTTAATGATCAACACAGATCATTTATCAAGGTCAGACCAAGTAATAAAGGGATTTAAAAAAAAAAAAAAAAATATTAATCGATACCTTTCTTCATTGAAAGGTATTACTATTGGCAAAAATAAATTTTTATTTAAATATCAAAGCTTGCTTATCCACACTCCTGCCACTGTCATCCCCTGAAAAGAATTCACACAATTGGTGGCATTTAGCAAAAAAGAATAATATATATATATATATATATATATATATATATATATATATATATATATATATATATAAACATTTTTTGTGACAGAATATTGCAATGACCAAGAGAGAGAGAGTACCCTGACCATGTTTGAATATTAGGGTTCAGTTAACAGCAAACTAAATGTGTTTATAATAATCTATTTAAAATAAATATTAACGCCACCAAAAAAACAAGGGAATTCAAAATCAAAAACAAATTGAACGAACAATTCAAATATTTCACAACATAGATTATGACAAGAAAATAATACGAGTAATGAAATCACTTTTTCAGAGGACAAACAAATGTACATCAAATTATAAAAGAACAAGTATATAGTGATTATACATTACTGAAAGAATCTGTAGATAAATAATATCGAACTGATCCAAAAATAATAAACGTTTACATAGACAGAGAATGAAGTGAAAGTAAACAGAAACTCAGAATCTAAGAGAGTGGATTATTTAGGTAAGTTGCGACACTAGAATTGTTTAAGTCTTCAAACAATATTCCCTGGTGATGGTGGTGGTTGTTGTTGTTGTTGTTGTTGATGATTACAGTGTATTATTTCACTTGTAAAAAGGTCCAGTATTATGGCTTCTTGACTTCCTCAAATTCTAATCATTCCTGTTACCTGACATGCAAATTGCATTGTTTGTATTGGTACAATTCAGATGGATCAAGCTGGCTGTAAAGAAGTGAAAAGCCATAAAGAATTTCATTTTGCTGTCGCATATTCAAACAGCAATGAATACCTTCATAGTTAAGAACATCTCATCTAAGTTGGTGTCATCATCATCATTTCTCTAATGCAGTTGTCAGTTTTCATTACAGATTGCATGCAATTCAAATTTGTATTAGAGAAAAGAGTGAATTTTAAGGTCATGTTTCAAACAAAGATGATAAGTGGTGAAAGTCAGGCATTTCTGCAGCAGCTGTGGAGGGAGGTAAGAGTTGGTGGGGGGGTGACTGTCACAATACAAGTAGAAACACAATAACCCCACACAATTCATTGTGATATTTAATACATTTTAACCGGAAGAACCACAATGCCATGCTAGCCAGAGGGAATAACCACTCCTAGATGGAAAGCAATCTCCAAAGGGTTTCCTTATAAGCAAATTCACACACAGGGAGCATGCTTTGATGAGGCATCAGGTTGTCACATTAAAGACAGAAGAAGAAGAAACTATTTAGTAAGTTGTTTATTGCTTTAGGTGTAAACATTCATTGAAAACAAGAATGACAAGAAAAAAAAAAACCCACATTTGCAATGACATAAAACAATTATAGAACAGGGGTTAATTAATTCTTAAAAACTAACATACATAGGATACATTTATTTCGAATTTTTATTTAATTATTTTTCATTGATTAGAATATTAGTAACCAAGTAATAATAGGAATGAGGGGGCGCAAGGCGACAACGATGGAAGACGAGGGGGCGCAAGGCGACAACGAGAGAGTACAAGGGAGCACAAGGCGACAACGACGGAAGACGAGGGGGCGCAAGGCGACAACGACGGAAGACGAGGGGGCGCAAGGCGACAACGAGAGAGTACAAGGGAGCACAAGGCGACAACGACGGAAGACGAGAAGGCACAAGGCGACAACGAGAGAGTACAAGGGAGCGCAAGGCGACAACGACGGAGGACGAGGGGGCGCAAGGCGACAACGACGGAGGACGAGGGGGCGCAAGGCGACAACGAGGGAGGACGAGGGGGTGCAAGGCGACAACGACGGAGGACGAGGGGGCGCAAGGCGACAACGGCGGAGGACGAGGGGGCGCAAGGCGACAACGGCGGAGGACGAGGGGGCGCAAGGCCACAACGACGGAGGACGAGGGGGCGCAAGGCCACAACGATGGAGGACGAGGGGGTACAAGATGACAACAAGAGAGGACGAGCGGGTGCAAGATGACAACAAGAAGAGAAGACGAGGTGTGTGCAAGGCGGCAACAAGAGATGACGAGGGGAGCGCAAGGCGACAAGAACAGAGGCCGAGGGGGGCGCAAGGCTACAAGCAGAGAGGCCGAGGGGGGCGCAAGGTGACAAGCAGAGAGACCGAGGGGGGCGCAAGGCAACAACAAGAGAGGCCGAGGGGGGCGCAAGGCGACAAGAAGAGAGGACGAGGGGGGGCGCAAGGCGTCAAGAAGAGAGGACGAGGGGGGGGCGCAAGGCGACAACAAGAGAGGACGAGGGGTGTGCAAGGCGACAAGAAGAGAGGCCGAGGGGGTGCGAGGTGACAAGAAGAGAGGCCGAGGGGGTGCAAGGTGAAAAGACGAGGGGATGCAAGGCGAAAAGACGAGGGGACGCAAGGTGAGAACAAGAGAGGCCGATGGGGTGCAAGGCAACAAGAAGGGAGGACGAGGGGGTGCAAAGCGAGAACAAGGGATGTCAAGGGATCCTAAGTCTTGAATAAAGGGAAGTTGGAGGATCACAAGGGATGACAATAATTTCAAAGAATTTGCTGTTGTTTTTTGGTGAAGTCAATAGAAAAATCAAATTTGAATTGTAAAAGATTCTGAGAGAGAAACTGAAAGAAAAAGGAAATGGCAAAGTAGAGAAAAATGTTTTATGCATTTCACTCGGCTTTAAGTAATTAATGGAATAGATAATTAGTTTGAAAGGGAAAGGAGGAGATGTATGAAGAAGAGCAAATTTTGATATGTCAAAGATGACTTGTTAGTTTTTATGTCAGTTTTACGCAAAGTATTTATTTTTATACCCCCCCCACAACTGTTACTTGGAATTGTCATCATCATGAAGCGTTTGTTATTGTGTGAACAGAGAGAAAGAAGTGATGAACAGTATTCATTCATGTCACTTCTCTCTCTCTATTCATTCATGTCACTTCTCTCAAACAGAAATGAAGGAAGGGAAAAGTGAGAGAGATAAGTGACAGAAAGAGAGAGAGATAAGTGACAGAAAGAAAGATAAGAGAGAGAGAGAGAGAGAAGTGACAGAAACAGAGAGAGAGAGAGAAGTGACAGAAACAGAGAGAGAGAGAGAAGTGACAGAAACAGAGAGAGAGAGAGAAGTGACAGAAACAGAGAGAGAGAGAGAAGTGACAGAAACAGAGAGAGAGAGAGAAGTGACAGAAACAGAGAGAGAGAGAGAAGTGACAGAAACAGAGAGAGAGAGAGAGAGAAGTGACAGAAACAGAGAGAGAGAGAGGTGACAGAAACAGAGAGAGAGAGAAGTGACAGAAACAGAGAGAGAGAGAAGTGACAGAAACAGAGAGAGAGAGAAGTGACAGAAACAGAGAGAGAGAGAAGTGACAGAAGCAGAGAGAGAGAGAAGTGACAGAAGCAGAGAGAGAGAGAAGTGACAGAAGCAGAGAGAGAGAGATAAGTGAGAGAAACAGAGAGAGAGAGATAAGTGAGAGAAACAGAGACGAGAGATAAGTGAGAGAGATAGAGAGACGAGAGATAAGTGAGAGAGATAGAGAGACGAGAGATAAGTGAGAGAGATAGAGAGACGAGAGATAAGTGAGAGAGATAGAGAGACGAGAGATAAGTGAGAGAGACAGAGAGACGAGAGATAAGTGAGAGAGACAGAGAGACGAGAGATAAGTGAGAGAGAGACGAGAGATAAGTGAGAGAGAGATAGAGAGATAAGTGAGAGAGAGATAGAGAGATAAGTGAGAGAGAGATAGAGAGATAAGTGAGAGAGAGATAGAGAGATAAGTGAGAGAGAGATAGAGAGATAAGTGAGAGAGAGAGAGAGAGATAAGTGAGAGAGAGATAGAGAGAAGTGAGAGAGAGATAGAGATAAGTGAGAGAGAGATAGAGAGATGTGAGAGTGACAGAGAGATAAGTGACAGAGAGAGAGAGAAGTGACAGAGAGAGATAAGTGACAGAGAGAGATAAGTGACAGAGAGAGAGATAAGTGACAGAGAGAGATAAGTGACAGAGAGAGATAAGTGACAGAGAGAGAGAGATAAGTGACAGAGAGAGAGAGATAAGTGACAGAGAGAGAGAGATAAGTGACAGAGAGAGAGAGATAAGTGACAGAGAGAGAGAGATAAGTGACAGAATGAGAGAGAGATAAGTGACAGAATGAGAGAGAGAGATAAGTGACAGAATGAGAGAGAGAGATAAGTGACAGAGAGAGAGATAAGTGACAGAGAGAGAGAGAGATAAGTGACAGAGAGAGAGAGAGATAAGTGACAGAGAGAGAGAGAGATAAGTGACAGAGAGAGAGAGAGATAAGTGACAGAGAGAGAGAGAGAGATAAGTGACAGAGAGAGAGAGAGAGAGATAAGTGACAGAGAGAGAGAGAGATAAGTGACAGAGAGAGAGAGAGAAGTGACAGAGAGAGAGAGAGAGAAGTGACAGAGAGAGAGAGAGAAGTGACAGAGAGAGAGAGATAAGTGACAGAGAGAGAGAGATAAGTGACAGAGAGAGAGAGATAAGTGACAGAGAGAGAGAGAGAGAGATAAGTGACAGAGAGAGAGAGAGAGATAAGTGACAGAGAGAGAGAGAGAGATAAGTGACAGAGAGAGAGAGAGAGATAAGTGAGAGAGAGATAAGTGAGAGAGAGAGAGAGAGAGAGATAAGTGACAGAGAGAGAGAGAGAGATAAGTGACAGAGAGAGAGAGAGAGATAAGTGACAGAGAGAGAGAGAGATAAGTGACAGAGAGAGAAGTGGGGGAGATTTGATTGTAGGCATTAAAGTTAAACCAAACAGGTTAACAATTAGTCAACAAATGAAACATCAACAACAACAATAAAATGTGATTGAAGAGAGTCTTAATAAGAATCAATCTGACAACAATTATCCATCAATGAGGTTAAAGTATAAAAAGAAAAAAATGTCAACTCAGCAAGGAAGGCGTTTATATTTAAGTACTTATATATGTTCTTTTAATACTGCTCATCACTAAGGCTAGAGTTGGGTGGATATTTGAAAGCTGATTATTTAAGCTTTCACCACTTCATCTCCAATTGGCAGTCACCATATCAAGTCCAATGAAGTAGTCTTTTGATCCTAGCCTGATTAACTGACACACAATCACTGACATAACATTTAAACAAATACTTAGCTTTAATTTTTCAAATCACACAATCAACAGATGTCTCTCTCTCACCACCCGGGCAACGGGATTTTCTTTTAACTAGAGACGTGATTGAAAAAACAGGTTATGAATGCAGAAATCTGTTAAAGCAAATAATGAAAAAATAAGTCCATTAATAAGTCAAACTAATCTTTTTTTTCTTTCAACAGAGATTGGTTTTATAAAACAAGTCTTAAATCACTTTTTACATATGGTGGTGTAGAAAGATGAAGAAGAAGAAATTTCAGCAGAGACCAATCAGAGCCCGTTAAATAAAGTGTGGGGGGGGTCATAAAACCAACAATAAATCTATATTTTAATGACACAAACAGTTTAATTACATGCAGAAGCTTAAACACTTCATATCTCTTTACGAAATAGGTTACTCAGGGCAGGTTCAAAATTTATGGTCATATGAGCTCACAAAGCCAACAATATTTCTTGTCAAAATAAACACTGAGCAACCAATATACAAAGTCCAATAGTAGGCATGTTTCTCTTGTCTCAAAATTATTTCCCTCCGAGAAAATAACCACACAAACTGCTTAAAATACTGCATAAAAAGAATTAGACGTGCAAGATATTAACAGAATTTTGATCTGAACATTAGCCACTCATTTCCACTGGCAATTCCTTTCTTCCTAATTTGCAATGCATTGCTGCCATAAAATCAAGCAAGTTATTTAAAATATATTATATAATTGTCCTTGTCTATCAGTCATGCTTTCATTAAGTGCAGATTGCCGACAATCCCTTTCTTCATAAATTTTTTAATACATTTCTATAATAAAAGCATTAGCAATCAATTTACATTATACCGATAATAGTACTATTCTGTCATCAACATTTGCATCAATTCCTGACCCCTGCCAATGTCCTTTCTGATATTCAATGTTGTCTAGACTAAAATAATGTATTTACATTAAGCATACTATAAATCTATCAGTAATGATTAATTCATGACCACTGACAATCCCTTTCCTCTTGGGTTTCCCTGCACATTGTTCAGATTAAATAATCAAATTGTACAAGTAATTTTTACAAGATTTAATTATCAATTTTCCTTTCAAACAAATATTTCTTGTAGGAATTAAAATAATGTGATTGAATCATGCTAAAACAAGTGGAAAACAATAAAACTAACACCTTAACAACATATGACATGCCAAAACACAATCAGAATTAATGTTTCAATTATCACCACCAAAATTTATAAGCTCTGTAAACATGAGAGTGAATGAAAGTTTTGACGTCTTTGTTTTAATAAATTAATCTAATGTAAATCGCTTCTAAAATCACTTTCATTGATTTTGTATTTATGCTTTCAGCATTTGTTATTCTATACATAACCATTAGAGTGAATGAAAGTTTTCATATTTAATAAAATCCAACCTCACAGGTTAGAATAAGACAACAAAGTTATTTATAAGTAGCAGCTTTTCTCTGTAGTGTTATTCAATTACCATTCTTCTTTCTGAATTCTTTGATATCTGTCTATATCCCTGAGATGAGGTATTATGATTACTTGCATTATTTACATTATTCACTCTGTTATCCTCATCTTCATTGTCATAGTCACAACGCTTTGGCTATTGTACACTCCAACCTTCTTCAGCTGATTGGAATTTTGAACAGAACCCTTTATATTATCCACCAGGGTAGATTGTTCTAGTTCTACGATACATGCCTCTTTGTGAATTCTAGCTGAGAAAGTTTTGTTTTGCTTTGGTTGAAGACTAGTCCCAGAGAATGATAATTTTGGGATTCAAAACTAACATTGGAATGAACTTCTTCCCACCAGCTGTGGCTCAAACTAGCAAATATTAAGTGAGACAACCATCCCCAGCCACCAAAAAAAAAAAAAAAAAAAAAAAAATCTGCACTAAAATATGACTGGTACAAAAGAAGAGATGTAAATAATTTTATAGCCTATTAAAAAAAAAAAAAGAAGCATTTAAGCAAATTTCTTTGTCAATGTACAATGTTCCTCCAGCAATAATATATATATATATATATATATATATATATATATATATGTATAAAAATTCACATTAAATTTTAGATAATACATGTCAGACTACAAAGTTATTGGTCCCTGTTGTAGAGGACTGTGTCTGTGTGGGTTTGAGTGTTGTTTGGTTAGGAACACGTACTGTTTATTCCTGCTAGAAGGTCCAACTACAAGAACAATGCCAGACTCAAGTTGAGTCTAACTAAAGATGTAAAGAAAACAAACAAGACCTATATATATATATATATATATATATATATGTCAACAAATATAAGTATTAAACAAAAATTTTACAAGTGACAAAGACAAACATTTGTGTTTATGTGTGAACATAAAGAGTTTGTTCTTTGGTGAATGTTCGTTCGTACATGTATGTGTGTTTAATGATGTTTTCCCATAAGTAGGCGAAAACGCTGATCTCTACGAGAGATCACATTTTTAAATGTGTCCACTGAAATGCAAAGTAGAAAAGAGAATGGGACAAGATGTCGCACAGTATTTATAGTGTAGGGAGAGTGACCCCTAGTGAACAATTAGGGAATTAAGGAGGAGCTAACTCCGACACAGTCACCATACTCCGGGTAGGATTTGTGATTTGTCAGTCCAGAAGCACCTGCATATATCAAGGTCTTCTGTTGACCTAAGTAACAGGATTGTATCCATCTCCGACTTTTTAGGCCTGGTATTCCCCAGTGATGACCTAACTGAGTACTGACCAGGTTCAATGTTGCTTAACTTTGATTACTGGACGGGAACTAGTGTTTCAATATGATACGGCTGTAAGCTCTATTAGTGCATCCTCACCCACAATTACATCAATTCACAAACCTGTTGAAAGGTAATATCTAAATATATACAAACGTGAAGAGTTTTAAATGATAAGTTTATAGAAACACACTAGGGAGGACCAACAGCAGCTACACACACACACACACATGAGGGGAGGACATCATAAACAGTGGGCAATAAATACAAACAGTTTCCAGAAAGGAAAGAAACCCTACATGTGGACTCAATAGAACATTGCAAGAATGTAAAGCTTGCACCTCCCCAGAACCTGCAATAAACAACCAATTGAGACAGAGTTGAAAACCTAACTTGAGACATTAGAAATGCACTGAGAAGAAAAAGCCTAACAGCAGGTAAACACATGGGTACAAGCCCACACCTGAAGATACTATAAATAATGCATACAATAAAAACCTATCAGGGGTTTATATTATGCGTACATAGAAGAAGCCAACAGTAGATAAACAATAGGTATATACCTGCTGAAAGCACAATAAGCCACCTGTTAGATGAAAGTGTATTTAAAATCGAAATGAAGGAACCAAACACAGAAATAAACAAAGCCTTTGGCTCATTACAATGACTTATAATCATAAAAGAAGCACAGAAAGTGCAGAGTTTGGTAAATTCACAGTACAAAATTGCATTGAGGCCTGCCTGCCATCCGCATTCAACCTATTGGGTTACTGCCAACAGCTGGGAATATTCAGAGGAAACAGCTTTGGCAGAAATGAAAAAGAGAGAGAAAGGATGACAGAGAAAGAAAAGAGAAAGAGAAAATGAGAAAAAGACTGACCCGAGCAGTGATTTATTGTGCCTCTACCAGTTAACTGATCCCACTTGTGTGTCAATGCTGTTAATTCTTCTCTTCTGAGAGAGTCTCTGGCTCAGAAAATACTATTATTGGAGTTATTCCATGCTGGAGATCATATAACTGGCAGAGATTGGTTTGAAATGCACACCAGCCTCAACCACCCAACACACACCCAGGTGTTTGCTAAAAGATTCTACAATCTGTTGGAGTTGACATTTAGTTTCCGTTGATACTCTTTCATTATGTCCAAAAATATAAGGAGCAAATTTCTGGATGTTAATCTCTATACCTGCTGCTGTTACAAGGGAAAGAAATAAGGAATGAAAAAGGCTTTTATTTAAATACAGATGTCAACATCAACTTTATGTTTAAAACTTAGGCTTCCTGCACTGAGTCTAAACTTAGGAAAGGGACATTAACATATCCATTAGTTTTTAGCCATTTTCAAATCACTTTGCATTTTTATCATCATATTTTCACTGATCCATTTTTTACCCATCTTCAAGTAAAATCTGAGAAACCAGAGGAAAAAAATAGAATTGGATCTGGTGAATAAAGAAATAATTTCATCACTGGTTATTCTAAGAGTTAGAAATTTCCTTTTCCTTTGAGTATTGGGTTTAGCATTTCTATAAGAAATAGTTGATGATTGTCACCACCATGAGTTTACAAAGAAATAATTCATCCTTTATAGAAACAGGATGTGCAGGTGGTGCAATGGATAGTGGCTTGGAACTAGAAATCGGAAAGCCAAGTTCAAATTCCAGTTGAGTTTGTTATAATCACTTTTACACAAATACTCTTATGGGAGGTATGAATTTATCTCTCTTTCTCTCATATTGTGGGTTAAATAGTAGAGCAGACTGGGTTCTTCAGCTTTGGCTGGCATCCAGTCTAGAAGAAAAAACTCTGAATTTAAACCCTCTAAGTAGACTTGACAAAGTGCATACTATAAGCAGATAATAAAAGGACTGTGGAGTTCACAATGACCCTATGATCCCAACTAGTATGTGGAGATCATATATTATAAATTAAAACAAAAAGTGGCCCATATGTGCTTCTCATAATATATAGATTTAATAAGCTAGTTAGCAAAATTTGAAGAATAAAAAGCCAACAAAATGATAACAATGCACAGTGGATAAAGGCATTGATTAGATCCAGTGACAGAACCCAAAGAGTTGTGGGTTCAATACCTGGTTAAGGCAGTGGAGAACTTGGAGAGGTGAATTAACAGGAGATAAATGACATCCATTAGACATGGCATGTGGAACTAGAACAGTCTACCCCAGTGAGTGAAATACAGGTTCAGTTCAACATTCCAACAACCCAAAGAAGGCCGAAGCGTACAATGGTTGAAACGTTGTGATAAATATGGCAACAAAGATGAGGACAATAGTCCGAATAATGTAAATAGTATCAATTAATAAACTCTAAATGAAATACCAGTTTTTCTTGTCTGTGTGGTTTTCACTGGAAACCCAATAGGATATTCCAAAAATAAATTTCAAATTCCATGCAAAATTCCATTTTATGAACAACCTAGGCTCAGTGATGATGCTTCTCTTGAGAAAAGGGATTTTCAAGTCCATATATAAAATTACAAGTGTTTAAATATTTCCTCTCTGAAGATATATAACCAATTACTCTGGAAAGAAAAGGGATTTCAGATTTTTCCTCCAAGTGACCTTTGGGTCCCTTAAGGCTATTCATGCCCTTTGATCTCTAAAACCTCCACACTAGCATGTCTGCTTTTCACTTTAAAAAAAAAAAAAAACTTAGATACTGGGGAAGACAGACAGCCTGTGGGTAGGAAGATAACATAATTATGGAATAGCAATATGTCAAGTGGATTGTACCCTACCCCTAACAGCATATTGGACAGAGCCAAATTAAGTAACTTCAACGTTTGCCAGTAGGAATAAGGGTGACATTAACACTGAAAAGTTCCTTTTCTACCCCTCAGAAACAGGGAGAAGTGGTGGGAGGTAATCTGATAATCAGGGGTCAACAATTGCTCCCTGTCCTATCAGATAACTAGCCCCAGGAGGATGTGGTATATTTAAACTAGCCTTATCTAGATAAACAGGGTCAATACTTAGGATAACACTCTATAATCCTTGAGATAGACCAGCAGATAAAGACCTAATCCTCCCACAACCTGGCCTCCTACACATGTAATGATAGAAGATAAGAGCCAGTTTTGAGGGTGGGGGGAGATGGTAGGTTAAAATAACAACCTTCTACTATCAAGGCTTAACCTTCTTAGACATCCCCAGATTTCCTTTTAAACTCAAACCTTTCCAGTTTGCATCATATCTCTGCAGATGTTGCTGCTACTATTACTCCTACACTCACTAAGTGTATATAGCAGAAGCTACTGGTGACTTACGTTGGAGGTTAAGTGGAAACAAGCATCCTAAACATACACTTATTAACATTATTATTAAAAAGGAAATCTACTTTTAAAAGCTTTTTAAATTATTTACATGCATGTTTTCATATAAAATATACTGAAAGATTTTTGCTTTTAACTTTTTTTATGAAAACCAAAAAAAAAAAAAAAAAAAAAAACCCAAAGAACTATACAAAATAACAGAAACCACATCACTCGAGGACTTTCAACAGCAGCTAAAATTTTAAAATATTTGAAATTAACCATGTATTAAATTGACTGATACATTCATTTTCTATGGATTCTAAGCCCTTTGCAGGTTAACATTTCCCATCCTCCTAAGAACATGACAAATGAAGTTCTATGTCTCAACATTCGTCAATAAAATCACATCCTATTTGCTTGAAATCTTTTTTTAATTCGAGATGAAATTGTCGGATATTTATTACCATACAGGATGAAGGAGATGTATTGTAGACCGGCACTGTTTTCTTTGTTTCTAATGTTGTCTTTCTATCATTTAATACTTGAGGCTTATGGTCATATAGTGTTGAAACACAGGTTACTGTATGATCACAAAAAGTTAAGCAATATCAAGCCTGGTCAGTACCTAGATGGGTGACCACTTGGGAACACCAATTGTAAACATGGATGTGCAGTTCGTGTAATGGATAATGGCTCAAAATAATTAATCTAAGAAGCAAGTCCCAATGCCAGTTGGATTTATTATATTCACCTATGTTCAAATACCCTTGGGAAAGCAATAAATCCACCTCTTCTATCCACAGCTATAGGTTAATTAATAAGACTTGTATCACTAAATCATCATTATCTCAAAAAAAAAAAAAAAAAAAAAAAAAAATATTTAAACCTAAAAATATTTTCTGGGTTGAAATAATCTACAAAGGGTTGATAAGACATAAAAAAGGAATGAATGAATCAATAAATCAATGAAATAATGATTACTTACACAAGCATGTCTTAATTTATTTACATTCTCTGGTTTGGTTTGGTTTATTTTGTTTTATGGCATATCACCCCCAATGGGTTATTTAATGCTGACAAAAATTTTTATTGCTGGTAATATTCTGTTTTGTCAAAAATCTGTTTCTGGTAATATTTTTTCTTCAAAATTGTATTGCTGGTAATAATTTTTTTCAAAATAGTATTGCTGGTAATAGTTAACTATTTGCCCATAGCTGGGACCCTAACAGGTGCTACCAACCCAAGTCAGGGTGGACCTGGGAACACCAGCAATTAAGAGGTGGTTCCACGCTCCTCAAAAGCTTCTGATCAGAGACCTTGCTGCTGGACGAAGTTTAATGTCTTACCCAGGACACAGATGTAGATTAACGTCTTACCAAGGACCCACATTCTCATGAATATAAATGCATAGAAACTACCGTAGCCACAAAATGAGGGATCAGTCTATATATTGATTGTGATTTAGAATTGATCCCCACTTTATAATTTCTTGTTTATCAAATTCGGATTAGGTTTGACTTCATTACCCCCAGCTCAAGATATGGATTAATTACTAAAACTTTTATCACTAAATCATTATTATCTGAAAAATCTTAAAATCTAAAAAATATTTTCCAGGTTTAAATAACCTGCAGATGAATGAATCAATCAATTTAATACCTGGTTAATTTTTGTTAAATGTATTTCACTATTTTAAAGTACTTTTTGATTTGTGCGTTGCACAAATTCTATTTAAATTATTATCAACCATTCTTTGGCCCCTCTGTCTGCAGAAGAAGAATCTTAAAATTTTATAATGAATCCAACTCTTTGCTTGCCGAGCATAAAAATAAAATCATTGTTCTGAATATTTAATTCAAATCAAAAATCAGGAAATGAATAAACTAACCTTGAGAATCTACAAGGACATTTTTCTCTGTGTTGTTTAATAAGGAAAAAAAGGTTTCACAGAGTGCCAGTCAAAAACCTTTGACAGAAAGGGCTTTTGAAGGGAGCTTGATTTTTACTTTTTCTCTGAATGAAGAATGACTGACTGCTGACACAGTAAATGAATAAAACTAATACCCAGTTCAAAATCATTAGAGTATATTATCAAGTGTTAACAAGGGGGTCTAATTGGGCCCTAAATACCCATTATTAGACACCAGACAAATACTGAAGTTGACATTCACACATCAAAGCTGTTATGAGAAAACCTGAGTTCAGTCAAGACAAGGTTATGAATGAATAAAGATTTCCTGAATAGTTTTTGATAGGAATAGAGTAAAGTTGCCCTTTAGTCAACATCAGAACAATTCAGATGTGTCAGGGAAGACAGATGATGACATTAAATAAAACACACATAAACAACTGTCCTTTTTTTTTTTCTTTTCTTTAACTACAAGTCAATACAGTTTATGGAAATATTTTCAGTGAGAGAAATTGTAAATTCTAATTTTTTTTTTTTTTTTTTTATATACAATCAAGAATCTCAACTGACAAGAAAGCGATTATGATAGAAAATCTTTCTTTTTCTTTAAAACATTTTCAAAGCACATATATCTATATTTGAGAAGCATTTAGTTTTGTCTCAGAATTAAAGTCATCATTTCAGAAATTATTTCAAACATCTTCATCTTTGTTGTTTTTCCCACAAGAAGAATGATATTCAGTCAGAAATAATTTATACATAATTAAAAATACTTTCATGAATCTTTTCATTAGTTTTCTGAAAATGAAAAATCAAAAGTGGCTAATAATGTAAGAAAATTTATAGATTACAAAACTGAAGAAACTATTCAAGTTATGGTTAGAAGGTTATCAGTTACAGATGAGTTTATCTCATGACAATGTCTTTTGTCACCACATATCAGTAGAACTGATTTGCGTCTGTAATTGGCCTTTGTGTATGGATTAAAAGAAAATACAGAGAGCATTGATAAATATAAAAGAAATCTTTATATAATGCAATAAAAATACAGAAGGATAAGGCAAAAGTTTAAGTTTTAAGAGGTCAAGTGTAAAAATCCATGAACATGAGAGAGAAAACCCTTAAAGAGAGAATGCGTGTGTGCGTGCACACATATATATATATATATGAGACAGATATACACAGGCTGCGATTGGTAAATTGTCGCCATTTTATCTTTTTAATTTCTTACACATGCATTGTTTATGAATTTTGTCAGCTGCACAGTATAATAGGGTCAGTTGTGTGTATATATATATATATATATATATATATATATATATATATATATATATATATATATATATACACACACAAATGTAGTAGCAGCCACTAAACCCTGTAGCAAAGGAAGGCAAGTTTGTTTTCAGTGTAGCAAGGATGGTTTAGTCATGTAATGTCACCAGTAAATTGTGTAAATGTATTTTGTCTCTGGGTATGTTATGATGACTGCAGCATTGGAGAATGACAAAATTAATTTATCAAGGTTTTGGTTAAATTTCAATCTATTTTATATACACATGTATGGATCCACTTTGAAAAGGCCACTCACTTCTCATTGGCTTGTGGGCTTATATCCTGGTTATGAAAGCTTTCTGATGAGCTGGTTAAAATATGGCTTTGTTTGCCTGGTGATTTTTATTATATGTCTATTTTTAGAGATCATGAAATTCTGGTCCTTTTATTTTTATTTATTTATTTTCCATCACCACAAACCATATGTGAGAAAAGAAGAAATTAAATTTAATAAAAGATGACAGGCATGTTTAAGGCAACAGATAAATGAATGAGAAGTCAAAAGTCAATGTCATAAAGAGGGTGAGAGAAGGGGATTGAAAATCTGATTAAAATCTGTAGTTGTCAAGTTTCAGGACAATGATTACCCACTTCTGATACAAATGTCAATTGAGTCAGAGTTTTATATTCTGTAACTTCTCCAGATGACCTCTTCTAAAAAACAAATTACTGCCTTACTCTCCAAAAAAATACTTTTTACTTTTATTTTTTCTTTGCTTCAGAAAAACAAACCAGCTTGACTTGGGCACACATCATTTAGAGAAGAATAAAGAAAAGCAACGTGAAAAAGGACTGAAATGCAACTTGGCCTGCTACAGATTCCCAAAAGAGTTAGTTTCATTATTGATTAAACTTTAAGCTAGTCAGGGTATGTAGGAAATACTAAAAAAGACATAAATTATAAAGTGTTGCTAATAGTGAGGATATTTTTTTGGGGAAAAAAGAAGGTTTAGAGACTTTAACACTCACAGGAGACATAAAAAGCAAGAGAAGTAGAGGAAAATAGATAATAATCTAACAAGTTAAAACAAATGAATGAAGGAACAAGTATTAGAAAGAAAAGGTTGCTAAAAACAAAAGACAGGAGTCTTTTGGGTGTGGAAAGGATTACTCATATCCTGTTGGGACATGGCACACAGACAAAGAGAGACTGAGATTATTGGCTTGTATCAATGTTGCCCTTGAGGTCAACATTTGTTTCTTCTGCCTGGAAGTGTGGTCACTTCTATATCGAGCATCATGGGAGATTAGCATAGAGATATTTTGGTAAAACATTTGACCTGTGGTCAAGAGCAGAGATAAAAATGGATTTTTACCTTTTTGGAAAGGTCATTTTTTAATAGGTAGAATTTCAAATACTGCACCAATTTTCATTAGGGATAACTATTATACCATTCAACACCTCAAAGCTCCAGAAGACCAGTTTGCACTGCCAAATTCTAGTAAACCAGCATGCACCCGACAAGCTTCAATAAACCAGCTTGCACCTCTAATACATCAGCCTGCAAACTCTGTGGTTGATCAAAGTATTTTCATTTTTTACTTTAATGTATTTAACTTTTTACTTATAAGAAATTAAATTGAATTTTGGCAAATTTTTGACAGAAATAGAGAAAAAAAAATAAAGAAATTTAGAGAGAATTGGATAGAAAAACTGATATATTAACACACATGGACACAAACATATATATATATATATATATATATATATATAGAGAGAGAGAGAGAGAGAGAGAGAGAAACACATGGTGACAGAGAAACATAAATAGATAGGGAGATAGACATGATAAATAGAAATTAACAAAAGAGTGAGAAAAAGAAAAATGGTGAGATAGACTGAAGAAACATGTTCTTTTTGTAAGACAATACACGTGCCCACAGAACTTGTGAAAAAAGAGGTTTTAAAGAATTTGAACTTTGAATGAATAGACCTATCTATCCTTCTTACCCAATCATTTTTTCTTTTTTCAGATAATTACTATAAAGTTTCAAAGAAAGGAACTTTTTGAATATCTTGGAATTGATAGCAATAAAAGAGCAGGGTTTCAATAATAATAATAATAATAATAAAAAAAAAAAAAAAAAATCACAATTTTGAAAGATTTGGACAAACTTGAGAAATCCTGTACCAAGTCTGTTGAAATTTGTGCTGGACATGTGAAATAACATCATTATAGCATGGCACAAGGTCATTTTCTTTTTAGCACCCAACCATTGTGTATAGATATCCAATTATTATTATTGCCAGAAGACAATCTTCAATCATTATCTCATTGCTTAACTATTGTTAACCTGCTGAAAGTGTTGTGCGTGTATAGATATTATGTGCACGGTACTTATTGGAAAGCACTCAATATCAGTGATAGTGCTAACATATTCAATCACATGTATATGAGTTATATCCATACAACTGTGTATATATATATATATATATATATATATATATATATATATATATATATCTTGCATGGATAATATGGAAAGAATTATTAGCTCACACAATAGTAAAATCTTGAGACCTTCATGATAATCTAAGACAAAATCAGGATACAACCCGAATGGAAAAAATCAACATGCAACTGCAGAACAGGAACAGAGTGCCCAGTTGAAGGAATATGCATGGCAGAGAACACAATATATGAAGCAACAATTTTCCCCAAAGAAAAGATTGAGGAGAAAAAGATATACTTAGGAATATCGGTGGGAAATTGGAAAAACCAACTATACAACCATTGCCAGTCCTTCAAAAATAAGTGTAAGAAGAACCAAACGGCACTATCAAAACATTATTGGGATTTTTTGGAGAGTGGCCTAACCCCACAAATAAAGTGGAAAATAATATCAAGAGCCAGAACTCCAAAAAACTTCAGAGACAGATGCAACTTATGTATAAAGGAGAAAATCTTCATAATCAAACATAAAGATCCAGACATATTACTAAATAGACACAATGAACTAGTTTTTAAATGCCGGCACAAAAACAACCTAAACCTAAGCAAATACATTGAGAAATAATTATATAGGAAGAACAATATTGAATGATTTTTGTTCCCTTTGTTTTTAGAAATATTACTATGCACGCATGAGCACCAACACATGACTATATGTATACAACTATGGTAATGTACTTGAACACTGATGCACCTGTTGATATGTACATATATATGTTTTTATATGGAAAAAGAGGCATACCAGGGTTTTTTTTTGGTTTTTTTTATGCGAGTGTGGAGGTGTACAATTAGATAGGTACTTATATGTTTTGCCATAGATATGAGAGAGAGGGTAATATATGTGTAAAGATATGGATAATTATACGATTTGGGTATCCATAATGTAATTAAATACTGATATAGTCTTCGAATGCAGGCATAAGTAGGTGTATGGGTGGACATGAGGATAGAGACATGTACGTGTGCATATATGTGTACGTAGATATGCTGCATATTATGTGTGTGTGTGTATAATAATGTATGTATGTATGCATAGATGTGTGTGTGTGTATATGTGTATACATATATGTGTGTAAATGTATATGCGTGTATGTACATGGATGTATATGGATAAGCAGGTGATTATATATGTATATATGTAAGTATAAGTGCATGTGGAGATATGTATGGAGATATGTGGGTATGTGTTTCTCTGCAGGTGTATATGTGTAAATATGGGAATATACATATAGTTTTTGGTATGGATGTGTGTGCAGGTGTATATAAGAACTCATAGGTATATAGTGAGATATAGGTATGTGGATATAGATAGGGGTTTATGACATGTGTAGAAGTGTATATGAGTGTGTAGAAGTGTATATGAGTATGGATATATAAAAGATTGTAAAAGAAGGACTTAATTTTCTCCTAGTGACATTTTATCCAAATCTCTCCTCTAATATTCTCCAATTGGAAGTGAGTTTTAAATAGCACGGAGGTAAAGTTTAAATTGGTAATTTAATTTAAATTGAAATATACTACCCCATTATTGATGATAAAATTATTTAAATTGGAATAACCGTTGATAATTGTGTACCTAAAAACAATCACAAGTTTATTTAATGAACAAAAATCAAAACGAATAGATGTCAACTTAACAATCAATAAGACAAAAGTTTAGAAAAAAAAGATTACTAAATATAAAATGGATTACTCTTTCAATGTATTGTCTATGAGTTTTTCCAATCGACCGTTTCATAGAAAATACCCAAAACTCCAACGAACTTCAAATTAAAATCTTCGTAGATTGTTTAGACATTTAGATTTACATCAAACCTTAACCTCCCAAATATGCCCTTTAAAGTAACGCGAATTAACAGTGTCTAAGAATTTGAATGAAACCTGTCTTCGTGGAATGTAATTTATTAGGGTTGCTGTAGCTTCTTCCTTTAATGTCAGTCTTCACCCCTTACCCATCGATATCTAGAGACAAGACACGTTAGGCTCAAGCAACGTCTAGCCGACACACAATGAGGTTAAGAATAAGGAATTGAAATGGTACACCTAACCCACTCATATCTTATCTTCTCTCCCACCTTACTTCCTCACTTTGTTAATTTTACATATGCTTGATGAGGTCCATCAAAAACATGTGAATTTCTTTTCATTTTTCATTTCAACCTTTGGAAGTAAAGTCTGATGATCCAGAGCCCTGTTAAAGGGGTTGTGGTGAAATAACTTATTACATGGAACCTTAGTGATCTGTTTTTATTCAAACATATCTGCTCTGAATTTTACATTGAGCTCTCTGGATATCATCCTCCATGGGTCTACCCATGCGGATTACCTAGTTTTGCATAAATATATATATATATATATATATATATTTATTTAGTGTTACAAACTCATATCGTTACAACTGAATATATAAGCTATAATTCTAGTGATTCAGATGAACAAATTTTCTTTGAGGCATTATATCTCTTATGAAAAGGATTCAATTTCATGACACTGGCAATTCTATTTTCAAATCCTTCTACAAAAGTTAGAATGTGAATAAGATTTGTTGTAGTTTTGCAAATGCAATTTATACTCTACACTAGCATTAATTGAAAATGTGAAACATTCTTTTATTAAATATACCTGAAAAAGAAATATTGTTTTGATCAAAGTAAAATATAACCAAAATGATTTGTAAAAGTTAGACTTGGTAATAACAGACAAACAAATAGATTTGGTTGGATAAAAGTTTTTGAATTGTGAGTTATTAAAAATACTTTTGGCATTGCATCCATTTTTGGATGGTTTTAAAAGAATGAATATCAATAACAAAGGAAGAGTAAATAAAATCACACTTACCTGGGCATCTTGAGAATGTTCACCACCGTATGGCAAATGACTCCGTGGGAATATATTTTTCTGATAACGTGGAAACTAAAAAGATAAGGAAAAAAAAAATGGTTTGAATTTATTCATTTTGACTATTTTTTAAAATAAGTTGCCAGTTAATTTTACTAAGTGTTCAAAATTTGGAAAGAGAGAGAAAAAAACTCCTGAAGCAAGAGGAGAAAAAAAGACCGTAAAAGTTTTTTTTGTTTGTTTTTTCAAAGCAATTTCCAGAGGTTTTGCAACAGTAAAAAGAAAAATAAATAAAGGATTTCTTATAGCTCTTACACTAACTCTAAATTTTTAAGATGAAAGAGAAGATTTTTTTTTATTTCCATTTTTTTTTTAAAGAGACTTTAAATTCTTGCATTTCAGACATTTAGATTTTTGTCATCATAAAGTTTCAATATGTTCAGAAAAACATGAAATAAATTCACTTACTTTGAAATAACATCTAAAGAAATAGAAATTAGTGTGTGTACACACATGTATTGGGGGGGGCAGTTGTGTCAGTATGAACAGCAAGAGTTATGTATGTAAAAATT
>OZ010604.1:80087345-80114845 GCA_963932145.1 Acanthosepion lycidas | reverse complement strand
CGCTCCTCAAAATGTGATCAGAGGCCTTGCTCTTGGATGTACTTTATTGTCTTGCTCAGGACATGAATGCAGTTTATAGTCATACCGAGGATGGTATAATCTGTTGGGTTAAAGGATTTAAATAAATAAAATCAAGGGAGGTAATAAAATGACTAGGAAATATACTTATGAAAATTTTTCTGGTGTAAAGTAAAATAGAGTGATTTGTTTTTAGGGTTTATCAAGCCCTTGCAGGTTATTTAGAGCCAGAAAATATTTTTAGATTGTAAGAATTTTTTTTAACTTTTTATTTTTTTATTTTTGCAGATAATGATTTAGTGAGACACGTCTTACTAATTAATCCATAGCTGAGGGGAGAAGAGGTGGATTCATACCTTTCCCAAGAGCATTTGCTTGTAAGTGAATATAACAAACCCAACAGGAATTGGAACTCGGCTCTCCGATTAACAATTTCAAGTCATTATCCATTACTCCATCCTCACGTCCAAGCTTACAGTACCTGGTCTTCCCAAGCAGTTACTTATCAGGATTGACTTCAGTTGCTTAACTTTAGTAATTGTATGTGAACCGGTGTTTCAACAAGGTATAAAGTAAAAGTATTCTTTTATAAGACACAAAGATTAGAATATGAACCAAATCAAGCGCTATAAAAAGTTTTTCTTTTACAAAGTACAAAAAATAATTAAAAAAACTAGTTATAATAAAAATACCTGAATAAAATCTGGTTATTGTAAAAATAAAGAAAAAGGAAAAAGAATGCATCTGAAAGAGATTCTCAACTTGTTGATTTATGCCAGCTTATTAGAATCTTTTGAAATAAATCCAGAATTCCAAGCAACCCTTAAAACTGAGCCAAAAAGATGAAAAGTGCTGACAAGAGAAAATTTCTTTATCTGCTGTTTTTATGTATTTTGTTTCTGAAGCAAAAAAATTAGCCAATTGCCTCTTTCACAAACATCTTCAGAAAGGTGGAATTCTCTCAGGAAAGAACGAGATGTAAATCTATTTGCTCTTATTATCTATTTAGTAGAAATAACAGGTGAGATATGTTTGTGTCTTGGACGGGTGAAAAATGAAAGAATCAAGATAAGAAACATCTACTTTTTCAGTTTGTCTTTCTTGTCAAAGTAAAAATACACAGAACTAGCAAAAAAAAAAAAAAAAAAAAAAAAAAAAAAAATCAAGTCATGGTTCAAAAGATTGTTTTTAATAATCTTAGTCACTCACAGGTAAAACAATCTTGATTCTTCACTTGTTCTGTGTATTATGATCTGGTACAACTGAGCACCCATGAGGATTGAGCTCACAAAATACATTGTGATCAAAGACACCTAATAATGGTCCATAGTTGAGTTTCTATGTAAAGAATTTAAAGTTTTACACTTCCAGATATTTTTCTTCAAGGAATAACCAAAATCTTTTAACTATTTCACATCTTTCTCTCTTTCTCTCTCTCTGATTTAAATACAGACTGTATATTAGTTTTCTTTTTAGATATGTAAAATGAAGGAAAAATTAAAAGTAGATACTAGCATTCATGCTGGGTTGACCAAAATGTATGCTATGGCTTATTAACTAAAATAAAATATTTTTCACAGCTAACTTTACTGAACAATGTATTTGCTATTTTTGTTTCACTATTTTCCCCAATTTTCCAAGCAATTTCCTCCAACAGCATTTTATCTTTCTCAGCAAAGAACTGCTCTTGGATGTTCTATTTCACTTTTGCAGATTTCCACTGAATTCCACTGAAGACTTTGCAGATTTCCACTGAATTCCACTGAAGACTTTACAGATTTCCACCGAAGACTTTGCAGATTTCCACTAAATTCCACTGAAGACTTTGCAGATTTCCACCGAATACTTTGCAGATTTCTACTGAATTCTACTGAAGACTTTGCAGATTTCCACTGAATTCATTTCTTTTATTAATTAAGCAAATTCTTTAAAGACCAGAAGAAATGGTCATTGCTGTATTTGTGAAAAATTCTCATTTAAGTTCCAACTTCAGCCTAATGATTAATAAAACCCATTAATAAATTAGATTAACTCACTAAGATTATACTGTTTAAAATATGATACTATTTCTTTTCATTCATTCCAAGCAACTGGCTTAACCAAGAGCAGTACTTGTTTGAATCAATCATTTGGTTTGCTGGAAAGAGCTCATGACAAAGCACTCCCTTATAATCTGATCATATGTATAGTATCACCACTTTTGGATGAAAAATGGCCTTTAGTAGTTTTTTTGTGGGGGTTCATTTGCTCCCATATTCTAATGTTAAAAAGATAAACCTTATTAATAAACATCTAAGAGAAAACAGCAAACTTTTCAACCAACTCAATACAAATGAATACAACACAATACTTCAGGCCGTTGCACATACAGTCACTCTCTCTATCTCTCATATGAAGCAAAATAGAAATACTTGGCTAGATGCACTAATTTACCCGTGAAGCTAACAAATTGCCCCCCCCACTTCACATTAACATCAATAAACAATTTGATTCATGCTTTCATTTTTGTAAATCACTTACACATCCTCTTTAATAACTTCCTTCGTTCTTACAAATGCATTATCGTGCAGATACTGCTGCTCTCTCATCTGCACACATATGCACTACAAACGTTTTTCTTTGATATACATAACCACTCCCTTCCATTACCATTTAGACAAGTTCATACCCGCAAATTCCCACTGGCCCACATACACCCAAACAAACATACACACGCACACAAAGGCTGTTCACCTACAAAGAGCTTTTGCCAATCACCCATCCAGCTCATAAAATCCCATCTTATTGATGAGCTGATCATACAGTCATAAAATGTTATTGAAAATACTGTAATAAGACTCGTTAGAGCCGGGCCAACATCAATAATTCGGGGCAAAACTCGATTAATGTTCTTTTGATGTGCAACCATCAATCCCTGCTGCCAGATCGAGATATAGTTGACACTTTTGGGGTATCCAGCCAGAATATAGTTTAATTACCCATTTACACACAACTTTGCCCACAATAGATCTTCCTTATATTTCATCCGTATTAATGGATTTGCACATCTCAAAATACTGCCAGGGTTCCAAGAGGGCAGGGGCCACTTCATTAAACCAACACAAGAAATTATTCAATATCCACCCTGTCTTCATGTGTGCGCACATGTGAGTGAGCGACTGGTTAATCTATTATACAATCAGATTATTTAGATGAGTAACAAGTCTGGAAACAAAGTCAAAAATGCTTTGTTGGTAAAAATCTTTTGAACTGCAGCATAATAAATGGAGTGTCATGGCTCAGTGAAGGATTTCAAAATTTCCAACACCCACAGATAAAAACAGCACAAAAGATCAGCAAATATGCAGCATTTCAAATAAAACTGCCTTCATAAATATCCTTGTTTCTGGAGCCTATCTACATGATAATTTACAGTCAGCTAAAAATTATCATCTCCTAATTTTTTACAGTAAGAATTTTTACTGATTAACATTCATTAGATTTTTCTCCTTCTGCAACGTTTGTCATTATCAAAAAAAATTTTTTTTTATCATTTTAGTACTACTTATCCCAATTCATAATAGTACACATAAGCACAATTTCAAACTTAACATTTGTAAATATTCAATATACGCAAGGGAAAGGTGGACAATTTACATAAGTGTGTTAATGTATCAAGTTTAGTGATAGCTGAACATTTGATTAAAAACCAGCAGTGTACTCGGGTTTATAGCCTGGGCATGTTCTCAGTGCTGATAAGGCTAATACATATTATCAATTGAAAGCTTGGGAATCAATATACATTAAGTCCTACCAACCATCTCCCTGTAAAAGCTTAAAAGGTAATTAACCGTTAATGTTATATTTTTTGTATGTATATAACATTAGTCAGAGGTTGCATATTTTTTAGTCCTTGATTTTTGCTTTGATGAGAGAGGACCGATAAACCAGTTTGGCTGTTTTTAATTGTAATAATTTGGTATTACCAATTTGCAATGATATTTTTTATGAATGTTTGTTTAATATGTCTATCTTTATTGCAATGATAAAATTTTGCTTCTAACATATTTCATACCTTAAAACTGTATCTTTATCACACACATGCGCATATATATATATATATATATATATATATATATATATATATGCAGGAATGGATTTTTCATTTATTAATCCAACATTTTATTTGTTTAAACATTATTTTTAATGGATACTCACATTTCAGTAGATGCACTGTTATTATATATTTATTAAACAGCATTTTTAATTTCATCTACCGAATATTTGAAAAACCTGTTAAGAAAATATGCATACTCTGGCAGGACATGAATCTGCACCCCTGAGGGGGAACCATCATTAGATCTAAGAAGAACCTCCTCATCAAACAAGGACTGAATAGTCCTTTTGAACACAGATCTTTCATATTTTTCTAACTAGATTTCTCAAATATTCAGATGGTAGATGAAATTAAATAGATATACTGTTTAATAATAAGGGGAAAAAAAAAAAAGAAAAAAAAGCATCTACTCAAATATGAGTAACCATTAAAAATAAGGTTTAAACAAATGAATTGAATAAATATTATATATATATATAATGAGGAGGCAGACTGGGTCCTATAGCATTGGATGGCAACTGGTCTACAGGAAAGGCAACTCTGGATTCAAAACCTGCAGAGGGTCATTTAGGGACCTTGTGGCATATAGTGCACCATGTCTTTGTATTCGGCCCTCCAAAAAACTGGATGGTTCTGCACAAAACAATCACCACTATAATCAAATCTCATGTGCTGGTGTCAAGTTCCAAGAAACTGAGCTGCTTGATGCGAGGGTTATATATATATATATATATATATATATATATATATATATATATTTTGTTGTGAAATAGAAATGTATTATTTCCCATAAGATTCCATATTGTTTGTACTTCACACAGAAGTCAAAGTTCAGATAAGCTATCACTGTTTTCTATTTAGGAAAAAAAAAAAAAAAAAAGAAGAAAAACACAATCATTGATCTCAAGAAGATTTAAATTAAAATCACACAATTCAATGTCTGCTAAAAATTAAAAAGATAAATCACAATGTATTTTGTTTCTGCAATAGTTTGACATTTCATTATTTTTCACACAATGCAACATTTGAATTAACAACATAAATGCAATGAGAAGTTTGCCTGCAGAGTTAATAAAGTCTAATTATGAAAACACCAAACGTAAAGAACGCCATCCATTTTTACATCGTCACCTCCCTCCCTCGTTCCCTCACCACCACATGGTATTACACTTATTCTCTAAACGTGACTGAAATTCAAGTACAAAATGACAATCATCATTTGTCAGATGAAAATGAAGCAAAATTAGCAATGTTAATTTATGGGCTGACAAAAACCAAAGATAAGCAATAATATCATATGCAATAGAAATGATATTGGCGATTGGTGGAGACAATGCCCGTCCAATGATCTACAGCTTGATTTGGCCCCAGGGTTACAATGAAAAGAGACACAACCACTAATTGCCTGCTTTTCCCAACACCGTGTTTATTCTCATATTAGAATCAATAGATGCATAGAACGGACAAATTACCTTTCATGTTTCTAAAGTGTTTGCAGAATATAAGAAATCAATCAATTGCTATTCTAATGTGCATGCATATATACATGTCTATTATATATATATATATATATATATATAAATCATTTCACTTGAAGCAAGGTGGTAATGCCACTAAGACGCAAAGGATTACTGTGAATGGAAAAGAAGGAGAAGACAGAAGGCAATTGACATAACATTTAAATTTTTGAAGATTATAGTTGGAAAGAAAGCAAGAAATGAGAAGAGGGTTCCTCAGATAAGAAGTGTAAGAAATGTAACTGTTAGAATAGAACTTATGGTTATATTTAGGAATTTCAACAAGCTTGAATTCACATGGTAGACGTACCAAGGAGAGATGATTACAGAAACATAAAAATTTTAACATAGATATGAAGGTATTGTAAAAGTCATACTATAGTCATTCAAAGAAACAGGAAAAGAAGGTTTAAGGCTCCAACTTTTCAACACAAAATTGTACCATGAAATATTGAAATATATATGGCCTAAAGGATAAAAAAAAAAGTATTGGTTAAGTAAATGACGATAATTCTGATTTCAAAAAGGAGGAGAAATAAGAAATAATTAATGAAAGATTGTTAACTATAAGCAATCACCACCTGAAGAAGGCCAGAGAAAACAATGACTGAAACATTGTGACAATAGCAAACCAAGATAAGAAAAAAATACATAATTCCACATCTAAAAATAAAGAAAAAAAAAAAAAAAATTTCTAATTAAAAGCAGCAAAATGAAAACTGATCGGAATAATTACATTTAAAATGATTTATGTTGAATTTAACAACTGATAAAGAGAAGGAAATAAATACCAAGAATTTTTAAGAATTTATCAGCAACGCCATTCAGAAAGGGGGGGGGAGAGAGAGAGAGAGAGAGAGAGAAAGAAAAAACAATAAATCATTTTTCAGACAGGCTGGGAATTGCTGAAAGTAACCATATGCATTTGCAGAGAAATTTGGCTTGCAAAGAGATCTTGTCCTTCTGCGGCAATCCAAAACCAATAGAGAAAAAGAAGTTACATCAGTCAAGAATGGCAAGAGTTATGGCCAAGTTCCAAAGAATCTAACACCAAACAAATATCAAAAAACATTATATTGACAGTTTTTAATTCAAGGAAAGTCTAGAAAGAAAGAAAAAAAAAAAAAAAAAAGAAGAAAGAAAAGTTGAAAAAATTAAACATTTGCTTAACATAGTGATGACAGTGATTTACAGATTTCAATTTATCAACACCCCTCACGACAAAGTGGAAAACAATTTAAGGAGGGGAAACATTTTTAGGTACTTACCAAGCTGGGCACCGTTTGTTATAAAAGCCACAAGTGTAGGACATCTTTGAGAATCAAACTGACTATGGTAGTAACAGCTACTTACAACAAAATCTTAGTAGTAGTAGTAGTGTGTGTGTGTATATATATATATATATATATATATATATATACACATACACACACACATACAGAGCCAAGTTCAAATTCCTGTCAAATTCATTATATTCACTTACATGCTAATATCCTTAGAAAAGGTATTAATCCATCTCCCCCTACCCAGTTATGGGTAAATAGCAGGATAGACTGGAGTCTATAGCCTTGGATGGCAACCGATCTAGGAGAAAGAAAAGCTCTGAATTCAAAGCAGCCTGGAGAGGGTTGGGCTCTGTCAGGCTATCTTGCCCAGGACACACCACTTCTACTGCAGTTTCAGCACATGTGGTGTCCCTACAAATCTAACAACTTACAGGACTTGTGACCGTGACACATAGGATTCTTAGTAATAATGCCTTATATCAATTCCCAGGGAAGCTATTAGGTTGGTGCAAAAATAATATCGTTTTTTAACGTATTTTTTAACGTCAAAAAACGATATTATTTTTGCACGAACCTAATATAACTGATACAGGGGACACAACAATAACACCACTGGATATAGTAGGATTTTAGTTAAATCAGTCACCACTGTCAGCAATGCACCTCCCTCCATAACAAAGAACATTCATGCTGAATTTAAAAAAAAAAAGAAAAAAAAAAGAAAAAAAAAAAAAAAAACTCTCCAAGCAGAGGCTGGTGTTTAGTCTCTGTAAACATTCAGCTTGTGTTGATGAATGTCAATAAGAAAAACCGAAACTACCAAATGTCTTGGTGATTCTCTGAATGATTTTACTTACTGCCTCTTGAGGCAACTGTCTGTTAAAAAGGAAGAGAATTCATATTCTAAGTCTTTAGCAGGAAGCCATTAAAAATATTGCTTCTACAAAAACAAAAAGGTCATCATTCAGATTTTATATTTTTTTTTTTTACCCGGAAGATGAAAATAGTTCTATCTATTAATCTATTAAGTTCAAATAACCGTCTCCAAATGCTTGTAATAGAAAGAAATCACAAATTTATCTTTGAAATGCGAAAAGTGAACCAGAACAAAAATACTTTTATTCTTATTTTTATCTTAAAAAAATAAATAAAATAAAATAAAAAAATAAAAATAAAAAATAAAAACAATAAGAATAAAGATACATCCTGCTTTTACCATTTTATTTAATTTGAAGAGTTTTCAAAGTTGAATTTTCAGGAAGTGTCATATGACAAGTGATTTGCAGCATATGTGTATTCATTTTGACAGAATATTAACATAAGGATCAATTGTTTTTATCATCATCAGACACAAGCATGCACAAAAAAAGAGAACAAATGGCCGAAAACTTGGCATCAATATTCATCACCAAAATATTAATTGCTGGAAGTGACTAATATTTTAATTTCAAGATTGGGTTTTAAAGTTTATGAATAAAAATGATCAAAAATCAATGCTATCAGCTCAAGTGTCACTTTCCTAAATTATTCAATTCATCAAAAGGTGGGAAATTATTGTATAGGAAAATGTCCAAGGGTTAAAGAATTTCCAATTAAAAAAAAAAAGTTAGAATTTCAGAAAGAAAGCAAAAATTACAGAAGTAAGTGGGTTGGAATCAATATGCAAATTTTTATACCAAAATAAATTTTCAGATAGCTTATAATTTTACAAAAGAGATATCCATTTTTAAAGTAATTGTTATTAAACAACACTAAGTCAGAAAGGAGATACAAATCAAGAAGAAAGGTCAGAGTGGAGAGAGAAAAGAGCGAGACAAGACAGTGGAGAGAGAGAGAGAGAAAACAAGACAGTGGAGAGAGAGAGAGAGAGAAAACAAGACAGTGGAGAGAGAGAGAGAGAGAAAACAAGACAGTGGAGAGAGAGAGAGAGAGAAAACAAGACAGTGGAGAGAGAGAGAGAGAGAAAACAAGACAGTGGAGAGAGAGAGAGAGAGAAAACAAGACAGTGGAGAGAGAGAGAGAGAGAAAACAAGACAGTGGAGAGAGAGAGAGAGAGAAAACAAGACAGTGGAGAGAGAGAGAGAGAGAGAGAAAACAAGACAGTGGAGAGAGAGAGAAAAAAAACAAGACAGTGGAGAGAGAGAGAGAAAAAAAACAAGACAGTGGAGAGAGAGAGAGAGAGAGAAAAAACAAGACAGTGGAGAGAGAGAGAGAGAGAAAAAACAAGACAGTGGAGAGAGAGAGAGAAAAAACAAGACAGTGGAGAGAGAGAGAGAGAGAAAAAACAAGACAGTGGAGAGAGAGAGAGAGAGAAAAAACAAGACAGTGGAGAGAGAGAGAGAAAAAACAAGACAGTGGAGAGAGAGAGAGAAAAAACAAGACAGTGGAGAGAGAGAGAGAAAAAACAAGACAGTGGAGAGAGAGAGAGAAAAAACAAGACAGTGGAGAGAGAGAGAGAAAAAACAAGACAGTGGAGAGAGAGAGAGAGAAAACAAGACAGTGGAGAGAGAGAGAGAGAAAACAAGACAGTGGAGAGAGAGAGAGAGAAAACAAGACAGTGGAGAGAGAGAGAGAGAGAAAAAATAAGACAGTGGAGAGAGAGAGAGAGAAAAAATAAGACAGTGGAGAGAGAGAGAGAAAAAACAAGACAGTGGAGAGAGAGAGAGAGAGAAAAAACAAGACAGTGGAGAGAGAGAGAGAAAAAACAAGACAGTGGAGAGAGAGAGAGAAAAAAAACAAGACAGTGGAGAGAGAGAGAGAGAGAGAGAATAAAAACAAGACAGTGGAGAGAGAGAGAGAGAGAGAAAAAAAACAAGACAGTGGAGAGAGAGAGAGAAAAAAACAAGACAGTGGAGAGAGAGAGAGAGAAAAAAACAAGACAGTGGAGAGAGAGAGAGAAAAAACAAGACAGTGGAGAGAGAGAGAGAAAAAACAAGACAGTGGAGAGAGAGAAAAAACAAGACAGTGGGGAGAGAGAGAGAGAAAAAACAAGACAGTGGGGAGAGAGAGAGAGAAAAAACAAGACAGTGGGGAGAGAGAGAGAAAAAACAAGACAGTGGAGAGAGAGAGAGAGAAAAAACAAGACAGTGGAGAGAGAGAGAGAGAAAAAACAAGACAGTGGAGAGAGAGAGAGAAAACAAGACAGTGGAGAGAGAGAGAGAGAAAAAATAAGACAGTGGAGAGAGAGAGAGAGAAAAAATAAGACAGTGGAGAGAGAGAGAGAAAAAAAATAAGACAGTGGAGAGAGAGAGAGAAAAAACAAGACAGTGGAGAGAGAGAGAGAGAAAAAACAAGACAGTGGAGAGAGAGAGAGAAAAAAAACAAGACAGTGGAGAGAGAGAGAGAAAAAAAACAAGACAGTGGAGAGAGAGAGAGAAAAAACAAGACAGTGGAGAGAGAGAGAGAAAAAACAAGACAGTGGAGAGAGAGAGAGAAAAAACAAGACAGTGGAGAGAGAGAGAGAGAAAACAAGACAGTGGAGAGAGAGAGAGAGAAAACAAGACAGTGGAGAGAGAGAGAGAGAGAGAAAAAATAAGACAGTGGAGAGAGAGAGAGAAAAAATAAGACAGTGGAGAGAGAGAGAGAAAAAACAAGACAGTGGAGAGAGAGAGAGAGAGAAAAAACAAGACAGTGGAGAGAGAGAGAAAAAACAAGACAGTGGAGAGAGAGAGAGAAAAAAAACAAGACAGTGGAGAGAGAGAGAGAGAGAGAAAAAAAACAAGACAGTGGAGAGAGAGAGAGAGAGAAAAAAAACAAGACAGTGGAGAGAGAGAGAGAAAAAAACAAGACAGTGGAGAGAGAGAGAGAAAAAAACAAGACAGTGGAGAGAGAGAGAGAAAAAACAAGACAGTGGAGAGAGAGAGAGAAAAAACAAGACAGTGGAGAGAGAGAGAGAAAAAACAAGACAGTGGAGAGAGAGAAAAAACAAGACAGTGGGGAGAGAGAAAAAACAAGACAGTGGGGAGAGAGAGAGAGAAAAAACAAGACAGTGGGGAGAGAGAGAGAGAGAAAAAACAAGACAGTGGAGAGAGAGAGAGAGAAAAAACAAGACAGTGGAGAGAGAGAGAAAAAACAAGACAGTGGAGAGAGAGAGAGAAAACAAGACAGTGGAGAGAGAGAGAGAAAACAAGACAGTGGAGAGAGAGAGAGAGAAAAAATAAGACAGTGGAGAGAGAGAGAGAGAAAAAATAAGACAGTGGAGAGAGAGAGAGAAAAAAAATAAGACAGTGGAGAGAGAGAGAGAAAAAACAAGACAGTGGAGAGAGAGAGAGAGAGAAAACAAGACAGTGGAGAGAGAGAGAGAAAAAAAACAAGACAGTGGAGAGAGAGAGAGAAAAAAAACAAGACAGTGGAGAGAGAGAGAGAAAAAACAAGACAGTGGAGAGAGAGAGAGAAAAAACAAGACAGTGGAGGGAGAGAGAGAGAGAAAAAACAAGACAGTGGAGAGAGAGAGAGAGAGAAAAAACAAGACAGTGGAGAGAGAGAGAGAGAAAAAAAACAAGACAGTGGAGAGAGAGAGAGAAAAAAAACAAGACAGTGGAGAGAGAGAGAGAAAAAAAACAAGACAGTGGGGAGAGAGAGAGAGAAAAAACAAGACAGTGGAGGGAGAGAGAGAGAGAGAAAAAACAAGACAGTGGAGGGAGAGAGAGAGAGAGAAAAAACAAGACAGTGGAGAGAGAGAGAGAGAGAGAGAGAAAAAAAACAAGACAGTGGAGAGAGAGAGAGAAAACAAGACAGTGGAGAGAGAGAAAACAAGACAGTGGAGAGAGAGAAAACAAGACAGTGGAGAGAGAGAAAACAAGACAGTGGAGAGAGAGAAAACAAGACAGTGGAGAGAGAGAAAACAAGACAGTGGAGAGGGAGAAAACAAGACAGTGGAGAGGGAGAAAACAAGACAGTGGAGAGAGAGAAAACAAGACAGTGGAGAGAGAGAAAACAAGACAGTGGAGAGAGAGAAAACAAGACAGTGGAGAGAGAGAAAACAAGACAGTGGAGAGAGAGAGAGAGAGAAAACAAGACAGTGGAGAGAGAGAGAGAGAGAAAACAAGACAGTGGAGAGAGAGAGAGAGAAAACAAGACAGTGGAGAGAGAGAGAGAAAACAAGACAGTGGAGAGAGAGAGAGAGAAAACAAGACAGTGGAGAGAGAGAGAGAGAAAAAACAAGACAGTGGAGAGAGAGAGAAAACAAGACAGTGGAGAGAGAGAGCAAATAGAGAGAGAGAAAGACAGCAAATAGAGAAAGACAGCAAATAGAGAAAGACAGCAAATAGAGAAAGACAGCAAATAGAGTAACACAGCAAATAGAAAGAGATAGCAACACAGCAAATAGAGAGAGATAGCAACACAGCAAATAGAGAGAGAGAGAGAACAAGACAGTAGAGAGAGAGAAAGACAGTAAATAGAGAGAGAGAGAGACAGTAAATAGAGAGAGAGAGACAGTAAATAGAGAGAGAGAGAGACAGTAAATAGAGAGAGAGAGAGACAGTAAATAGAGAGAGAGAGAAAGACAGTAAATAGAGAGAGAGAGAAAGACAGTAGAGAGAGAGAGAGAGAGAGAAAGACAGTAAAGAGAGAGAGAGAGAAAGACAGTAAAGAGAGAGAGAGAGAGAAAGACAGTAAAGAGAGAGAGAGAGAGAGAAAGACAGTAAAGAGAGAGAGTGAGTGAAAGACAGTAAAGAGAGAGAGTGAGAGAAAGACAGTAAAGAGAGAGAGAGAGAGAAAGACAGTAAAGAGAGAGAGAGAGAAAGACAGTAAAGAGAGAGAGAGAGAAAGACAGTAAAGAGAGAGAGAGAGAAAGACAGTAAAGAGAGAGAGAGAGAGAGAGAAAGACAGTAAAGAGAGAGAGAGAGAGAAAGACAGTAAAGAGAGAGAGAGAGAAAGACAGTAAAGAGAGAGAGAGAGAGAGAAAGACAGTAAAGAGAGAGAGAGAGAAAGACAGTAAAGAGAGAGAGAAAGACAGTAAATAGAGAGAAAGACAGTAAATAGAGAGAGAGAGAAAGACAGTAAATAGAGAGAGAAAGACAGTAAATAGAAATAGAAAGACAGTAAATAGAAAGAGAAAGACAGTAAATAGAAAGAGAAAGACAGTAAATAGAAAGAGAAAGACAGTAAATAGAAAGAGAAAGACAGTAAATAGAAAGAGAGAGAGCAAGACAGTAAATAGAGAGAGAGAGAGAGAGCAAGACAGTAAATAGAGAGAGAGAGAGCAAGACAGTAAATAGAGAGGGAGAGAGCAAGACAGTAAATAGAGAGAGAGAGAGAGCAAGACAGTAAATAGAGAGAGAGAGCAAGACAGTAAATAGAGAGAGAGAGAGAGCAAGACAGTAAATAGAGAGAGAGAGAGCAAGACAGTAAATAGAGAGAGAGAGCAAGACAGTAAATAGAGAGAGAGAGCAAGACAGTAAATAGAGAGAGAGAGCAAGACAGTAAATAGAGAGAGAGAGAGAGCAAGACAGTAAAAAAAGGGCACAGCACAGAGAAAGTGATTTGTTGTTATTTTGTTTTTTTTTGTTTTTTACAGCTTATCAACCATTTGTGTGTTATTTAAAACCAAGTATTTCATATTGTACGACGTTGCTTACACTGCCTGGCGTTTCCAATCATTTTACCATCCAAGTACTGACCAGGCTCAACAACATTACTTACCTTCAGTGATTGAACAAGAATTGTTGTTTTCACTGTAGGCACCAGAAAATGAAAAGTGAGAGATCAACAGCATGAAAAGATGGGACAACATACAAAATGGGGGAGAAAGAGAGCAAAGAACAAAGCCTCTTGGAGGGGGTGGAAGGCAGCAGAAGGTAGAGAGTGCACATGGAAGCATAAATGTGAGAGAAAGAGAAAGAAAAATGTAGTAAGAGAACAAGGCAAAGAAAAAGAGAGAAATAAATGTTTTTTTAAATAAAATCTATTAAGAGAGAAAGATGAAAGATCACAGCACCTCTGCCAGTTTTTGTTTGATCAGAAGAAACAAGAAAGATGAAGATTGTAATGAAAGACCCAGCCTTATTATTAAGGCAAACAAAAGGGGAGATAATAACACTGAAGATGGAAGATCTGAAAAATGATAATTCATGGGAAGAAGTCAAGGAATAAAGACAAGGAAGTAGATTCATCAGAAGAAGGCGGATCTTAAAAATGGAAACTTTAATGAAAAAAGAGCCTGAGGCTATGGTTTGCAGTAAAAATTCACAAGAATGGTCATGCACCTTTTGGTGAGAATTCACTTAGAAGCTAGATGTGAAAATGAAGAAATTGGAAAAAAAATATCATTATTGAAAAACAAAAAAGAAAAGGAGGTGGTGGAAACGGAGGAAACAGTTGGAATTAAAAAAGTTAGAAAAAGCTACATGAAATTTATCGATTTCTTTTATCAAAGAATTTCCACAGGAGGAAAATAGAGATTTGTAATAATTACCTGAGATAAAAATGACAAGAATTCCAATGAACACTATGTAACTTATTTTTGCATGTGTATGTGGTTATGCATACAACAAAGATTATAGGATAAAATCAACTTGTGTATTCTCAATAAAAAGAAAAGAAAAAAGAAAAGAGCAAAAAGAAAAACAAACTGAGAAAGAAAAAAAAAACAAACTTTCATGCGAAACAACTTGTCAACAACTGCCTGTGTTATAATAATCAAACTATCAAAGAGATTTTGGATTTTTGGTTTTGTGAGAGCTAAAACGTTTGAAACCAATCAATGTATGTCAAAATTGATGAAACTCACATGTCAGAATTAATCTGAGGAGAAAATTTCATCTTGCATCAATAAAAGTATGGGGAAGAGAGATAATATTTCTAAGATTATGACATATATCAGATTAAAATAATAGATGGCCTATCTCTGAGTATTTAGCTGGGAAACAATTGATCAAAATTTACAGCCACTTTAAATCTGACTGATCCAAAAGGTTTATAAGATTGCTAACAGACTGAGAGTTGCACAGCTGAAAGAGATAATAATCAAGTTAATTAGATAATATTACAGCCATGGGAAGAAATCTGGCAGGCCTACCCCAAAATGTAGGGTAGAAATGAAGACTTCAAGTAAGGTCATTATCTATATATTAATACCATTGTATCAACCTATCATTCTATATCCAAAGCATCACCCATATTTAAAGATTAATGATGTAAAGGAGTTATAAAAATTGGAGACAGCAAGTCTATCTCTCTCTCTCTCTCTCTCTCTCTTGTATCTGTGGCTTTTCATTTTCTTTAGTTGTCTTTCTTCCCCTTCATATTCCCTCTCTTTCACAACTTCTTTCCTCTCTACCCCATTGCTTTTCCTAATTTTCCTGTTGCATGGAAATAAACATAAAGGCAGTTGATGGTTCTCTTTATCATATATATATATATATATATATATATATATATATATATATATATATATATATATATGTATGTATGTATGTATGTAAAGAAATGTAGTTTTAAGGTGTGCTATATTTATGGGATAAAGTGCTCAATATCAGAGATAGAGCATATGTAAATATGAATATCAAAGTAAACAGTGAAGTCAACACTCAGAGGTGACAGGCCGTTTCATGCTGGCCACAATCATCAGGCTGCGAATACTGGATATTTCCTCGGCTATTTATATATATGGGTCAGTAGTGCATTGTGGGTAATCTATTCTGGTGGTTATTTTACAGGGGTGGCTTATTTATTTATTTTACTTGTTTTCCATTTTGTATTATTTATTCTCTTCCTTTTTTGACATTTTATTGACGTAGTAAAGATTTGTAGGGGGATTTGCTTAGGTCGCTTATTTAATAGTTTGTTTTGGTCTGGGAAGATAATTAAAGCTATTTATTCTTCAAATGTTTAGATTGCTTACCATAGTTTATTCTGTTATTTTGGCGGATGGACAGTTTTTAATTTATTTATTTGGATTGATTATTTTTACTTATTTTTATTAGTTCTAATGGTTATTTTAGCGTGGGCGATTTGTTAATTTATTTATTTATTTATTTGGATTAAACTTTTTTTATTAGTTTTTTATTTATTTACTTATTTTTTATTTTGTATATTTTTATCTATTCTATTTGGTTTTCGATTTTTGAGTAACGTAGTGATGTTTTTTTTTATTTTTTTTATCGATATATAGCAGTTATAACTATTTTTTCGTCCAATTTTTGGATTAGTTGTAGTCTATTCTGACAGTTATTTTGGTGGGACTGGTTTGTTAATTTGTTTATTTACTTATTTGGGCCGATTGTTTTTACTTGTTTTTTTATGTATTTTATTTATTCTATTTCATCTATTCTAACAGGAGTGTTTTGTTAATTTGGGTTAATTTATTTTACTTGTTTTTTATATTTTGTTTATTTGTATTTATTCATTTCAGTTTTCGATTTTTAAGTAATGTAGTAAGCCACCCCTGCAAAATAACTGCCAGAATAGATTACCCACAATGCACCACTGACGCATATATATAAATAGCCGAGGAAATATCCAGCATTCGCAGCCTGATGATTGAGTTCAGCATGAAACAGCCTGTCGCCTCCGAGTGTTGACTTCAATGTTCACTTTTATATATATATATATATATATATCCAAATGTAATGAAAATGAAAATAATATAAATTCTAACGTTCACAGCATTAAGAGGGCTCAATACCAAGAGTAGAGCAATAATTATCTATTATAATTTTTACATATATAAACAACTTATTTTTGGTTCTCACCAGTCAAGATGCATGCACATTGAAACAAGAATGCATCTTTGTAGTAAGTTTATTTTTGTCTGTATGTAAAAATCATAAGAAATATTATATATATATATATATATATATATATATATATATATATATATGATAAAAATATAGTATGCCAAAATCATAAGAAATATTATATATATATATATATATATATGATAAAAATATAGTATGCCAAAATCATAAGAAATATTATATATATATATATATATATATATATATATATATGATAAAAATATAGTTTAAAAGTATGGTATATTTATGAGTTAAAGTGAATGATATCAGAGCATATGTAAATATAAAAGTGGACATTGAGGTCAACGTCCAGTATGAAACAGACTGTTGCTGCTGGATTTTGACATGAATGTCCACTTTTTAAATATATATATATATATATATATATATATATATATATATATATATATATATATATATATATGGTGCCTTACGTTTTTGGTCTTGAGTAGGATTAAATTTAGTAAAGAGTAATAATTTTAATGGTAGGAAAAACATTTCTGAAGCTATTTCTTTTAAATTATCGATCAATCTAATGCTTCATCAGAGTTCAATAAGATTTGACTGGAGAAAAAGAGAGTGTCAAGTAAAAGATTAGACTAGTGAGAGTTTGTTTCAAATCACCAAACGAGATTACTTGTAAATTCTGTGATACCCATGAGATGAAAACACTTATCATGCCAACTAAGGATGACTTTTTTTGTTTTGTGTGTTTTTTTTTTTGTTCACCCCTCCGCCACTCCAAGTAAGAACCATTTTGATCGATGCTCAATGTTCTTACCATTTCTCCTCAATGAAAGCAAAAAGTAAAATGGCACACTTTTTGCTTGCTTGGTCACAGAAATAGAAGTAATAATAAAATGTGCATTTGACAATCTAGAATCGACACAAATATCTTCAGTTTTCAAACAACTCATTTCACCCAGTAACCATAGAAGCACAAAAGGAGAGAGAGAGAGAGAGAGAGAGAGAGAGTCCATTCAATTATTAATGAAGCTGTAAAATCAGTTGTTGCATCACAGGGAACAATAGTCTGACTTGGCCAAAGTTATTATACGATCCACAGACACAGGAGGGCAGGACATAGGGCACTGATTCAATTTCTCTGCGTTATCTATTAGCATCAAGCACCGAGACGGCTTCCATTGCCGATAAAAAGAGACTTAATCACTTTGCCAGGGAGACGATACATTCATTACACTGGAAACAGTAAAGAATTAAGAGCGGTAGAATCAAATATCATATTTGTTGGCTGAAAGCAACACTCCATATGAGGGCAATGCAGAAAGACTAACAAAGGGAGAGAAATGTGCCCTTGCAACCTGGCCTTTTGGGTACAAGGGTTATCAGCGCAGGTTGAGCAATTACATAATATTAGAGGTTGGTGCAAAAATAACAAAGATAAAATAAATGAATGAACAGAATTGCACTTTACTCAACCCTTTAACTGCAAGCAAACAAGAAGATTCACTCTGGCATAAAGAATTAGACTTTCATAAGGATTAAAGATGAGAATTATTAATCTAAAGTCAGTGAGGTCGGTAGTTTAAACAGAGGTCTTTGACAAGTGTAAATCATACCCCGATTTAAAATCATATAACACAAACTGTTTTTTGCAAAAAGAAAAAAATTCCTTGGTTTTAAGATTGTCACAAAAAGTTGAAATCTGATCTTCAAAAACTTTCTTGTTTTGACATCTTGACATCTGTATTTTTCAATCATCTAACGAGCTTCACTGTTATTGTCTCTCCACAATGAAACGTTCTCAGTTTTGGCATTTCATTAATGTTCTAACATATATATATATATATATATATATATGTTCTTATTTGTGTTGTACAATAATTCATGGACTTGAATGGATTAAAAATAAAATAAATAGACATAATACGTCTAAATTATTTAACCAAAACCTACTTGAATGAAAATATGCTGCCTATATATATATATATATATATATATATATATATATATATAGAGCCACACTGATGAGCTGTAATACAGCAAAAATGTCTGTCTGTGGATGACTATATATATTTGGGCAGCAAGCTTTCTTTTAAACAACTTTCATTGAATATGGTAGACAAGGAAGATTTTAATTTTTTTGTTTAGTTTTTCTAGCATCCTTATGTTGTTTTTTTTTTTTTTTTCTGTTTTGTAGGAGCAAAGATGGTATTAGGTTGGTGCAAAAATAATGTCGTTTTCTCACATATGTTACTATGTGAGAAAACGACATTATTTTTACACCAACCGAATAGAAAAACTTTCCATCATTTTCATTGTCCCAAGCGCTTTCGGACCCTCATTTAGCCATTTTCAAGGGGTTTCGCTTTTGGTGTTATTAGCTTTTCCTCATGTTTTGAATGAGTTGTATTTTACATATATTTTATTCACTAAAAAATTGAAAGAAAAAAAACAAAAAAACAAAAGAAAACAGAAAGTGAGTTGAACTTACCTTACTATTATTAATATTATCATGTATATGTACATCCCCAACCTTTTTAGGTTTTTTCTTGGTTTGGTGTGGTTTTGACATGTGTCTTTCTCTGTAGGGCACAGGAGAGTTTGGACGGCTATCGCTGTCCGCCGATGCATCATTTGGTAGGCCCTGAGATGTCTGGAGTGGGCTCTGTGGCCGAGATGGCAATGGACTGGTCAGATTCTGTTGAGAAGGAGCATCAGCTTGCCTCTGTGTTTGGTGGTGTTTTTTATTTATAGAATTTTTCATCGTATTTTGGAAAGACTGAAAAAAATAAATAAAAAGGACTTAGAAACAGTAACCAAAATTTCCACAGAGGCTTTGTAAAGTCCATCAATTTATTCATCAGAGAAACAAGGACAAAATTGATTATTGAATTGCCAGTGAAATTTATACATTTTCAAATCATATCTTTAAACAAATAGAATGAATTTCTTGGCTTTTATATATTTTAATAACAAAGAGAGGAAATGAAAAAAAAGAAGATATTAATTAAGAAAGAAGTTAAAAAAAAACATTGCATTCTTGTCTCTGAGGAAATCAAACATTTCTGAAGTTGAAATTATATTTTAAATAGACACAAAGAACTAAAAGGAAGATGTGAATGATCTAAAATTTTATTTTATTTCTACTAGTAGAGCTATTAGTTCTGTTTTAGAGACTAAACTACAGCAAATGTATTTTAATGAAAATCATCTTTTCTTTCTTTTTCTATTTTTATTAAGAGTCATTATTCTTTCAACAAATGTTTCAATTATATGACAGACCACATTTGGAAAGAGAAGACTTCATTAAACTCTGTCTGAGATGAGATCTAAATAGAAAACTGGAGAGTGAGTAAATTGAGAAGCAGCAGATATTATTTTAACAAACAAATGTTGAGTCAGTCCAGTGCATTGAGAGAGAGAGAGAGAGAGAAAAGTATTCCTGTAATGTAAATGCAAAGTTATGTTTTTATAGATTTCAGAGAATTGGATCATTTAAGTAACTCAGGTTGCTGGGAATAGGTTGAGTCAGTTGGTATATTTGCTTTATTTCTTTTTTATTCACCACCATTTTCTGGAACAAGTAACTTTTTTCCTTCTTGCAGATTGTACACCTGAAGGAGGCTGTAGACTGTATAAACTGAAATGATGCGGTAACAGCAAAAGTAACTCGGACAATGAGTTCAATTGCCTGACTTACTCTTGGAATACTGGTAATTGTAGTCTAAAATAGTTACACATGCATAGGTCAATATACCAAAATTATTTATTGACAAGCTGTTTATGTAACCACTTGATTGGGATTGTCAGTGGTCAGGCATTAATGAAAGAATTACTTACAGGATATATTACACTTGTTTCATGGATATTATTTGTACAAACTAAACAAGGTAGGTATATAGCTAAGATGGTCAATAATGAGTTTGAATTCAGAAATAACATATAAGAGAACCAGAAAAGCTATGATATTCAATCAATACTGTAAAATCCCAATTCTATTATAGAAAAAGTGGAGCTTTATAAATTTTCTTTTTTTCTTTCTGCAGTCAAAGTTTGGCTCAAATCTGTCATTGCTTGAATTTTTAAAAATCTTTCTTGCAAAATTAAAGATTTTGATAAGAAAGATAGAAAACAAACGTCATTCTTGAAATAAGGGTTTTGACATTTTATTTTTCTTTCATCTGAAGACATGAGACAGGATGTTACCAATCCTAAGTGAACATAGGGAATTTTTGGGTGGAACTGATATTTTGGTTTGTACAAAAAACAGAGTCTGCAAAAACATTTTCCACTTGATGTAAGTAAAAAAAGAAAAAAGTTGGGCGGCAAAATGAAAATAACTTGTTAATTCTTTGGAAAAATTTCAATGTTGGCATTTTCTTTTCACCCCATCCTCCAACTCATTAACAGCAGAAATCAAAGAACTTTCATTTCAAGAAGTTTTCATATCATGAGAAGAAAATTTTGGCAAAAATGTATGTGTGCCTAAGTAGAAATGAAAATGCTCAAATATTTATGGGTAACAAGTAATGACCAGACACACACACATGTGTGTGTATATATATATATATATATATATATATATATATATTTGTGTGTATGTGTAAATGAATTCATATGTGTAAGGGTGTGCAGATATGTATCTGTTCAGAGAAATGGAAAGATTTCTAAGATATGTCATCCATAAGAAATTGTGTGGGTAACTGTTACATTTGAAAAGCAAAAAAAATCAAAATAAAAGAAGATTCTTTCACTGAGAAGTTGGCTATCTTTTAATAAATCAAAGTCAAAAAATTTCACAATAAAGTATATGATAAAAACTAGTTTTTAGGTATGCTATACTTATGGGTAAAATGTTCAATATCAGGGATAGAGTGTATATAAATATAAAAATGGATATTGAGGTCATCACTGACCAGTGTGTGTCTGTTTCAGATTTGAATACAATCTTCAGGCAATATAGATGTGTGTGTGAGAGAGAGAGAGAGAAAGATAGATAGATACTCCCAAAATGCAACAATGTTTACAATTTAAACAGAAAAGCACAATTTTCTTTCAACTGTTATTTTTGGATCTCTCATTTATAGAGAATCTTCTGAAAGCTTTCATTTATGAATAATTATGATTTTTAAGTCGTGTCACAAAGTTCAATTGAGAGATAAAGAAATCTTACCAAAGGCTATAGAAAATGTTTATTAGCGTTTGTTAGCACCAAAGGAACTCTCAAGTAAGCATTAATTGACGGTGTCAAACATTTATGTAAAAGTCATAAGAAAACACTAATAATTATGGAAATAAAATAATTATATTAATTCGCTCTTATTAATTATGGATCTACTTTTTAAAATGTTTTCTTCTTCTAAGTGCTGAAGGACACAATAGCTGAGACATTGTGATAATGACAACTAAGATGAGGACATTAGTCTGAGTGTAAATAATGTAGGCTACAGAAAATGTTTATTAGCAGTAATTGGTGCCAAAAGAACCCTGAGTAATTAATTGATAGTGTCAAATACTTATGTAAAAGTCTGATAATAAAATATTGATAATTATGGAAATAAAACAATATTCCTCTTTTATTAATTATCAGTTCAGATATTAAAATATTTTTCCTTACACTGATTGAGTAGAGTAATGTCATCAAATCAAATTCAGAATATTTAAAGCAGGGAAAAAAAGCAAATAAAATAATGTAGGTATTGAATACTTCTTGCATACAACATTGTGCATATTACATTACACACACAAGTTTATCAATGCTGTCAAATATGACAGCAAATATGAAGTTGATATTTTGCCTTTATTATTATTAGACTGTTTTCATATGTTAGACTTTAATTAGATTTTTCACAATTGTTATTATTGTACACTACTCTTTCAAGAAAGCATTCTTTTCACCTCATTGTCAGAAAGACACAGCCACCTGGTGTCACCACCCCAAGGAAGATAACTATAATATTAACAACATTAAAATTAGTAAGACTTATCAATTTATCTCCCTTTAAACAAATTCTTTCAGAAAAAGCTATATATATATATATATATATATATATATATATATATAATTTCAAGGTATGCTATATTTATGGGTTAAAGTGCTCGATATCAGGGATAGAGTGTATGTAAATGACTTATGAAAGTGGACATTGTGGTTAACACACGTTGCTGATAGTCTGTTTCATGTTTAAGTGCAATCTTCAGGCATGAAGTGAATGAAACAGAATTAAATGGAATTTGAACTCTGCACACCAATTTCCATATGTATGTAGACACACATACACACTCTCTTTTTTATACAATAAAACATGGATAGTTTTTTTCTTGTGACAGCATCACACATGTAAATGGCATCATGATGTGATGATAGGTAGCTGTGAATGTGTTACCAGATTTATATCCCAAAAATACCACCATGATCACAGCTTTGAGATATTGTTGATTGTTACAAAACCAGCAATGAAACTACTCGTTGTATAGTGTTCTATACATGTTAGCAATACCATGGCTAATACAAGCAATTTCTGTTGTCATGTAGCTTATAAATATAGAAGAAAAAAAAATGTATGGTGGAGGAGAGGGACAGAAGTGAAAACTTGTCAATGTTACTGCTTAAGCATTGGCAACCTGACACAAGCCAAATCCGATAAACTGTTTAAGTGGCTCTTAATTATAGCAGCTTTTAATATACAAAGCAAAAGTCATTTGTAAGAAAATATATACTTAAGTGCCTGCTGTAAAAATGAGAAATTTAATACTTGGTGAACAATTAAACAGAAGCAAAAACCACTTCACTTTGTCAAATTATATATATATATATATATATATATATATATATATATATATATATATATATATAAAGTGACCAATATACTAAGTTTTCTTTTTCCAGTTACATTTCTGACATTCCTCCACACCTTAGGATATTGCAACCAAACAGAAGGAAGTGGAAAATCCTCTAAATGAACATGGAGTATTACTAAGAAGAAACACTATATCTATTGGCTGGTTACAAGTTTTCTGAGCACACCATTCTGTTAGGACAACTAGTTAATCACTGTAGCAGGCACATGCTCAAGTTCATTTATGTTTGTTCAATAAACACAGAGCTTGCAACTATGCTGAGAGAACCTTAATTACAGTCTCAGAGAAGGGCAAGATAATTTGGCATGATGAGCAGGTTGAACAATGACAGTACACTTAAACTCTTAGTCACAATAACTTGTGACTTTGTGCAAGCACAGACATTGACCTTTTGTGCAGTTCCATCTACCCAATTTTACTTACAAGTCTTGGGTCAACCTGTGGTATGGTTTTCAGACACTTTCTAAAGGTCTCTTGTGCTGGGATCACCTCCCCAGATCAAGAAGTCACATTCCTCACAAGTCAATGATGCAGTGTGGTTTATAGGCTTGGCAGCTGGCAGTGTAGGTATTATGGTCAGGGGGGTGGCTTTACTAACTATGGCCTACACTGTCTACTTAGTATTAATAAAATCTGAATAGTACTCAAGTACCAAAAGATGATAGAACACAGCTTGATCCCTAACTTATCAAGAAAGGAAAAAGTTTGTCTTTCAGTGTAAGACAATGTCAGCTTCCATTCTCCAAAAATAATTCTTTTGTACATTGATGATCACTTTTCACCTGTAATAAAGTGAGCTGTCCTACCTTGAGAACTGAATCCATTAATCCATAAGTGTTTGCAGAATTGATGGCAAGAGATGTTTACATTGGCAATGACAAATATTCCATTCTTGATGATTTGAAACAGGCCAACATGGGAGAAAATTCCAGAATCTGTGCTCTCTAAATTGGCAAACTTGGTCACAGATCCTGTCATTCAGGTGTTAAAAAGGCAAAAAGTGTAACCATAGAGACTAAACCTTTTGCTAAATTCTTTTGTTAATTACAAACTATTAACTTTTGCACTGTCTTTGTATAATTACTGGATGTCAGTTTTTTCATGTAAAAAAGAAAAACATTTAAAATTCAGAGCAAAAATTAGAATTTACAACCATAGAGAAAATAATTAAAATAGTTAAGAATTATTTTAAAAAACCTGAACTCATTTTTAAATAAAGGCCACTAAAAACTTCTAAATTTAAGCTGTTTTATTATTTTGGGGACTACACACACACACACACACACGTATGTTCTGGAACAAATTATGACTTTATGGCTTGGCAGTAAGAATGAATCCACAGGCTAAGTTTATGTACGTTGTTTGTGTTCATGTAAGTGGGATTGCATGTGGATATAATTTTGAAAGTGAACAGGAAGCGAAAATCCCAAGATGTCAACGCTTTGCAAAATGATACAGCATCTAATAGGAATTGCTTCATGCTAATTGGTTTTTATAGAACCTGCAGATGTTGAATGTCTTACATTCCAACCCTCAATGTTTTTTCCAGCTGCTTCTAACGTGCAAAACACATAATCTCTAGACACACACACACATACCGAACCAGTCTTTAAAAGCAACATAAGCACAACAAAATCCCTTTCCTGCGCAAGCAAAACAAATACACATGGTGTGAGGACAAGTTGAAGCCAATAAATATTACTTTTCACTGATTATCAAAAGGAAAAGGAAGAAGAAAAAAAAAAATGAAAAAAAAATGAAAAAGAAAAATAGAAAAACAACATAAATCCCCAATGTAGAGCATCATGATTCTTCTCAAACTCAAATCATTTTATTTTCTTCTTACGCATGTTTTATTTGAAACAATTAGTCAAGAGAAAAGATTAACAAACTTACAATCCAACAGCCTTTGCAGTTTTCCTCTTTATTTTTTTAAGTCAACAAAGAAATGAAAACAAAATTGCTTCCTTAGGAGATAGTTTCAGGTAGAGCACAAGACTAAATTGCATCTTGACAGCTAAGGTTTTCTCCTGAATCGTCACTCAAAGCAAAGCCAGAATATAAAAGATTTATAAAGTATGAAACATTATTTATAAGCTATAAAGTATTTATTTCTAAAATATAAAACATTATTTATAAAGTAGGAAACATTTATAAAGTATAAAGTATTTATTTATGAAGTATGAAAAACAGTTACAACTGATTAGAAAAAAAAAAAAAAAACTCCTTTTCAAATTTGTTGAACAATATGAGATTTTCCAATAAACAAGTGAATTCTTTGTATTGTTTACTCTTGAAGAAGGCCATAGAATGGATCAGACAAAATATTCTAACAAAAATAAGTTCAGTTCTTGAAGCAACACTCAATAATAAAATCACAAACAATATTTTTATGGACTTAATCTGAAGTGTTTTTTTTTTTCAGACATAAAATTTATAATGTACAACTGCTACATACAACAGAATATATCACAGATAGCCATCTTTATTAATGCTACATGAACTCATTAACATATATACAGTGACACATCATGTACAAACTTGTAAAGACACCTTTTTTAAATAAGAGTTAATTACATACGCACACAGGACAACACGTGTACTATTATGTAAATAAACATGGCTAAGAGCAAATATCTAATTTTTAGCTAAATAATAAGTTGAATTACACATGTAAGTGTCATGCTAAGAGCTTTAATTAAATATTAACATTTTTCATATATATGTACATTTGAGGTTAAATGATGAGAAAAATAATTTTTAGAATATTTTTAATAATAATATTTTTAATAAAATGGTTACAGTCAACAAAAAGTTGTTTTTTTTTTACACAAAATTTCTTGAGATTGCAGAAAAGTCATGTCCCAGTAATAAAAGAAAGAAAAAAAAGTTAATAAAAAAAAATATTTACACATATAGAATAGTTTCAAAAAGATTAAAATCTGCTAATGTAACTTTACACACATGCAATTGTATATTTACATAAAAAAATCTGAATTTTTTTTTTCACTAAATAAAAATTCACACAGAATTGAGTAATATATTCTCTCAAGATGGAATCAACACCATTTGTAGAATGCAAAAATCCCCAAAGAGAGAAATCTTAAAATATAAAGAGAAAAAGAAAAAAAAAAAAAAGAAAGAAAAAAAGTCCTTGTGTTTCTTTTAAAATTCTTAAAGTAGCACTTTAGAAGATTTTGTGCATGATAAATCCAAACCTAAGAAGTGAAAAAAAAGTAAACAGTAGACAGAAAGTTTATTATTTTAGACTTACAAGCCAATATGGTAGTAATTTAAAAAACAAAACAAAAAAAAAACAAAAGCTATACACACACACAAACACACTTCTACTCCACTTCCAAGTCAAAGTGGGTCATTCCTTTCTTTTGCCGCTATAACCAAAATGTGTACAGGAATCAAGTTTAAAGAAATAAATAAAAAACTGTAGATTTTAGTGTCGCTTCCAAGAAAGAGGCAATTTATGGCTTCAAGGTCGATTTCTCAAATTCTTTATATTCACACAAACAAAATAAATTTCAAAATTATATATATATATATATATATATATATATATATATATATATATAGAGAGAGAGAGAGAGAGAGAGAGAGAAATAAATAAAAACTTAAAGTATTTATTCTAATAAAAATAAGAAATGCTTTTGGGAAAGTGAATACTGAATAGAGATTTCTCTCGTCAAATAAGATGGTTGTTCACAGCAGGGGCAAGGTGAGGTGAAATCTGAAAGTTTATTGCATCACCAATTAAAACAGAGGAAAAAGATTATCAGTTTCACGTATTGTTTGTCATGACTTTTTTTTTTTTTTTTTTTTGAGAATTATCAAGAAGCCTTAAAAAAAAAAAAAAAAAAAAAAAAAAAAAAATCAATATTTGATCAGTTAATCATTTGGTATTTCTGTTAAAATGGAGATAAACAGCAAAACATCAATTTTACTATAGAATCATCAACAATCTATCAATCATAATTTTGTATAGTAGCAACTCTTCTTGATTGCA